>JBBPDA010000145.1:20024385-20055127 GCA_037974385.1 Arnoldichthys spilopterus
AACAATAAAAGGCTTGAAGTACTTCAGTTGTGTGTAATGGATCTAAAATATATGAAAGTCTAATGTTTATCAGTACACTACAGAAAATAATGAACTTTATCACAATATGCTAATTTTTTGAGAAGGACCTGTACTGTGTAAACTTAAGAAATTAAAGAAATACCGGCCCAAAGATGATGCTTTTAGCTCCCATTGTGTTGCTTCAAGTTGTAAAGTTCAATCTTCGTTACATCAGTCTATAGTTTTTATCAGTTGTTTAACACTTTAGGTAGATGTGTAAAATCTATGTGAAGTATGATTAGTATATGAGGAAGCAGTTTATGTTAAGTAAATGTAGAAGCAGTTTTCAATGTTCAATAAAAGTCCCAGCTGTAACCATCTGTTTACATATACAGGATTACCTACCTAGGAATATTTACACTTAAGGAACATTTAGATTTTTGCTTTAAAAAAAAACTTTAAGGCACAGTATGTAATTCTTTTTTCATTAGCATTGGTTGCATGTGCTTTTAGTAAAAATATTGCCAAAGGTCTTTATGGGTACCTCACATGAGAAATTAAGTGCAATTAGATATTTATCATTTGCCTGTAAATTTTGCTTGCCATCAAGTTGAGCTTATCAAAAGTTCTGATGATGAACAGTGGACCAGACAACTATCATGACTTCTTAATTTCTACAGATACTGACTGGACCAATCTTAGATGTATCGCTCAGTACTTATCTCAAGAAATGTGAGGTCTTGTTCAGTTAATATCTGTATCATCTGTAACAGAAAACACAAGACCATCTGAAACAGGAAATTCTCTTTGGTATTATCTCCTACCATTCTGAAATTTCAGTGCATAGCTGACATTGGTCAGCATGGATTTAGTTTTGTAAAGGAATATCTATGACATCCTCCTCTATAATTTCACCCTGTGGAGTTGTTGGGATGTTGAATCCTGAACAAAAGATCAGCAAAGGGGTTAAACCAGGACAAAGAGAGACGACCACCACATGCAATCATGACTTCCCAGCATGAAGTCTTCTCCCATGTTGGTGGGTTCTCATTCATTTCAGTAAAATGTAGGCTGTAAGCACAATGGAGTTGTTTCTATTCTTTATTTTCTTAAGAAAGATCTGTAAACCCAGATTTTCAAATTTAAGTATGATGCACTAATTTGGTAGTGGAATATACTTGCATCTGATCGAAATGCAATGTATGAATCATTTTAAGTTAAATCGCTTAAAAATGGGATGTTTAATTATGACTACGAACCTTTGTCTCCATAGAGACCAAATTTGAAGCTGGTGGTTGGCTGTTTCAATCCATGATGGGAACGTGAACAAGAACACCTTGTTAACGTTATTTTCAGTGTTGCCAACTTAGCGACTTTTTGTCGTCATCTCATGACTTTTCAGACCCCCTTAACGACCTTTTTTCCAAAAAGCGCCTACCGACAAACTAGCAACATCTTGACAAGCCTTAGCTACTTTCTGTACAACTTTGGGGTCAATATTCCCTGCATATCAGCCTTGAGCACACAACAAACCACGTCCGTATTGGGCATTGAGGAGTGTCGTTACCCGATCTGAACAGAAAACCCGATTTGGACACCAAATCGAGTTTCCTGTCCAGATCGGGTAACGACAAGGAGAAAGCGAAACCCGCCACGTGATTTTTTTTTGTCAGAACGCCAACGCGGCGCAATGACGTAATTTATATGCAAATTAGCGTGTGTCGTATCTAGCGACTTGGCGATAGCGATAGTTGTCAACACTGATTATTTTAGCCGCTTCAGAGTCCGAAGAAACCGACGTTTTCAGCCTGTTGTTCTTTTATTATCGTCTTCTTCCCTCGAGAATCTGTTTGCGAGACATAGAAACATCAGTTATTTGAGACATTTTCACCTGTTAGTTATGCTACTTTTCTCACGTGAACGAGGACCACCAACGGGCGCCGTTGAACCTCCCGCCAGGTGAAGGACGAGGCGCCGCTGACGAGGGAGGGCTGCTTCCAGCAGGGGAGAGAGAGGAGGGAGACGGGGCGACAGTTGTACCACGATCTGCTAAATTTGGTAAGTTATGTTCGTGAGAAGTAGAAACTTGTTGCTTTTAACTGTTTAAATTTTTACTGGAGGGGCTGTGTGTGAGTAGTGTTACTTTTTTGAAATGTTAACATAACTGCTCTGACGGACATTTTACTTAAGTTAGCTAAGCTAGCCTCCTTATCAATCAGTGACCTGTTTGTGAGCAACTGAAAATTGTTTTAACTAGGTTAACGGAATGTTCTTTACTTACTAGCCATCTGTAAGCTAACTTAGCCACCTTATGACTGTGGGCTGTTTGTGAGCAGCTGAAAATTGTTTTAACCAGTTTGACAAGACAATTTGCTTTGTTATATTGTGTTGCAGGTCTCAAGAAGAAATACTCCCCAGGCACTAATTTATTTGACAGAATGGAGACAATCTATTTAAACAATTATTTAAAAAGCAGGTTTTAAGGCAAGGCATGTAATTAAATTTCATGTTCTGAATTGAAATAAAACAAGAAGAATATACTGTGTATTGTATTTTGGTTTTAATAATTTAAATGCTCTTGTTTAATGATTTACAATGAAGCAGAAATGAATAGTAAAAATGTTTCCCCACTTTAACGTAACATATTAAGTGGAGTGATTGTATAAAGCAATTAATATTATAAATGATTTTAACCTAAATCGAAGGCAGGACATTGGTTATGTTGCAGGGCTAACTGTTGAAACAAAGGTAACCGGCTTTTGGCAAAGAAATTTCTGCTACACTATATTACAGCCAAACTGGCTTTCTCATTTGAGGGCTGCTGGTTTTCCTACAGAAGCAACCGCTGCCAAAATGTGATAGACAGTATCCATGGTGATGAAATGCCACAGGTAGTGATGCTGAAGAAGGATGACCTGAGTGAGGAGGTCCTCCAAATCAAGAAAGAAAACAAAAACTCCACGAAAGTAAAACGTGTACAGCAGCATTAGTGAATAAAGGGCACCCATAGAGTTATAAGCAATGTTTCTCCACAGGGCTGCAGCATTTATGTACAGCACAGATTAGTTTCCCACTGATTTGGCAGACAAGGCCTCACTGAGGTGAATTCACCTCTTTACATTTGGGGCAGAGACCGAATGAGTTATTAATAACCAGGATCTTCAGTGAGGTCTCTTCTGGTTTGGTTTCTTGAAGTTAGCATAGCTGTTTTAATGTATCACTGGCAGACCTGCTCCACAATCTTGCTTGTTTTTATGGGGTCCATAACTTCAGCATGAATCCAGCTTTCTAAACTTAGTAGTTATCTGCTAATCTGGTCATTATTCTGAAATCAAGGGTATCTGTAAGGAGTAATAAGTATCAGACTCTACTTTTATGGAAAGTATTTACATTAGATGTTGTGCTGTAATTATTGTGAGTATTTGATTGCATTTATCCACAAGAGCATGAAGAAGATCAGGTATTGATATTTATGTTGAATGATTAGTTTTAGGTCACAAATGCCAACCTTTTTCATTCTAAAGACAATTGATTAAAAAAGAACACAGTTACACTGCTGCACATTTGACTGCTGGAGGGCATTATACCCTTCTAGCAGACTCTTCTAATTGGGCATGATGACCTTAGGGTCATGTGCAGCTGTCCCAGAGCATCCTATTTCATAAGCAGCATTAATCAACTTGCTACAAGCTACACTTCTTACACTCCTTACGCTTACACTTTAAACTTCAGCATGATCTATGTAAATGAGCTGGATCATGCAACATCACAAACAGCAAATTTAAAATGGGCTGTTATGTACAGGAGTGTGAATGAATAAAGGGTGTGAATCATAAAGAGCTAGAAAGCACTGCTCCTCCACAGACCTGCAGTATTTATGTATAGCCCAGTTTAGTTTCCCCAGCTGCTGCTGTTATTTAATGAGGTCCAGAATTTCTGCATGTGTGCTGCTTATCCAAAAGTTGCAGCTACTTGCTCATCTAGCTGTTCTGAAATCAAGGGTATCGGTAAAGTGTAATAAGTATCAGTTTCTACTTTCCCTGGGAAGTATTTATACTAGATGTGGCATAATTGCTGTGAGGATTTGATTGCATTCACTCACAAGAGCATTAGTGAGATCAGGTATTGATATTGATGTTGGATGATTAGTTCTAGGTCACAACTGCCATCTCATCCAGTAGAACACAGTTGCACCTTCCGGTGCTGGGTTTTTTTTTACACCCTTCTAGCAGATGCTTCTTAATGGGTATGGTGACATTCGACTCCTGTGCATCTGCACCAGAGCTTACCATTCTATTAGCAGTGTTGTTCCATTGGCTAAAAAGTCCAGGTTCAAATGCTTTTTATAACCTCAGCAAGACAAGGCAGATATATGTAAATGAGTTGGTTCATGCAGCATCACAAAACAAATTCAAAATGGGCTTTTATTGCTTAATTTTTTTATGTATAGACTGTCTGGACAGAGAAGTGAGTGGTACATTGTTAATCAGTGTTCTTACATATAAAAGTAATCTACCCTTTGAACATCAAGTGCTCCTACTTCTCCAGCAACCTCCTGCTGATAGGAAGATCATATTTAAAAAACCTGAAAAATGCTAGTTCGAAGGCATTACAGTGAACTGTAGTAAGAGGAATAAGAGCAAAAATGAGGAGACAAAAAAACATACAAAATCTAGGGTGAGCTTGAAGAACAGCAGCCTTCTGTCCTTTAGCGATGATGATGAGGAAGAAGTGACTTACATCAAGCAACTGAACTGGATCAGGAAAAAGTTTCTTAAAAGTACAAAAGCGCTGAAACTCATATTAAAAATATTTAAAGACTCCAACAACTGTGATTCTTTTTTAAGAACTCAATTTATCATTATAACCTATTCTGGACATTTCCTGATTACAGCCTTAAGAATGTTTGCAGTTATTCTGACTATTATTAACTAAAGTCTCCATGATTTGTATATGAACAGACCCTGCACTCGACTTTCTGATACAGCTAACTTATACTCAAACGTCCCTCCTTCGGTGAGGCACGGTACTGTCTGCATCACCTTGTGCCTTTTTCACTGCGGTTTTATGTCCGATCAGCAAGACTAAATATGTCTCACACCTTCATTAAAGATGTAAGCCAGACTGCGGAAAGTCAGGGTGTATAATAAACATGTCTGCAAAATTTTATTGATGACATACAGAGAGACAGCAACAGGCATGCTCCAGTTCCATGCATCAACCCAGTGTGTGAGGGATAGTGAAGGCCGACACTTTTCTCCCAAGGATTTGAACAGGATAAGTAGGTCAATTAACAGTTTTTTTTTCTCAGTTTACAGGCAACCATAAAGGTGGAACTGACAGAACTCCTGAAACAATTTAGTGTGTTTATCTCTATCATCAGTATTCCAGCAGATACCCTTAAGTCTTTTTTGAAGGCTTTTTGAAGTTTACATTTTAAAGGCCAATTTCTTCTAGAAACTGCTTAAGGATTGAGCACTTTTCTGCTGAGCTACAGAACGTTATTATGATATATGCTGTACTACTAACACTAGTAAAAGGTGTAATGAGATTTAGTTCACAGTATCAGTAATCCAAACATGGTGCAGTGTTGCTTTTCTTCTAGTATTTATTCTCTTTGAGGTGTTTGAGAAGTAAGGCTTTAGAAAGTGTGGCAATAATTCAGTGGAAGATTACTAAATATACAATGCAGTATTTATAAAGTCTGCTGTAAATCATTCCTGTACATTACTAAAGAAAAGCAAGTTGATCTAGTGCAAAAAAAATAAAAAATTCAAAGATCTTCAGAGGTTCCATTAATAACCATTTATATCCAGTGCTTACTAAAGAACCTTTGAAAAACCACTTTAAAGGGTGTATCTAACAGTCAATTAAAATTGAGCAAATGCTAGACTATTTCTAGGAATATAGTAATAAAAACAATCAGAACATATTAGTACAACTGTCATCACTTAACCACGTTGATGAACAGGCTATATTTCAACAATATTAAAATACAGTGGCATTTTTAAAAATGTTGCTGAATTTTAGTGAGTTGATCTATCCTCGCTGGTGTACTCCAGGGGTGGTCCTTTAGTCCTGATTTAGAAAGGCTTCACAATTTTCATTGAAAGGTAGTTCTGCAAAATAACAAAGTAATTAATTATGTGTAATTCAAACACAGCATTAAGTTTTACAGAAGATTTCCTTATATTTTAAATGATAACACATGTAAACCTTTTAATACTAGCCACAGTGGGGAAACAAATCCAAAAATGAAATAGAATTACGTACAGGTAAAGAGTACAGCAGGATTCCTATAAACAGGAGCACTAGTATGAGAATGATGCCTCCAATGAAGACCCATTTAAATCGGCGCCACACAATAAACTTCATAGTCTTGCAGGGATTTGTGAACCAAAGGAATGATGTATCTGGACGACTGTGGAAGAAATAATATAACAAAGATGACTGTCCTGAACAAACAAATGTGCAATATAATGATTTTGCATGCTGATGGTAATCTCTCACTTAGGAGGCTCCAGTCTGGGGTTCATGTTGGGCTCATCTCTTCCTTTGCCTGCTGGCCTCTCCTCTGCCTCCTTCTCATCCACAATCTCCAGAGTCATTTCCACTTTACCCTAACATACATAACATATATCAAATAGTGCACAGCTACACATCACAAAATACACATTCTCTGTATTCCTCTACAATTTCAGTAAATTCATGAAGATAGACATGGTCCAAATTTACTTACTAATCAAATACATTTTCATTTTATTAACTCACACCGAAAAAATTTTTTTCTATAAAAGTTACTTTTTCAGGGATAGTAGGTTTTGTTTCAACAGTGATGACACACACTCATATACAGAAAATCCATGAATCTCAACTAATACTACTCAAACTTGACTTTTAAAGTCAAGAAAACCACCAACCACGAGCCCTTCAGACAGCAAACATATTCACTGTACACTAATCAGCAATAACATTAAACCATTGACAGGTAAAGTAACAAGCAATGGTTATCTGGGATATGAGTGGGATTTGATAGGTTGCAAGTGAACAGGAAAAGCCCCTGTCTACTGCCAAAACCAGATTCTGAGAATCTGCAAGCAAAGATGGGTTGTGGTTCACCACTTTGTAGTTCAAAAGGAACATCTCAATTGAAGATTACAGAGAATTTGGGTCTTTCACTTGCCACAGTACATAATACTGTGAAAATATTCAGGGAGTTCTCAGAGAAATATTCTGCAAAATATATATATATAGTGCAGTTTCTGAAATCATTGTGGAACATGCATGACCTTCAGGCCCTCACAGGGCACTGCATGAATAACTGTCATACTATATATATACACTGTTTAGAGAGATGCCCATTTCTTTCTGCCTCCAGCACATCAACTGCAAAGTCTGACTGTTTACCTGCTGCCTAATATACATCCCTGACGGGTGCCATTGTAATGAAATAACTACATAGTCACTTATTCACTGTACTTGTAGGTGGTGTTAATGTTATGGCTGATTGGTATAAAGACTGTAAACATACTCACAGTCAGAACTTTCTTGCCATCCTCTTCCATGGCACAGGGCCACCATCCTCTCACAGACTTCTGGGCAAAGAGTGATTTGTGAGGAAGATTCTTGCCTGTTCCCTCTGTTTGCAAGTTAAGCTTGCACTTCTCAGGGGTTTTAGATGGAGGTATGAGGTGAATTAAATCCAACTCTACAGTGCCTGTTTGAAAATGTCAAAGAAGATCCATGTGTTATTTTCTTTAAACAGATCATTGAGACCTCTTGTGAAGCCTTAAGGAAGCTTCCTAATGAAACCAGAAAACAGTCCTTACTGTATATAACTACTCCAGCTATTTTGCACTTATGCAATATGTATAATCCAAATCTCATAAGTAAAACTTGCCTAAAGGGTGGACACACAAGAAAGTGTGGCACTAAAATATGATAATGCTTTTTTAGTTAGGTAATTAAATATCTGAAAAACAAAGATATATACACTATATACACATATAAACACTAGATATATAGGTCTTGCTGTCAAGTCTTTTTTAAAAATCAGTTTTTTTTTCAGATGGCTATTGTTGCATTTTAACAAGACTGGCCAGTAACTTGTGAGCTTTACATTTTTGGCAAAAGGGGTTTTACATGGTACAAAAAAGTTATTTCACTAGTAACAATAATGGAACATTTTTGGTGCTATTTAGAACAGTATTTCTTAAAAAGGAGTATATATGTTTTTTTAAAGAAAATAAAATCCACTTTAGTAAGTTCATTAACTTTTGAATATTTCAAAATAAACACTGCATAACTGTCCCACAAAAACAATTTTATAAAACCATATAAAATGTTTCCATGTCTTGAACAATCTTTGCCTTAATATGAAACTGTATATAAAACTGCTGTTTCACTTGCACTTTTCATTTTTACTTTACTTTTTGTTACAATTTGAATCTTTCAGCACCTTCAGCTGAATGTAAGCCTATCTGTCATTATGTTAGTCAACAGGCTGAGCTGGCAAAGCATAATGCATAAACATGCCAGGAAGAAAATAAACATATTCACCTAGGTAGTCATCCAGTGAGAATTTGTCATTGTCCCAAATCTGTATGGTCAGTTTGGGAGGAGTCCTGAACTCAGTTTTGTCAAGACTCCAGAAATGCTCCTAGGCACAGCACAGATTAAGAGTTAAACAAACTAAGAAAGGGATAAAAACTGATTTGTAATATTACTGCTAAAATATTTGCTAGTAAACTGAAAGTCTGGAGTTATTTCCTTTACTAATGTATACGTCTTGGATATATGATTCTTGTAACCACTGGCTATTATATCTGATTGTATTTGTAATGCAATGTAACACTTGATATTAAAAGCACATGATCGGCAGAATTGCTTTTTCCATACACTTACTTCCTACCACTCCACAGATTAATGTTAGAATATTAAAAAAAGGTTACATACTTTTCTTGAGACAAGGCACAGCTGCTCTGCTGGCAGGTAATCAAACCCAAAAACAAGCCTCCAGTTAAAATTTCCATCTCCATCAAGTGACCTATAGTGGACATCTGTCTTCTGTTTGTTATCCTCCATACCTGGCATCCAGCTGTAGATTACGCATGCAAAATATTTTTTTAACTACCCTGTTTGAGTAGTAAAGTTTCACACATAACATTTTTATTCATGTGAAAATTTTGCATAAGTAGAGTAAATAAAATAGTTAATAATGCTTCAGTATATATGTAATTGGTTAATGAAAAAAAAAGTTTTACCCTTTTACATAGATATCGCTCATGCGTTCACCGGTGATGCTGGTTTCATCCAGGATGACATCAGAGGTATTCCAAATGACAGCACGTAGGAAATACCTTTAAAATGTAGAGAAATGTGGCTAGCATACAAACCTCATTTCTGGAAACGTTGGGACATTTTTTAAAATGCAAGAAACACAAACAATTGCAATTTGCAAATTCTCTTGAACATTTATTTAACTGAAAAGAGGACAAAAAGTTGAGTTGAGTAAAACATGTAGAGAATATTCAAGTTACACCGTTTAAAACATTTCACAATAAGGTGAATTGGAAACAGTTAGAGGCAAGCATAGATAGGTCATGGCACACCACTTTGTGAGTGATTTGTCAGTCAGTTCAAAATGTCTTAGTGCAATATTACAATGAATTAAGGTCTTTCTCCACTTATAATATATACGCATAAAATTGTGAAAAGATTCAGGGAATATCGAGAAATCTCTAGTAGGCAAGGTCAGACACCACTTCTGAACGTTCATGATCTTTAAGCTCTCAGAATATACTATGTGAAAAACCATAATGCTACTGTGATAAATATGCATCTCTGAAACTCTATTATGCAAAATTAAGCCATATATCACATATATGAAGATATCCTGGCAAGTTCTATGAGCCCAAGCTCATTTAAGATGGACAAACAGTATAAAAGAGTGCTGTGGACAGATAAGTCTATGTTTCAGCACATTTTCTTGAAAAACAGAGGTTGAATCCTCTGTGTCAAAGATACAATTTTACATTCTTTTTAGAAAAAAAACAATGCCAGGTCTCATTCTGCGCACATTCCAAATTGGTTTCTTATACACAGTGGTTGGGCTTGGCTTGTCAGCAGTCCAGGTTTGTGTCCATGAAGAGGAGAATCAGACAACAGTGACAGTATAATATTGAACAGCTAAAATGTTGTATCAAGCAAGAATAAGGAAGACTTCTTCTTGCAAAAAGACAACATTTTATATCCACAGTTCCCCCCAAAAAAACAAATTTAATCAAAAGGAAAGTTAACAAATATGATAAACATGCTTAAGTCCCAACTTTCTGAGTTAGTTGCAGGCATCAAATTCTAAATTTGTTTATATTTACAAAGTAGATTTAAGAGGGTTTCATTGTTTATATTACATTTGACAAAAACGTCCCATACTGCTATTGCCTTAATAGACATGAAAGGATAATAGAACCGGTTTGTTCTTACTTTTTGGCTTTACGAGGGGTGATGTCTACTGGAGGCCCAGGGGTGCCAAGGTTTTTGGGAAATATGTCCACCCACATCTGAATTCTTCCCTTTAAAGAGGTAGCCAAAATGGAGCAGAGATAAGAAAGTGCCCTGACTTTTAGTAGAATATATGCATGCTGGGCATGCTCAGACAGACAGAGGGGTGAAGTGTTATATCCATTGACTCACCTGGGACAGTGTGGGCTGGTAAGAGCTATATAAGGTCCTTGTTTCAACATGCTCAGTCACCAGGCCCTGCTTGCGCAGAACATGCAAACAGATACGCTCCTTGGCTGGACCCAGGTGCTGGTGCAGAACCTTACTGGCCTCTAGTAATGCAATTACATACAGAAAGAATCACTATTTGTACTTTATTATTGAAGCACTGTACTATTTTTCAAAAATCACTATAAAAATGACAACAAACCATGTAAGAAATGTAAGACAACGACATGTCACACAGTGTTACAAAATTAATCTATTTGAGATTATTTAACATCAAAAAAGGGTTTGAGAAATGTTTGTATGATTTCTTATGAGCACCATGATCACCACTAATTGATGGCTATATATGTTCATTAATTATTGGCTACAGCAGTTTCTATGCAAATTAAAGGAGCTGTAAGGAATGGAGTCCAGCGAGAGGTGCTGCCACCTGGTGGTTGGGGTCCGTTACGCCGGTAACGGTTCCCACGCCCAGCCTCGCCCAGGTGGCATTCATTAAAGGACTAAGTAGCGACATTACATAGGCTCGCACCCAACACTAGGCGGTGCGAAGCTTACTGGTAGTTTGCTGCAGTAGCCTTAGCACCCATAGTTTGTGTACCGGCCCTCGTGTGTTTATCTAGACCTAGTCTTAGCCCTTAGCATACCTGGTTGTTCCCGTTTTGACCTTTGGACTGTTTTCGACACTGCCTAGTGGACTTACCTTTTTTGCGCAATGCCAATAAAAAGCGTTGTTGAGTTTGCATTTGAATCCAAGCTTCTGCCGAACATTACAGGAGCAAACTTTGTTCTGAATGATTGACTACATGCATGCAAGGGGAAACACTTATGACCAAACTGTCATTTTTTATTATATTAAAAAAGAAGAGTTTCATGTATAGTGCATCATACCCAAGTCATGCAAGCTGTACTCTTGTCCTCCAAAAGACAATGAATTGCCATCATCTGCAATCTGTGGAGGGGGGAGTCCCCTCAGTCTAGCATGGTTTTGTAGGATCTGAGACGGCTTAAGCTGGTCTCTCCACTGGTTCACACCTGATCTGCTCAAGGAATATTCCACAAGGTTCATACTTAATATATTATAAACCCCATTTCCAAAAAGATGGGATATACTCCAAAATGCAATAAAACAAAACATCTGCCATATGCTAATTTAAGTGAACGGTGACAAAGGTATATTTGTATTTTAGTAGTTTTACCTATCAACCTAATTGTATTCTGCAAATACACACACATTTAGAATGTGATGTCTGCAGTACATTTAACAAACGTTGGGGCAGAGGCATGTTTACCACTGTGGTACATCAACTTTCCTTTTAATAACACTTTTTAATCATTTTGGAACTGAAGGTACTAATTATAGTATTTATAATTATAGCAGTTTTGCAATTGGACGTTTTGTCCATTCTTGCCCAATATAAAACTTTATCTGCTCAACAGTGGTTGCTGTTGTCTGATTCTCCTCTTCATACTGCACCATACATTTTCAAAAGGAGACAGACCTGCACTAGCAGCAGGCCAGTCAACCACATGCACTCTTTGTCTATGAAGCCATGCTGCTGTAGCCCATGTAAAATGTCTGGCAGTATCCTGATGAAACAGTCTTCCTCAATTTTAAATATATGCCTCAGAGTAAATGATAATTTCACATACATGCAATTCACCCATGTTGCAGACACTGATGCACCTTCATACCATCACAGATGCTTACTTTTGCACATTTAGCTGATAACAATCTGGATGGTCATTGAGAAATGTTCCTTTTGAACTGTCTACAATTCTCTTACAAATTATGGCACGAAGGGCTGGGCCAAACCCACCTTTACTTCACCATGATACGTGGTCGGCTACCAATAAGCCTGCTTAATGTGGATTCTTCTGAACCAGTGGTACTTAAATATTGTTTGCACTTTTCAATCTTTTAACTCTGTAACAACTTTTGTTGCAGCCAACAAATTCTCAATTTGTGTATACATTACAAAATACAAAATCCACTGGAAATCTTTTTTGGAAATGGGGTTTGTACATTTTTTTCATTTCTATGTTTAATGCATCTTTCAAAAATAAATGTAACATGGGTGGGATGAAGAGTGAACACTTACACACAGTATGTCTGTGGAAGACCACATTGTGAGCCAAATCGAGAGAGGAGTCGATTTTCAAGGTCAATGACTGTGTCTCCAACCTTGTCATCATGGCTTAGCAAGTCAAAGTCGTAGATGCTGATTTTCAGGTCCTTGTCTTGTGGCAGAAAGCATGACATTTCAAACATTCTGCAAAACACAAAAAGGCTTATGTTGGATGATGTGGCTGTAACCTCCTAATTTCATGTATCACACAAGCTTTTTGCCCAGTTTCAAGAAACATTTAATTCCTAACCTTCCAAATTCAGGGTTAAGGGTATTCGGTTTGTAGTTATCTCTGTCGTCAATGGTTTTCTTCCCCAGATAAATTTTTATGTAGGGATCACACTAAAAAAGCAGGGGTATAAAAGTATAAACACAAGAAACCTCCAGACAAGCCAAAACATTATTATTCAATGAACATTCAGTGATCCACAGGTGTGGTCTCTGAATCCTCACCATGCCATTGTTATCTTTGGGTTGTAGGTCAATACCGCGCACAATGTAGATTCTAACCAGGCATTCCTGAGGTCCACTCTCTGGTAGCTCTCGAAACTGTCGAGGAGGTGCTGGGACTTGAGGGTCATCTGATAAGGGGTATACACGAAATGAGCCCTGTGAACACATTCAGAGGCTTGTATCAAAGTCAAAGTAGACAATACAGCTGCACTGCATTTAAAATGTAATTAAGCAAAGACTTTGATGGCAAGTTTGAAGAAGTCTTGTTTTTTTTAAAATGCTAGCAGGGAAATTTAATGGTTTAAACCTCAAACTAAGGGGGTGACTATAGATAAATGAATATAGTCACTCATAACAATCACCACTAGATGGCAGACTAACACCAATTACCACTCAGCAGTGGCTCTGCTTGTGCGCTTAAAAATGTGCCTTAAATTGCATGACTTAAATTTTTTTTTCCAGTGTACCTAACAGCTGTTAAGGTTTCACTGAGTCTTCTTTCATCTTAAAAAAAGATATACCAGCCACTTTAAACCAGACATACATAAATACATACATACATACATACATAAAATCAAATACTTGCCTTAAACTCCCCCACTACAGATGGGTCTTCTTCATCATCACTGGTCTTTCCTCTGTACAGTTTGAAAGTGTGACAGAAGTCTGTCAGCCCCTGGAAATCTGGCACTGCCTCAAGTTCATGCTCAAAGACCTAAAATACAAACAGGCTTGTATTACTGATCATGTTTGATCTGCTCTTTAAAATGCAACAGAAGGTGAAAAAGGACTATGTCATCTTACTGTTAAGGTGGCATAACCCTTCTGGAGATACGGGCCACATTTCTCATGTGCTCCTATAGAGGCGAAGAATTTACTCCACCAGTCCACTGCTTCGTCCTCCTAGAATTTAGTTGGCAAACATGGTTTCATTTCAATAATGCTGGAAACCCAAAGCAGCTGAGTTTTTATGTTTCAGGTCAGATCTGAATAGTGATAACAAAAGCCACACAGATGTAAAAACATACCTTTTTAGCAGGCTGCAGAAATGAAAGCAAGAGAGACAAAAAAGATGACATTTAGCTCAATTTATTCATTTTCTTTTTGTTCTTAAGTGTGCTCTCTGTACTTAACTATGCTCATATGAGTGGTGAGCTTTTTATTTTTCTGGAAAAGATTATCTGTACCTGACTGTCAAGGATTGGTCTTCTGTCTTCCATGTTAATAATCACATCTCCAGAAGTTGCTGCCATCATGGCCACTAGAACACAAAACATACTGTGAATATAAAATATTGTAAAATGCTGTTTAATAGAATATGACAAAAATCTTTACCTCTGGCAGTCCTGGACACTTCAGCAGCGCCCATGTAAGGATCACACCTGAACTCTTCTAAAGACTCTATCGTGCACTGGCCAACGATGGGTTTCCGACCAAAGGGTCTGTAGTCAATCACCTTCAGCACAATAGGTGGAGTGTACATCTCCTCTTTGGGGAGAAGCTACAGAAAAAAAGTGCACATACACACCAAAAGAGATATTAAAGGTTGTAGAGCAATGCAGACAATTTTGTCAATTATTAAGGTACAGTATATTACAGTTAATCTAATGCAAATTTAAATGTGAGCCCACACTTAAAACACTTCATATTAAACAAACATATAACAGACATATTGTATAAACTAACATAACAAACATATTAGCTTTTGAATATTATAATGCATTAATAATACGCTAGATTAATCATTTTAATAATTTAATAATAAACAATTTATAGAGTGAATTTAATCTAAGTTTGATATAAAAGATTTGGTGATGGAAAAGTAAATGATTCCAATAATGTTGTTCATTTTATTTAGGCTACACTGGATCATACCACTTCCAGGAACAGAACTGATCCAGGAAAGTTTGGGTTTTTCTTGATGTTTTTGATGACGGCACTTTGGACAGCGTGCCCCCCACATTCAATAACAAGACTGGGGGAGGATATAGCAGCCATCTGATAAGTCTTCATGTTCCTCAAACCCCAAGCCAGAATCTAGAAAGTCCATGAACACACACACACACAGATAAATACTTGGTGTAGGTAATTGCCTCTCTCCTCCCTGCTGTGCCTGCCTAACACAGAGGAATGATGTGGATGATGTGCTTCACTGTGTTACCTCGATGGCAGTAAGCTGCACCACAGGCCTGATCCCCTGAGGCACCATGTAAAGCTTCTCAGCTCTTCTGGGTGGAACCAGAGGCATTTCAGACTCATTTGTCTGGACACACAAGAGGGCACAATAGTTCATTTGAGGTAACAATGTCAGAACTTTGCTAACAGGGTAAAGTACCACAGCAAGAGTATGTAACACAGCACTGTTATAAAATATCTACTTAGAAAGTGAGTGAGAAATGAAATGAGAACGTAGACATGAACAGGTTTTCACTGTGTGCAAAGGGAAGAACATTAAGTCTAAACAAATGTATGGATATAAGAAATGAATGGGATGCATTGGAGATTTAGAATTGAGGATGCACTTGTATATGTGGTGACTTGCATGAAGAAAATGAATATGACTGGCTAAACATACTACAGAAAACTATATGATAGGTTTTACTCTACTACTAAAACATTGCTCATGTGCTGTAGGTGCTATTTATAACATTTGCTCCCAGAGTAATTTCCTAAGACTAGTCAGGACTGATTAAGGAATTTATGATCACTGTGCACCCTTGTTAGTATTATGATTACTTCTTTCCCTGTAAATAACTGCTCCTCACATTACTTATGCACATGGCTAATGCATTAATAGATATAAAATATAAATATATAGAACCCAAAATACAGTGATAATAAGATTGAATAAGTATAAACAAACAAGCAATATCTGATTATTTACATAATTATTATTATACATTACTGTGGTCATGGAAACTGCTTAAAATGATTCATCTCAATAGTATGTTTTTGCCAGAAGAAAGTACATAATTTTAGAAAATGAAATTAATAATAATGTAAATGTAAATATAAAATGTGATAAGAACTAGAAAGGTGCATTTCCTGAAGAGTGATTGCACAGCTAAAGCAGATTGCCACTTGCTGTAGTATCTCTTGCTAGGGTGTTGCTAGGTGGATTCTATGGCATCTCTTTTTTTTGGTACATGTAATATGCTTAAAGTATGGCACACCAACAAAGTTCTGCCATTCATTTTTATACAAAACAAGCAAAAACAACCAAAATAACTGATACATGAAAACAGTACATCTAATCAAAAAGCACATGCATACAAGCACACCATTTCAAAACAGACTGAACAGTCTGGAGTCCAGACAAAAGTCCAGGAGAAAAAGTGCACACAAAAAATCAAATTTGGTTCTCTAAGAGGGGAAACGACATCCCCTGCTGGTCAGCACTAGTCAGCTTCAAGAAAGTACTGAGGTGCTCTGGCCCCGGTCAACCCACCTCCCAGGAACAGGTCACAGTTGAAGCCAATCTAGCACATAGGTATATACGAGCTGAATATGGAAAGACTTTGTGAAGTCTCTTGAGCATATGCAATAGTTTCTGAGCCATCTTTATATTGTGATTTCTATATCTATTTGACTACATTTTGGATTTGTCTATGTCCTGCCTTTTTGTTCCTAATTATCTTGGCTGTCTTACTCTTTGATTTTGCAGATGTCATTATTAAATACTTTGAACTTGCACTTGTAGCCAGGCTGTCTCTCTCAAAGCCTCACAGGTTCCTGAATCATTGCATGGGTTTGTTTACACCCAGTATCAACTCATCTGCTTTTGCAGCTTCGGTCATTGATCAGCCACACTACTTTAATTACTGTAAATGCTGACCTTCATCAAGTACAAGATGGAAATGGTTAAACTAACAAACTTGTGAGGCTTAAAATCAAACACCAATTTTGTTTATTAGTGTAACTAATATATGAATTGGTATTAGTACTTTGTAATGCACAGCACTAATGGTATCTGAAAATGTTAACTAATGTTATCAGAATATGTTCTTCTACTTTTTAATCTTCTACTTAATCTTCTTCTTTTACTGAGTTGTATTTTTTGCATAGGAATGAATGGTGGGTAAAAGTTTCCGCATCCCACTTATTTCAACATGACACAAATACACTACTATCACCATATGGGCCCTATATTAGCAATCTAAGTGCATGGTTTGAAGTGCATGGTGCATATGCATTAAAGGTTTGTCTGAATCCAGTTCTGCTAGTTTAACAGTGGGAAAAATGGCACCAGGCACAAGGTTCTTAGTCTCTTAATTAATCATAGGTGTGTTTTCAGTGTAACGTAATAAACCAATCAAATTGTTATTTCCCATTCCCTTTAAAAGACAAAAGGGGTGGTTGCACTGTGAGGGTGTGAATGTGTGTGGGATTGGTTGTCTGTGTGTTGCCCTGCGATGGCTTGGCCTCCTGTCTTGGGTATACCCTGCCTTGCACCTGTAGTCAGCTGGGATTGGCTCCAGCTTCCCTGCACCCCGAAATGGAAGAAGCGATTTAGAAAATGGATGGATGGATTTAAATTTAACACCATACCATTCAAGTAGCAATACCCTAGCAACCATCCAAGAACCCATAGCAACCATGAAATTGCTTATCTCACCCTGCATTTGCTTCAAGAAATGCACTTTTCATGTCTGTATTGATTCTAAATTTAGTGTTCCTTTAAATGAAAACCTTGCACAGTATTGCATAACAGAATATACATTCATACGTCTGAGCTTTAGTCAATTTGACCGCTAAATACTGCCAACACAACAAGGTACCAGTAACATACTTTATCTTTGAGCAAGAGCTCAGCTGCAATCAGCATTTCTCCAGCATTTCGGCCCTTTATAGTGACAGGGAACCAGAGCAGCTTTGGGGTAACAGGTGAGCTAGGATTCAGCTTTACCAATGGGGGACAGGTGCACCTGCCCATGGCCTCATCCTTCCCCTGCAATACAGCACTGTTAGCACAACACAGAAGCTTTCCTCCTCTTTCAGAATGCATAACCTTAAATATACATAGTTTTCATTATTCATAGCATTCAATGAAATAAGCACTTTACTTTTTTGCTTATGGATTAACAAATAGCTGAGTGAGTTTGAGCATTGATTAGTCATGCTTAAAAAGATTCATACCACTTGGTCACTGTCAAAAAGCTCCAGGACTACACTAGGTGGATTATAAGCAATAGTCTGAGGATCTCCATAGATTTCAATGTCATTAAAGATGAGTGTCTGATCCCATGTGGGGTTGAGGTTGGCCTTAATGATCTCTGTGGTCTTGCTTACATGGAGAAAAGACACATGGCAGTAGGGATCTGTATGGAAACCAAATGCAAATGATCAAAGAACTACAGTGCTCGGCATTCACATTATCATTGCATGATAAGCAGTGAAAATTTTCAACATTCATTTAAACATTTTATAGATATCTCACCCGAAAAGCTGTCTTTGTCCATGGGAAGAAGGTGTCTGGCTTGATAGACATAGACTCTGAGGTGGTACATGTATGACCCTGAAAAAAGTCATTTTGTTTACAAAGTAAGACAATGTAGACAAATTGTCTACAAAATGTGTCTATTGTGAAACAGTAATAAGCAATGATACGTTTTTTTCACTGATACTTGATTATTAGTTCTTCCAGAAAATGACTTAGTGTTTCAAAGTGTTTCCTTAAGTCTTGGCAGGAACAACTTTGTCGCTGTAAAACACTTGTGGGTTGCACTCTTGAGCTTTGCTATAGGAATTTATATTATTGTATTATTTAATCAATGCCATTCAGTGATTAAATTACCACCTCTAAAAGCTGTTTAATCTAGCCAGTTTCCAGGAGTCCAGACTTCCTCTGAGGAAAGGGAGTGGTGTGTGGGAGCTGAAGCAAATCAGCAGCAGGGATCTATTTCATAGGGCTTTAATTATGTGGCATGAATCAGCGCCATACTTACTGTTAAAACTGCAGGAAACTGTGGGTGTGTTGGCACCAAAAAGTTTGGCAGCATCTTTCTTGCTGGTTTTTTCATCAATGTCTACCCCCTAAAAAGTAAACAAAAAAACAACAACTAATTTAAAGAATTTTGTTGCAGCCACGTGAAAAATCTTTATTCATTAATATCTTTATTTCACCTGGTGCCTTTTACATCATGTGAACATCTAATGTGAAATGAACCTAAAATGTTCAAAGATGTTCTGAATATTTTTTCATTTTTTTGCTCATTTTTCTTATCCCTTAGGATATTGCCCACCATTTTATATTATTCCACCAGTTGTGGCCTAGTGGTTAGGATCTTGCCCTTGTGAACCAAAGGTTGCAGGTTCAAGTCCCGCCCCGGGCAAAACTGAGGTACCCTTGAGCAAGGTACGTATGATAGGTTAAATGCAGAGTTGACATTTTGTTGTAGTGCTTGAGTGTGTTCACAATGACAAATAGTTACTTTCACTATTCAAAATTCACATGTCTGTTATTTGTGTGGGTTTACTGCTTCCTGTAGTTATGCTGAGGAAAAGAGTTCTTGACTAATTAAAGAAACTTGACAGGACTGACCCAACCACAAAGTACTTGCAATCATGCATTTTGACAAGCATCCAAAGCAACTGTTCAGATATCAAAAATAATACCAAACAGTCTCTTAAAGTGACCATAACTTACAAATCTCAATTCCAGAAAAGCAGGCACATTTTAAAAATATAATAAAAGCAAAAATCTGTATTCTGTAAATTTTGTCAAACTAACAAAAGTATAAAGGAATGACTTAAATGTTTTAGATAAATAGCTTGAATTCATTTTGTTAATAAATGTATACATAAATACATGGAAACCATAAAAAACAGTGCTATTAAGGGCTATTCCTGCAGCTTAGTTACCATGTTTTGAATGCATCAACTGGTGAATGAACGATACTAAACCGTGCTTACATAGTACATATTATTTTTGAGTGTTGCTGGGAGTGTTCTTACCAATGCCCCCTCCAATTTGAAGATAGCTGATGCGCCCACACTGTCTGCTGGGGCCATTTTCCTTCTCCAGCGCCTGCGCCGGAATGTATCAGAGGAACGCTCCTTCCTGTGGAACTTCCAGCCTATCAGAGAGGAATATTCCCAGCCATCACCTGATTCTTTTTTCTGTCAGGACATGGGAGAAAACATTTATAATGTTCATTGTTTAAAAAAACCTTTAAGTCATAAAGATGAAAAGAAAACTGTCAAAAGAAAACTGTCAAGAAAAAAAAAACGCTGGGCCATTTGACATGCTTGTTAGGTTATGTCTGAGCTGCAATGCCAGCATCTGATGAAACAAGACAACCTAGACAACACATATGAAAGAGATTTGTGAAGCACCGGGGAAATTAGACCATAAAACAAGTAAATTCAGATAATATGAAATTTTGGTTAATAGTTTTAAGAGACAGCATAGCCCTATGAGCACGGCTGAGCAGATGAAATCAATAGCATACTACTATTTCTATTGTACTACAACCACCTTGACCATTTTACAGTGCAGGCCACTTCCAGGATTCAGACACTGTTATTTGTAAAGTTAACTTGGCAATGTTGGTGACCTAAGTCTTTAAGACTAAACATCAGCTGAACCACACACAGGGATGAATCACAGGGTGTATTAGATCATCAATTTTGAACAAAGGTTTAATTACAGGGCCTTACCTCTATGGTGGGGGTGTTTGATATCTTCTTACGAGGCCGTACAAGTCTTTTCCTGCGATGAATATGATACATCTTTTCTGCCGCCACCCAGGAGCTGGGCTTATCATCTGGAGGAATAGTGATGCCATACTCCCAACCTGTCCCACAAAAAACAAAGCATACACTTCATCATCATTCTTTCACATCACATGCCATCTCTCTTAACCTACAGGTGAAGACATCCTGTACATTACCACAGATAGCCTAGACTGAAACACCATAACCTGGATGCTTTTATATCAGCATTACATCACAGCATGACATAAAGACAGACAGACACATTTCGATCCTGTCCATAAGAGTTTTTTTTTTTACATCAAACTGCTGTAAAATCTGTCTGACATGGACTTCCATTACTTAGGGAGCTCTGGATTTAGGCAATTATAGAAGAGTCAGATTAGCAGTGTGTCACGATTTGTTCGGTTAGGATAAGGAAGCAGCGCTTACGGGAAACAAAAGGTTTAATAAATAACATAGGTTACAAACACGAAACATAAACTTAAAAAAATAAACACGAAAAACAAACTGGAATACTGTGAACCATTCCACAACAAGGAATGACGTTAACGAAATGCGACGAGACACAAGACACAGAAGTTTTAATAATCAACATAAACACAAGACACCTGGAGCAATGATGGGAACTAACAACTAGGATCAGGTGGAAGGCGGGGCGAAGGCGAAGAACACACGAACACGAGGCATAAAACAACAACAAACATACACGTGGAAAACACCAGACAGACACTGCATGGGAAGACATGCATCTCATGCCGATAATCAAAAAAGTACTTTCTACACTAATTCAAATTGAATATTAGAGTTATATGGTTATATTTTCAATCATCATAATCCCAGACCTTTCTCATCCACAGCTCTGTTGCTGTCAAAGCTCCATTCCCCTTCCCACTTCCAACCTGGCGGGCATTCAATCTCCTCTGGACTCCTGGCTTTCTCCCCATTCTGCACAGCACAAAAAAACATTATTCTACACATTTACACACCGCATAACACACTGCTTTTCACCATCCAGACCAGCAGCTGAGCTCTGTTTAATTGCATTGACTCATTGTTCAGAGAGTCAGCTCAAATTACAGCACCTGCCACTGTCAATTTGTGGCTGACAAGTAGAATGAGGAAATACATTTAGAAAAGCAGTGCGTTCAGACTGGAGTGTTCTAGAGTTAATATTCAGACAAGAACCTGATGGATAAATATCTTAACATACACATAAAAAAACACTGTAGGCTTTGAAATGTTTTTCAGCCCTGTTGCTTTGAACTGTAATGACAGCGAGTTCAGTGAAAGCCTATCAGAGGCTTTTTCCTGGGCCTGCTGACAGGCCTCTCTTCCTCACCACGTCAGTGAAGGGCTCGGCTGCTTGCTTCCACTCTCCGCCTGGGAAACGGCTCTCGTTATGGAACACCTCATCCATGAACTCTGTGTGCCCCGCATCGGCCTCTGTCAGCAGACTGATCCAAAAGCAAACACACAAACACAGAAGTATTACTATATTTGTGAGGACTTCCATTGACTAGTTTAATACTTTATCTGAATTTGACTTTCCCTAAGCCTAACCCTAATCTTAGCCACAGTAGCCAACCAGTAACCTTGTCATTATAAGGATATTTGGTCTTTGCAGTAAGACAACTACAAGAATACCCAGACACCCACACATACTCAGAAGATTGTTTTTTTTATATAATGGGATCAAACATATATCCCTTTTGTATTATATGTATTGTTGTTTGTATTAAACTTACTTCGTTTTTTTTACTTACGTAAAAATGACTATTATTTGATTTTCTCCCTAGTGTGGTATGCCCAGTTTCATCCACTAGCTAGCACTCCTTCCATCCATAATAATGAAAGGATGAAGGCTAGCATGTGCTTCGTCCAATTCACATAAAGTCATTCAATATATCTTTCTGAACTGCTGCTAAAGCAACATCCCTGGACAACTCAACAACATACTTAGAGGAGAATGTTAGCTGCCAATTCTGTTACATTGGCTAATATCACACTGATTGATGGGTGAAAGGGAGGGTTAAAGCTCAAAATAAATAAAAATAAACCACTGTAATTGTAGCAATCTGTAGTAATTCCTTGGTTAGTTACAGGCCTCAGATTTGTTTATCACTTTTCAGTGCTAGGGAAGCTACTATGAAAGCATAGCTTTGCAAGCTTCATCATACTGGAAGAAACTGAACCACAGCAAAGGTGCCCCAGGAAGAAATCTTATTTGGCTAACTAAATCTACTTTAAAAAGTAGTTTAAAGTACTTTGTAAAAAAATTGCATGCGATACAAAATTATAACAAAATACTAAATACAAAAAGGTCACATTCCAGCAAAATTCCACTCGGATGGAGTTTATTGCAAAAAAGTACCTTAAAGTACTAGATTCAGAATGAAAGGAAATGGGGTCAGAGGGAAGCGCAATTACAGTAAAGAATCAATGATAAAATAAAAATGAAATTTTTGAATTTTCTTTTTCTTTTCATGTTTGTAGTTTCAGTAGTTAACTACACAAAAAATAGTCAAAGTAATGTAATTATTTGAATTAGTGTGCAAAATTATATGTAGCTGAACTAGCATTTGAACGTACTGCAAAATGTAACTTAACTATTAGCTCAATTTAATTTGCTACTTCACAACGCTGACACTGTTCTTACACATTTCATCTGGATGTTTATTTTGCTATAACTTCATTCTCAGTGTTCAGAGCTTTTTTGATGTGCATAAAACCATCTACAGCCGCCCTCATCATTCTGGACACATCGAAAATGTCTTTTTAGCCTACCTACAACATATAAATCTGTGTACAAGTACATGCAACAATACATTCTTAAATTGTTGATTAAAGACATCAGTGTCTGTTCAGGTAATGGTTCTTTTACTCTTCCTCTCAAACATGCACACCCATTTCCGTGCTACAAATGACTGATGGCTTTGTGTAGCTCTGAGAGGGCAGCCTGGTGTCAGAGCAGAGCATTTAAAGTGTGTTTATGATCTGAGCTGACTGTATAAACACAACTGCCAGAGCAAGAGGGAGAGAGAGAGAAAGCCTGGCTAAATTAATGTGTATGAACCCCAGGCCAACGTCACATTTCAACCAGGGGTCTCCATTTCCTCTGATTGTAAGCTGGATGGAGTGAACATCTCAGGGAGGTCTACCATGCCAGCTGAACCCACACACTCTTATTAACAGGATGTTTCTAGCTACCGAGTCATTATCCGTATATCATAAACAACTCATCATGCATAATGCACCCTCATGTGTCTACATTTTTTGGGGTGTTTTTGCATTCTCACCAGCGCTCAGGGTCGATGAACCACTCTCCTTCCCACGCCCAGCCACGTGGGGGCAGAAAACACTCCTGCTTCAGCTTTATTCTACCCGTCACGTCAGAGAATTTGTGGCGGCCCACCAAGCCTGTGGTTCCCCACTTCCCAAACACCTGAGCCTGGTTCTCATACTGTAAAGTGCAGAAATGCCCACATGCACCTTTTTAATAGGATGGTCCACTGTAGATGATATGTAGATGATTTTTGCAGCCCTTCTGTACATGAACCCCCCTTCTTACATTTTGTCTGATTATTTCTTTCTGAAACAATGACACATTTTGTCACATTTTGTCACATTTTGGCATATTCTTAAGAGAATTTATAATCATTCAAAATTTTATGAAAAATTATTCCTGCGTGCACAGTATGTAGGTGTGGAGGCAGCATGGTACTGTTTTGTAGAAGGAAATAACAGTGTTTAGTAATGCCTATGTTACTTTTTCACAGTGAAACAAACAAAAAGAAACATTTTCATAATTAAACCTATTTATACAGAATGCTGAATTACTGAATGTAAATTCCTTCATTATGTAACTGTTATTGCTTATGCAATTTTATGACAGACAATAATTAATCAATATAAATAATTATGTCATTTAAAGCAAATGTATTGCAAAAATCAGTAATAACTATTCTTTAAAAAAGACTTAATGGAAACCCTAAACTGTAACACCTAACCTAAACATATCCATAACCATGGTCCTAATCCTAAAAAAATCAACTCTCATACTTTTCATAACTGATATTCACCACATGTTTTTAATGGAGCATTTAAGTCTAATAATAAATATGGCATCATTACCATTTCAGCAAACACACTGAACGTTCCTGCTGCAAAGCTGTTGAACTGCTTCTCATGAGCTGACAGGCCCAGCCACACATTCAAACGCAGCTGAACAGGAATCTTCACCCCTTTGTTTTTGTCCATTGGGTACTGGAAACAACATGTCAAAGGTTTTGCAGGCATAGGTTTACAAAGACTGTTAGGTATAATCTCCAGATTCATGGACATTCATGGAAAACCAAAGCAACTGTGAGGAGTCAAAGGAATGTACTGTATTGCTAAAATGCACTTAAGTTCTGTATTTTACCTGCATAAAGATGGTATGTACTTTGCCACAGTATTTTCCAGTTGCCTGATCACTGTGAGTGGAGAAAAGCACCTGGTTTGCTGGGATGCGAGAATAGGCTATACGCTTCTCTCCTCTCAGCATCCAAATAATTATGTCAGGCATGCTGTTCTGAGGCTGCAGTGGAAGACAAAATGTGCAAAAAAAATCATATTTACAGTTCTTTTGATAACATGCATGATGTAATCCTATTAACACGCATGCACCAAAGACTTGAAGGGTATCAGCATATTTTGAAAACACCAATTGTTCTCTAAATTTTGGAAAAATATCCCAAAAAGTAAAAATGTTTTGCCAAATTGCCATACTTAACAAAACATCATTATAACCAAGGAAAACAACACCTTTTAGAACTTTCACAGTTAATAAAACTTTTGTGAAATCTTTGTTTGTTTTCTTACTTAATTAACAAATAAGGAAGAAAATCAAAAATTACTTTAAAGTTGAAGTGTCTCCAAATATTTCCAGTACTATATACCAGTACTATATATCTAAGTAGGACTCCTGTCCTCAGCAAATAACACTCAAAACACAAACAATAAAGGCATTAACTGTGAAAACAATAAAGGCAGTAACCTCATCTGCAATCTGCTGTAGGCGATCTAGCCACTCGTCTATATCAGTAAGAGTGGCTTTAACATCAGTGGCCTCCTCCCTCATGTGGTTGGCTGCCTCTCTGATGCCTACAATGGCACTGTCTCGTAACTTCTTGATTTGAATATCCAGCGCTGTCAAGTTAGCCTTTCCCTCCAGATCTGGCAACTGATAACTAATACGAACAGGATTGAAAAAGGCCAGGGGAATGAGCTTTAAATTGTACAATGACAAGAGTCAATGGCTTCAAGGGTTTAATTGACGCAGAACAATACATAGTGTTACACAGTGGCTAAAAATGTTATGCATGTTCTGGATGCCGCTGGTATTTCAGGTTTACCTGGTGAGATCCTCAATAAGCTGGTTGATGAGCTTCAGCCAGATTTCAGCTAAGCGTATCTCAGAAACTTTAGCAAATATGGCTGTCTTCAGTGCGGTGATATTGGCTTGCTAGTGAAGGCAAGCAGAACAGAATATCTCAAACACAAATAACATTTTGTTAAAGGCTGTACAATATGGACAAAATTGTAGCTATACTTTGCAGGGTGGCTGACCAGGGCTAGAATTAGACACCCCTGATAGACAATAAACTGTACACTGTATGGATAAGAGACTTGTTAAAAATGTACCAGTCTATCAGCAATGAAAAGAATAATGTTCACTGAATCCAAACGATGACTTATGTCCTCCCAGAAGGAAGTTAGGATAACAACTGGCTTTGTGTCAGCCCAGGGCAAGTAGTAGTAGCGATTTCCTGTGACGAAAACACAGACAATAGGCTTTTAAACTTGGCCTAAGGCACCCAAATATATACCACATTTATCCCAGTAGACATAATATGCCCCTCACCATCAAACACAGCACAGCTGTAATGAGTGGTGGAGGCCAGTGGCTTGCATGTTAAGTCCATCTTGTTGCCATAGTTGCCAATGCTGACCTCAAACTGGATGGGTTCCCCAGGCTCTTGGAGCATGCAGGCACTGTGGAACACTGCACACAGGGAGTACTTCCTCTTCCGCTGGTATTTCTGCACACAGAGACATTCAACAATACTTCACACTTCAAGCTCATGAGATTGCTCTCACATCCTCTTATGCTCTAACTGCCATTTCTGTGTATTTTTTATTTTTGTATTGCATTTTCAAAGTCCTGTGTGTTTAAATGCTTATTTAGGAATAAACAATCATTTGGACACATGTTCTACATTCCATTACCTGTGCTACTAAGACATCATCATTGGAGAGGTCATCCACTTTCTTGTCAGCCTTGTCATCCAGGTGGGTGGAAAGTTCAATAAGGACTCTCCCTCTGTATGCCACCCCCTCACCCTGTGATACACATAAAAATGCAATGACACACCCTTGACTACAGTCACCATGTTGATTTTCAGTATGGAACAAAGCAAATAAAAATTACAATTTTTATTAAGTGGTTGTTTGTTACAACCACAAATCTTAAGGGAAGCTCTTGCCTGCTTTAGGATTGTCCCAGAACCATCACTTTTACTTCATATATGGAACTTACCTTTCCCAAATTGAGCTCCTCATATGGGTCAGGAAGATCAGAGAATTCCCTCGGACTCCCATAAAGGTTTAGATAACAAGGACCAAAAGCTGGGAGAAAGCCAACCTCAGCCCCAACCTTATCTACTGACAAGAACAACTATCTTAGAGAAAGCAAGACAGTTAAAATATTCCTCATTTTTATACTGTAAACAAAATTTCAGGATATAATAACATTAGTCAATAGTATATACCATCCGCTGCTGGAAGCGCTCCATTTTCAGCAAATGAATCTGTTGAACAAACCATGTATGTCAGAACAGTTTCGGCGCATTTATTATAATGTAATTTTATTATATGAGCCTTAAAGGGACTAAATAAACACAATGAGACTATGTGAACGCAGAATTAGATTAATGAATGACTTGAGTATTTTTAATGAGTATTTCCCTGAGATTGTTTTGATGCTTCATCAATATAGTTTATTTGTTGCGAGGGAGAAATAGGGAAGATTACCTTCAATTTCCCCACCAGAAGATGCTATTTTAGTCAGATTTAAGTATGTGGTTCCAATAGCGTCATTACTGGAGAAACGATCCCTGCCAAATAGGAAATAACGTGACAAAGTTAAATATGATGCAAGACAGAGGAAGGCAACTCATCCCATAGGTCACATACAAATTCGTAATAGATAGATTAGTAAATCAGGGTTTACCAGTCAAACATAGTAAGTTTGATGCGCTCACACATTGATGGGAACTTAAAAAGATAAAAACACAGGAAATCACTTACAAATTGTCCAGTAAAAGTTCTCATTAAGGTGTAAAATTTCTTTAGGTTTCTTACTTTAATGTGTAGATTTATTAACTGGTTCCACTCTGGATTTGCATTCTTCTCTATAATCTTTGTGCACAGCTTGAAAAGAAACAAAAGACAAAACAATTATTTATCAACAAACTTTAACCAACAGTCTACTGACTGTAAAAAATCTAGATCTATCTCACACATTATTATCTTAACCATTCTTTTACAAAAAAAGATGCTTAACCTAGCTTATAGGCCTACAAGGTCTACCTGGATTACATTTAATACAATACAAGATAGCAGAATAACTCTACTGTCTCTTTCTATTTGATCTAGCAGGAAGTTTCAAGCATTAAGCCTGTGCATCACAATTCAACACATTTATGGCAATAACTAATTGTGTCAATACTACAGAGTATGTGGTTTAAGGCCCACTTTTGGATTCTAATTTTAAAAAGGTATCAAATCATTTCCTTTCCCATCTTTATTCTTTCAACAATACAACAAATCCATTAAGCTCCTTGTGAAAGACTGGCTTAATTTGTTAAGCAGTGGGGCAGTGGGTCTATTACATTGAGGACTGACCAAAATAGTGAAAAATATATAAAAGATCCAAATTTAAACAATGAAAGACATTAAAAGTGATGTATCAGTAAAGCACACATTATTTTTTCAATTCTTCTTCGAATCTATTCTTCATCTTGTCAAAATATAATAAACATTGCATTAACACGGAAAATTACATGGAAAAAGTGATAATGCCAGCTCAAATATTCACTCTGCCAAAACAAATGTTCAAATGTGTAACGTCCTGTCTGGTCTTCTCGTCTTTGTCATGTTTCATGTTTTGCTTTGGATCTCTCCACGTGCTTCCTGTTTCGTGTTTGTCTAGCCACGCCCTAGCCCCGCCTTCCACCTGTTTCTTGCTTCTGTAATCACATACTCTGTCAGGTGTTTCTCGTCAATTATTTAAACCCCTGTGTTTGGTTCACTTGTCGCGGATTATTATTGTCATTTCATGTCGTCTTGCCAGCCTCATTTATGTCACCCTGTAGTTTCCCGTTTGTTTTCTAGTTTGTGTTTCTTGTTGTTTGTCACCTTGTTTAATAAACCTTTTGTTTTATATATATATCGCTGCACTTGCTTCCTAAAAACTCACCATTCATGACAAAATGTTTAAATGTTTGTGTGTTTAAAGTCAAATTACTCATTTCATTTTTTAAATTTAATTACTCATCACTGGATCTTTTAAAAAATGTAAAAAGCAGTACAAATCACTTATACTTTTACCTTTTTGCCTGCAAATGTAACTTCCAAAAAAGGATCCACAAGATTTTTCTTGTCACCCTCTCCTCCAAACATGTGCTTAACTGACTGGGCAAAGGCATCATCCACTACACAATTGGACAAAAAAGCACAACCATAGCTTCAGATGCACTGTAAACAGTACCGCCGTAAGGCTGCTATTGCTCACAGTATGATGGAAAGCTTACTCTGTGGCATGTCTTCTGCACGGTACACTTTGAGCGAGAGAGTGGCTGAGCGCAAGGTGACCCCAGCAGGCAGCAACAGGTTGCTCTCGATATCATCCTGTTCTTCAATATGTTCTCTCTTTTCCACCTGTACAAGGAAATACAAAGCAGCACAAAAATATATCAGATGCTTACTGATGATTAGAACTTACGTCCTGATACGGTGACATTAAAGTCTAGAAGTCTCGCTTTGTGCACACTGCTCACTGAGGGTATAGGGTATCCACAGAAATGACATCTGAAATCAACACGATTCTTCATACTAATTTCTGTCACATCTGTAGCATACTGTTGACTATTATGGAAAATAATTTAGACACATTTTCCTGTACACATTTGTAAAAGAAGGCATTTGGCAATATCAGCAAACATTTAGGCAAAGCCTATTTTCATAGAACAGTATTACTCAAATATATAGGTTAATTAAGCTGTATTTATTTCTAGTTTTTTCCTTCACAGATGGCACTAGTGTGCTGAAGAGATACATGCAATGCAATACCAATCTAGTGTCATAGGCAGAGTTTCTATATATTATTGCTTGTCTATGCATAACTGCAAACTGGATGAACAGCTAATGTAACTGGAATTGTTTGTTTACTAGGCTGGATAAAACTTCAAAACTTTTTATTTGTCTCACCCTTACATGTATTTTTATATTAAAAATAATGATAATCAACACCAAAATACATGTGTGGTTCATATAAACTGATCAAAATGTGATCATCTACTATCAAAAGACATGCCTAACAGTTTTTCTGCAAGGGAATATATATTGTTAGCGATCGTATTTGTCTTTGTCAGTCGGGGTGGGATATATATATA
>JBBPDA010000145.1:20081619-20094119 GCA_037974385.1 Arnoldichthys spilopterus
ACACACACACACACACACACACACACACACACACACACACACACACACACACACACACACAGACACAAACACACACAGACACAAACACACACAGACACAAACACAGACACAAACACAAACACACAAACACAAACACACACACACAACTCAGTGTACACACAGATGCACATAAATGGGTAATATTGCATGTCTTGCGCTTGCACACACACATATGGGGTAAAGAATGGACAGACATTCTCAAGAAAACAAAGACATGAAAAGATGAACTTACAATGGGTCGTATGTTCAATAGAAACCTTTTTATCTGTTAGAAAAATGAAAGCAAAAACAAATAAAGACAAGAGGAAAAGAAAAATATGAACATATGAATGGATGAACCTGAAGCTTTAAGATGACAATAATGAAAATAAAACAACAGAAATTAAATAAATAAAAGCTACAATACATTGCATAATTTTTGGTAAATAATATGTAGAGTATAAAGCAATGAGTGAACTGAAGTGAGTGAACTAAAATGAGTGAACTGAAGTAAAAGTTAATGTAGTAAACTGGGTCTGCAGGAGGTGAACAAATGAGTGAGGGAGTGTGTGAGGGCTGCATTACTGATGCTTTGCTGAACCCAGGAGCAGAGTCGTGCACACACACACACACACACAATCCACCAGCTATGTGTGTGTGTAAGTATGTGTATGTGTCTAGGGTTTAGGACTGTGTGATTGTACATGCGGTGAGGTGGTTCTGTGTCGTCAGCTTGGCTCATTCCAAATCAGCCCTAGGACAACCACTGAGTGTCAGAATAAATCTACTTCATTTCCACATCTTATACAGCTGATCTCTTCGTTGAGCTCAGCACATGGCTGCCTGGTTCCAAAAACCTCACTATTTACCTAATTCACTACATATACTCTAAACCTGTCCCAATGTGATCTGGATGTGTTCAAAATGGCATATCTCATTCATGAATGTAAAAACACACCAACAAAGCAGTGCCCTTGTACAGATTAGTTAAAAAGGGAAAAAATCCATCTTTTGGTGAAACAGCTTTATCTCAATGTGCAAAAAAGAGAAAAATCCAACCTTTAATTAAAATAAATTTATTCAGATAAAGACAACTGCCTCATCAAGAATTTTCTTTTAACAAAAACACACATGCCATTATTATTGGCATATGGAATGATTATTAAAAAATAGCTACTTGCCTGAAAATTTCTGCTGATAGGGAAATAATTAAAACTGGAACTATTACAAACTTGCCTGGAAGATGACCCAATTTATTTTGCCCCATATACAGTGAGGAGGAAGGTAAGCAAGGCAAAAAAATAAATCTTGGGTTAGAAGTCTCCAAAACCACCACCAAATGACATCTCCAAGCAGACTACTAAAAAGATATGCCAGAAAAAAAACTCTTCTGTCAATTAACCACAAACCTAAGCACATGGAGATTACAAACCCTACTATCTTAACTTTGACAGGAAATTGGAGCTTTTAGACAATAAACGCTACAATGAAAAGAACTTTATCCCTGTAAAATAAAGTAGTGGTTTGGTGACCAGGGTTTGTTTTTCCTCCAAAGGCCCTGGAAAACTACTAGTGAAGTGAAAGTGACTCTGTCATTGTGAACACACTCAAGCACCACAAAATGTGACCTCTGCATTTAACCCATCACACGTGCACACGTGGAGCAGTGGGCAGCTACCAACAATGCCCAGGGAGCAGTATAGTGGGACGGTACCTTGCTCAAGGGTACCTCAGTAGTGCCCGGGCCGGGACTCGAACCTGCAACCTTCAGGTCCCCAAGGCAGTGTCCTAACCACTAGGCCACCACTGCCCACAAGGGTACATGAAGAATTACCATAAAATATTAACTTCCCACAAGCTTCTCAGTCCCCTGACCTGAACCATCTGTGGCGTGAGCTGAAGAGAGTGCAAAAGAGAGGGCCTAGAACCCTGAATGATCTGGAGAGATTATGTAGAGAGAAATGGTCTCAGGTTTCCTGCTCTGCACTTTCCAACCTTATAGAATGTTATAGGACAAGACTTAGTGTTGTTTTATTGGCAAAGGGGGACTGTATAAGTATAAAATGCAGGCATGCCAATAATATTGGTACATGTGTTTTTGTTAATATATATTTCTTGAAGAAGGATTTGTTTTTTCTCTAGCTACTTCACCAAAAGGTAATATTTTTCTAACCCTTTTTACTACTCTTTGCAAGGGGTGTCAATAATTGTGAAGGGCACTGTACTAGAGTGACAACATACTGCATATTTTTTTAATTACTGCACCTTATTTTTTCTTTTTTGGATATACAAACAGTGGTTTATGGTCGAAAACTTAACAGAAAAAGTTAAGTAACATTTTCCAATTTAGGCGACAAATTGTCATTACTGCAATGTGGTTAGATATGATCAAAAATAAAAATACATTTGAAACAACATTTTTTCGCCAACCCTTTTTTCATAATCTGTAGATTGTTGTTTTACTGTTTTGGATGTTATTTGATTTGATCACATTTTAATGAACAATTAAATAATTTTAAAAAGTGACGGTTCTATATAGAACTCTAACTGATCTACTAAATAAAAAATATTGTTTATTTGGGTGATGCTTTTGACACTTTTTGACACACTTATAGACAAGGTGGAAGGTTTCATGAGTCCACATAGTCACAATTTTTTGTTGCAGCCATTTCCCTTTAACACTAGCATATTTTTACAATGCAAGCTTTAGGCATGTGAGCGTCCAGACAATCTCAAAATCTACACTGGCACTGACTGTGAGAAAGCGATTATGAAACATATTTTGATTTTATGTTAATTCTAGCTCTGTGTTGTTCAGTGTTGGACTGTGGTAGGTCATGTAACTCACTGCGGGCACACAGTCCCTCTGTGCAGTTCTTGCTCTCCATCACGCTGCCACTGCAGTGGCGTCCTCCATTGCGTGGTGGTGGTGCCTGACACTCTCGGCTCCGCCAGTGTGTGCACTCAGTCCCACATGCAGACCACTTTGCCCACTCTGTCCAGCCTCCATCCACTGAAAACAACACAAAGTACAGTAAAGAGCATTTGTCAAAGCTTATTGCATCTCACAGTATTTCTTTAAGAACAAGTTGTTGCATCAGATGAAACAACTTTTTTTATATTTTTGAAAAGCTTTTTTGATTTTTACATTTTTGAAGGCAATCTTCTTTTTTTCAAAAGACCAAAAATAGATATTAACATTTTTTGCTTGGTTTTGTTTTTGTGTGTGGAACAGCTTGCAAGATGTCTTTTAGTGTCTCTGTGCAGTGGCTCATGTGTTTTTAGTTGAAGCGGTAATTGTTAAATCCTAGTCTGTTTCACCTGGACAGAGGGTGGTGCAGGTGACTCTTTGAAAGGGTGGACCCTCACAAAAAGCACCTCCATTGAGCGGTGCTGGGTTAGTGCAACTACGTGTCCGCCGCTGCCAGCCACGACCACAACGGGCATTGCACTCCGACCACTCTGTCCAGGATGACCAGCCACCACTCACTGGAGGGAAAAAACAACACACACACACACACACACACACACACACACACACAAAATGAGAAACACACTGACAACATTCTGGATTCACTCAGTCTTCTTGTCAAAACAGCAGCTGGGTACGTGGTTTGCTCTGCAGGGAATGGGCCACATTAGCAACAGTAACTGGACTGTGAACAAAACAATGTAGCAAAGAAGAGCCTTTCCATTTCACAGACCTGCACATATCATACATGTCTATCAGAATGCACTGAGGGAGGAATCCCAGTAGAAAGTGAATCTTTTTGTGCATGCACACAACAAAATCTCAATTTTTTTTTAGAGATGTCTAGCCTTCTTTCATAGCTAGCTGTAAAGGTTTGACAAAATATCGATTTACCAATACTTAAATAAATTAAGGTAAAAAAAATAAAACATTTGATAAATATGAAATGAAGAAATGCCATTTATTATAAAACTCTGAGATGACCACAATGGAAACAGAACAACAGAAGTGAAATGAATGTTAACGTGTATTATTTTGTAAATAAATGATCAAAGGCATCAACTGCTACGTACTGGACAGAACCTGCTGCATAATTCAAAATAGCTGGCTGGTTACCATAGACAATGAGTGTAGCAGTGCTGCTGCGTCGCTTGGCAACCACATTTCGGGCCACACAGGTATAGTTAGCCGTGTCAGAGAGGCGAGCCTGTTTAATGATGAGGTCATGGTCAACCGTCATGAGGAAGTTTGAGTCCTGTGTGGGATCAATGAGCTCCTCATTTTTTAGCCATTCCACCTGTGGCACAGTAGACATAAAATACAGCAGCATGAGTCAGAGAAAAGTGAAATTTAAAAGGTCACAGGGTGCACATGTAACTCAACATTCAGGCCCATTTTAATGAATAACAAGAAACAGTGGTTGCCACTAACTTTTGTTTTCACACACTGAGCCAGTTCAGGTTGCCTGCAATCATTTAATTTTAGCCTCTGGTTTTTCAAACGCACTGAAGGAATGTTTCAGTATTACTTTTGAATTAGTAGTGAAAATCACCACAGCCAGTAGAGAAGCAGGTGTTGGAGACTCTGAAGGAATTTAAATGAGAGGAAAAGGTGGGGGAGAGGCAGGAGGAGAGATGAAGGTAATGTACCTCAGCAGGTGGGATGCCCTCTGGTGGGCGGCACTGCAGCAGGACTTCCTGTTCTAGGCGCACCTCCCTGCCAAGCGGCTCCTGCTCAAAGTTTTTCCGCAGGTCTGAAGAGCACAGCAGATGGAGAGAGACACTTTTATTAACAATGCAAGCCAACCAACAAAGCAAATTGTCTCTGAACCTAACTTAATTTTTTATGAGTATACACTAAATATTACACACCTAGCATAACTGGCTATGACTTATATACTTACATGCAATGCGAACATATGCACGGCGGCTCTTGGTGGTGCCTGCAGAGCTCCAGGCCACACACTGGCACCAGTAATCCTCTAACCCAAAGAGCTCCTCAACCTGAGTCCTGGACACAGAGATGTCCACTTCACGCACCACCAGCCCTGTCACATAGACACATTCCAATCATTAAACCTTTATAAGTTCTCACTCACAGCTCATTGTTTCTCATTCATAGCTTGTAGAAACAAGTGAAGAAATTTTGTGGATCTAAACTTTCGTTAATTACAAAATCTTTAAGTTATATTATAGACTTGGGCAGTATACTGCAGAAGTTACAAACACAGACTTTTCAAACCCTTCCAATTCACCTATGCTCATCAAAAGTTTTCACTGTTTCATCCTCATTTTGTCACTGGTGGACCTGCTTGAGAAACCAAAAGTTAAACCTTTACTCAGACTTGACCATTTATGCTTAAATGGTGCTGCAGTAACATTCTGGTGCCTGTAACTGCTGCACCTTTCTGCTGACATTTAAATGCAATTTAAGGGGGAACGGCCAAACCACATAAGCCAATAAAATTGTATCACTTCTATATCTTATATCTCTAAACCCCTTCTCTTCACTTTAGGCAACCAGCACTTTTTGTAAGGCACATTCAGTAAAAACAAACTGTGCTAAAGCGAGAAGCCACTAAGGCAACTTTGGTTGCTTTTTCACCTTTAACTCCCAGCACTCGGTTCTCTCACATGCAAAACACCATGAGTGTTCAAATGGAGCTCCATTAGTATAGGGAGGTCCATTAGCGCACGAACAGATTTGTCAATATTCTGACACTGGTGGACCCACTCGAGAAAACAAATTCCAACCCTGCCCATCTGCGATTTGACACATATACCATTAAACACCGTATACTAGGGTATAACATCAGACTTTTCTCAAAGCGTGGTTTGTAAATAGAAGAGTAGATATTTTGATTTAAATCTGACAAAGTTTGTCTTTGTGTAAAAAAAAATGTATCCATAACACTATTTGCCAAATTTTTGTCATTTTATAATAAATAAAATACATAACTTTATGTGAGCTAGGCTGGTAATCTACTGTTGCATGGCTATAGATAAAGCTGCATGTACTTCCTCATTTTTTTATGTGTTTGTGTATCTAAGAGAGTAAGAGAGTGAATGTGTGAGAGTTCGATACCTGTGATCTGGTCCAGGCTCTCCTTGGTGACGTGGTCGTTCTGGTTGACCCACTCGCCATTACATTTGAAGTAAATCTGGGTAGCGGGAGCAGCCTTGCAGGAAAGTTTCACTGGTCTGTTTTTTACGATGAAGGCATCCTCTGGCTCACTCTGAAACTCTGGGAGAGGCTCGGCGGGTGCCGACGGGAAAGAGTCTGGTAGAACTTCACTGTAGTCACTGCCATCTACACATGGGAAAAAATACATACAGCATTATCAAATATAAGCATTTATGTGGGTAGGCTGCTGTTCAAAAGTTTGGAATCACATTTAAAAGTTTGGAGAGAAATTATTATAAATATTTATCATTAAATATCATCTGGTGTCTAGTTTACAATATTTAATTCTATATTTACTCAAACAGAACACTCATACACATTACATTCATGTAACTGCAAGTAAATCTGATTGAGATGATAAAACTTAAAAATCACATGAAGGTGTGAGGGCCTCTGTGCATGAGGGTGTTTTTGTAGTCTTTGACATTTTAAGTGTACAATGGCGTCAGAGCCCCAGTTCTCTGCAGCTCAGCTCATATCCAGCCTACCATCCCTAGGGAGTGTAAAGAGGCGTTGAGCCCAGGGGGGGACAGGCTGACCTTCCACTGAAAGGCCCAGTGATCACACATTATCCCTTGACATTTCCCCCGTGACACATCCCTCACAAAAGTGCAGCTCATTCAGGGGGCCATGTCTGGCAGCTCTGTCACCTCCAACACTGCCGTGCTCTTAACCTTTTAGCTTTAACAGCCAACAGCTACATACCCTACTGACCACCCAAGCCAAATGAGCTCTGGTGACACCCATGCCATGGGGCAGAGTTGGAAGTGCACCTTTTCTGATTTACAGTAGGGCACACGTGCATGTGCTCCAAAAGAAATGCAATTCTCAGAGATGACGGTACAACTTAAGGCAGGATGTGAAATTAATTACAAAAAGTGCTAGAGTAAACCTCTCATTTAACACAAAATGTCCTAAAAGCTACTGTTTTTCACTTGTCCCTGAAAGTTTCAAAAAAAGAAATGAATGGAATGAAATTAACACTCTCACAAGTCTCACAATGAGCATCAATCAGCAGTTGTACTTTCCTTTGGCTCCTAATGCTAATCAAAACTGAAACAAAACAGGGACTGGAGAATATTATTAGCTAATACATAAATGTGTAAGATCTTTTAAATGACTTAACTGTTAACTGAATTTGTTCTTTCTGCCTCTGTACAAGCAAAGTTATGGTCATATGCACAGCATATTGAGCACTGGGTGAGGCAAGAACTCAATTGTTAAAGCAATTTTGCTACATTTCTGCATAATGCTTGGGTTAAGGCATAAAAAAGATATTTAAAGTGGTCTTATGTAAAATTCTCCACTCTAAAGGGACTTAGCAATAGAGAATTGTTCACAGTGGTGTTTTACTATAATTCTAAAATAAGATTTTGGTCGAAAATGTTCAGTCTTTATGTAGGAAAAAAAACCTTAGTAGTAAGTACATTGAAGGGTTTTTAGTATTTTAGGGAATGCTACTTTTAGGAAGCATCCATGTACTCATACACACCCAAACGTGGTGGTACAGTGAAACCGAATGTACTGTAGCAATCGCTATTTTTTTTTCTGAGCTTCCAGAAGTGATGTATGTAAACAAGGAAAACAAGGAAAACAAGGAAAACAGCAGATATCAATACTAACAAATGTAAACACACACACACACACACACACACACACACACACACACACACACACACACACACACACATCTATTGTGTATTCAGCAGAGAACACTGGCTGGAAGGCCACTAGAAGGTCCTGGCTGAAGCTGTCATTTTCAATATGTCTCCATATCTCCATATGTGACAGCATCGTCCTTTTACCTAGCTCTCAGAGCGACTTGTCAAGGAGACCAACGCACACTCTCTCTCTCTCTCTCTCTCTCTCTCTCTCTCTCACACACACACACATGCAAGCCAAACATAATACACACATGCCAAACTGTTGCTTGAAGCAGAAAGACGACATTAACTCCTCCATACCATTCTCTGGTCAGACATGACACACTCCCCCCTATCTGCACACTAACTCTTACCTATCACAAAGTACAATAGTGTACAATAAGTGGAATTTACAAAGAGACACAGTCAATTGAAATCACTCTGAAACAACGTCTCCTTCTGCACATCACAAACACGCATTGTGCCGGTGACTGACTCAGCCTCTCCGCTCCCTCTCTCCCTCCTGCTCTCCTTTATCCTCCTCCATCAGCTGCCATCCTGTGTCTTTCAGACTTTGACTTCTCTGTCAATAAGTAATTGTGTTTCTCTTTTTCCTTGCTCTCACCACATGGCATTGATCGTTCCACTCAAAACATGTGCCCAAAACACAGCCTGTCACACATGCACACACAAATGAAAAGACAGAAACGCAAAGAAAGATGGACAGACAGAAAGAGTGTGACTGAGTGGAACATAGAGTGAGAACCAGTGCAAACACACACATGTGTGTTGGTGTGTGTGTGTGTCTACTTAAAAGTAGTGTAAAAATGCATCAATTCACTGTGATGAATATGCATTGATCTGATGCTGGTAAATCAGTTGCATTAGATTTAAAATGTTAGAACTGATTATAACCAATTATAGTGGTAGTCAATAAATGAAATAAATGCAACTCTTAAAATTTCCAAGTGAAGCATACTTATTTTTTCAGGCTTAAGGCTTAAGAACTGAATGCAGTGTGCCAGATGGGCAGTGGTAGCCTAGTGGTTAGACACTTGCCCTTGTGATCAGCTAGTTACAGGTTCAAGTTCTGGCCCAGGTACCACTGAGGTACCCTTGAGCAAGGTACCATCCCACTATACTGCTCCCTGGGTGTGAAGCACTTTATGTAAAGGTGTGTGTTCACAATGACAAATTTTCACTTCACTTTAGAGTGCCATATAAACAAGTTCTGCCCTATTAAATTTATGTATTATTAAACTTCTCCATGAACACTTAAATCTAGTTAATATAATGTAGCATATAATTAAAACCACAGTACAAATAGAACATTGCAATATTTCTAAATTGTGATTTCTATATACACAACGAATAAATTTTTAGCTCTCCTGAAAAGGGAGTATTAATAGTCAGGCTTCAATTCATACAAGCTAAATTTTTAAAGGCAATAATCCTTTTCATACAAATCCAATGGTGTTGATTAATGTTTTCAATAAATAAAATGAGTTTGTGTTTACTCAGGTTGCCTTTGCGTGTATTGTTTTACATCAAATTAAAAGGTGTGCCAAATATGTAAAAACATACGAAAGTAAGACACTTTACTTGGGCTAGACTTATTTACATTTTTATACTAAAATGTTTACCCAGATGTGACCAGATGAGTTTTTATTCAGATTTTATTTTACAGTATCTTTCTAATGTTAATTTGTTTCTCATGTTTTAATAGTTGAAATGGAAACAAGCCTTCATAAATAAAGGCCTATGCCTGTTAGTCCACATTATGACATTCATTGCACGTAAAGTTAACTTTTACTATTTTAGCAGTGACATGGCCCAATAGTCGCATGACTGAACTCAGCCCAGCTGTGACTGAGCTTATCCCAGCCATGACTAAGCTGAACTTGGCTATGACTTACCTAATCCCAGACAGTGTCTTGCCCTCAGAGAAAAGAAAAAAAGGAGCAAGCTAAGCAAGAAAAAAAAACCCAAAAACTTAAGAACATGTTACTCATAAAGGCACAGATCTTTAGACATTCCTGATATTTCATGATTCTCCAGATGTTTTGGTGCAGCTGGTCTACTATGTGATTTTTTGTTTTCATTTTAGTGCATACAGAAACAAAAGTTCATAATGCTAATACAGATTCAATGTAAATTCTGACCTATTATTCATGTTTTTGTGTCAGAATTGGTATGAATTGTACTTTTATGTACATCTAAGTTCATGAAAAAATATACAATACTGACATGGGCCTACAATTCCCGCAATTCAGTGCACCCATAAAATTAATACACACTTGCTACTAATGGCTTGAACTGCACTAAATTCTGATTGAAAAAATGGTTAATAGGAAACGTGATTTTTTAAGGGTTAATTTGAGAAAGAAAATTCAAGTACTCAATTGGAAACACTACCAATTAGTGTTCAGAGTCTGTAAAATGGTATTTGAGCCAGCCTTTGATGGGTATGTTACAGGTATAGCCAATGCAATTTATGGCTCTTTCCCAAATGCACGGTTCAGACCCAGCACCCCTGGGGTATTTTGCCCTTTATGTCTGAACATTGTTGACGACACCAAAGAGGACTGCAGAGTGTAGGTAGTCTTTAGGAACAGGTCCAGTTCCACTGGGTCTAATTTCAACTTGGAGATTGGAAAATCTGCTTTGGAGTTTGTATGTTTTTAAACAGGACTGCAGCAGTGTGAGCAGAGTGAAGGATGCTGATGACTGTGTGTGTAGCTGTGGACCAGCTTTAATTAACACAATGCTGGAAGACAGAAGCTCCTGGCCCTCCTGGCTGCCTGATAACCCAGCTTTAAGCAGAAGGAGGACACACATGGTTTGGAGAGCAGCCACAAATATCCATCATGGGTCCTCAGTAGCCCACAATTTGGCTGGAATGACTGCGGCTCTCTCAGAAAAAGAGAGAAGCTCTTAAAAGGCCCCCACTGTCTTTTATTACTGTAATGACAGCTAGCACAAACCCAGCACACACACTTCCCTGCTCTTACAGCCTGAGAACAACAAACACACAAACATGCAACACCAACAATAAAAACACACATAATATACATAGGCAACTTGCCCTCATTCTAACAAAGGATAAGAAAGTACACACACATTTAATGTTCAGATACACGCAGAAACTACACAACGTCACAGAGGCAGACAGACAGTATATTTTTGCAAACTCTCAGTATGTATAGTGTGGTAGTCATGTGTCACTTTGTCGTTGCACTACAATCAATCATTCTATGACCAAACTAGTTCAAGCACAAATGAAAATGTAGATAGATCAAATATCCACAGCCTTAACCCTTTTATTTTTCCAAAGGCATGCAAGACACGGTCACTCTGTCTGTTTCGCTCTGTAAATATATCTTGCCCCTTCCTCCTCAGCTCACAAAATTGTTTGTACAAAAGCCATAATCAACTCCTGCTGAGATTCTGACACACTGCAGCCTGGGAGGACATCCTTGGCAAGAGCAAAGGAATCTTCCACTTAAACCCCCCCCCCCCCCCCCAAAAAAAAAAAAAGAAGAAAAAAACGATAAAAACATAGAAACAAAGAAATCAGCAATAAGACTGAGTTGTAATTTTAAGGCATAAATAACAGTCAGGTAAACATTTTCACTGAATATGAATGCTGTTACTACATGTACATAAAAATATTGCAGCAAAATGTTCTTTACTTGTAATGTAAGTTAATGTAAGGCATTTTAGGCATTTGAGACTTGTCTCATGCTTTCAACATAACCCTGTTTTCTTTATGGCATTTATTAGTAAAATTAGCTGAAAATGTTAGTGTAGCAGATTAAAAAGTAAATAATACTAATTATGTAACAATGGGTAACAGAACATGCTAAAAATGTGCTAGTGTGTTTCATGTGTCCCATTAACCCATATAGTGTGAGCTTCAAGATTTTAAAAAAGCTAATGAAAGAAAATTGATTATCAGCTAACTTGGCTGGAAAGTAATCAGAGTCATCCATAAAAATTCATGATCAGTGTATCTCTAGTAGAAGGATAATCCATAATCATTACTGTATTTGGATTTAGCATTTTCACTTGGAAGAAGACTAAAAGCTGCAAAAGCTACAGTGATAAGATGTGAGCACAGAACACTTAGCTGACCTACTGTAGGCATGACTGAAAAGTTTCCCTGCACTCATGCTGTGCAACAATAATTTCTTTTGAAGAACATTTTGAAGAACCTCGGAAATATTGTACTTCACCAATTGGTGGAGTTCTTTACTAATAAGGGTTTTTCCAAGATCCTTTAGCTTATCTGGAAGTTCTTTAAAGCTGAAAAAAACTCTTTCCACTCCTTACTAAATGTCTCTCTAAAAACTTCTGCTCAAAGGTTTTTTTATGGAACCAAAAATGAATCTTCTATGTCATCACGCAAAGAAAACTTTCTGGCACATTTTTTAAGTGCAGCAAGTCTATCACCATTCACTTTATAGCTATTGACCATCTTTATTGCTTCAAATATTGACAAAATGTCAGTGATGGAAAGGTACAATCAAAAGGTGTGTCTCTGTGTGCGCATGCATGTGTACGAGTGTGTGTGCGTGTATGTGTAATGTAGTCTTCTTCATCTCAACAAGAGCTTGAAGGAACACACTGTGACCTAATGAGAGCCAATGATAAATAGATAATAGAAAACCCCCTAGTCTTTTTTA
>JBBPDA010000145.1:20099119-20125044 GCA_037974385.1 Arnoldichthys spilopterus
GAAGTCTTTTCCTAGTTTTGAACATGTTATAACATGATTATACTTTAAGAAGGCGTAGTTATGTCTTTGGTGCTTTGCTGGCTTCCATTGGGGGTGTGTGGCTGTGAAAACAAGGATCCAGAAAGAGCCTCGGCTGCACAGAAAATGTTAACAGTTAGCCACTATTTTAAACTCGAAGTGTTCAAATTATGTTCAGGGCTCTATTTGTCTTGATCAAGTCAATGTGACATCCATTCACTCATTTTCTAAACCACTTTTTACAATTCAGGTTGCTGGGAAGCTGGAGCCAAACCAAGGTGACTACGAACTCAAGGCGGGGTACACCAAGGACAGGAGGTCAACCCAACAAAGGGCAACACATAGACAGACAACCATTCACAGGCACACACTTATACCTATGGGCAAGTTAGAGTATCCAATAAAACCACATAAACTCTGCACAGAAAAGAACCTGTGGCTAACCCAAGGATCAAACCCAGGACCTTCTTGCTATGAGGCAACAGCGGTAACCACTGCACCACTGTGCCAACCTTGATGTTACATAAAAACAACAATTCATGTTGATGTACACAATAAGTTCACCCATACATCTATTAATCATTTTCCTGATTTCATGCAGCATAATACCGTTAAAAAAGGCAGATGAGCAGTGTAGCCAGCCCTAAAGAGGGCAGGCCTGCAGGTGTGCCCTTATTTCCACCCTCAATTTCTATAAACAGAGAGGTATTGAGCCACGGCATTTATCATATTTATGCAGTCACTGATTCCAAACAAATCCAGATTTTATTAATTTCAGTGAGGATATGTTTAAGAGTGTTTTATGTAGTGTTGTCAAATATATCAATATACATAGCAGTATCTATACATATCAGTACTTAACGTTTTGAAAGCATACAATACACATTCCAACATGATCAAAACTATTCGTATCAAACAATTTTTCCTGCTTTTCATTCAGCACACACAGGCTTCCGTACAGGATGTACTGCTTTTGCAAAACTACCTCAGTGGCTGTGCAATTTGTTATGCTAGCGTGGTGGCGCTAAAACGGAATGGTGGCCTGTAGAGTGATTCGTGATTGCTCCCTTTTTAGTAGCACTGAAACATTTAATGAGGTGTCTCATTAAACTATCGTGCTGATAAATGTTTATTACTGGGCTAGCTCTATTCTTCTACTAAGAGCCATGAGGGCTAAGCTAAGCTGAAAGGCTGTTATTAGGCAACTAATAATGGACTCAGCATATTTGTTTCGACAACTCTGTGCTCCCGGAGTTCTAAAGAAATTAGCTTATTAAGTTTGTTTTCTTGCGCTGCTCTGTGTGCACTACTTGTGTGAACATGAGCCTCACTTTACACTGGATTAGACTTCTCTTGAATATGACAGAACAGAAGGCTTTAAAACAACTGCAATACCTAACTAGGATGTGTTTTGTTAGTGTTAAAGGATTTTTTCTCAGTCACACCATGTTTTTAAGTTTTTCTGTTTGGGTTTTTAAACAAGAACAAAAAAAGATTTTTAATATGTTTTTCTTTATTATTTATTTATTTTTATTTTATTTGTTTTATGATATTATGTTATGACCTTATATATGATGTGTTTTGATATGATATTCTTTTATGTGTTTAATGTTCTTTTTATTTACTCTTTTTAAATTGTTGTACAGCGCTTTGTGGCTACATGTCTATGAAAAGCGCTTTATAAATAAACCTTACTTACTTACTTACTTATCTTGGAAAAAATACCTGCAGTTGTTCATCCACCGTTGGGACGAAAAATGGTTTGGAATATTGATATTTTTTTCATCATCATCATAACAAAGTTGAAAATGTAGGTATTGAAACACTAGTTTGATGTCAGCCATGAAGTCTGTGACCACAGCCTATTTCCCAGGAATCCTATTCAGCAATGTTGATTGCCCCTGCTTTCCTCTGGGGCAGTTTCAGTATCCACCCGACTCCTCACCTCTGTCCTACTCTGCTACTCCCTCCATCTCCTTCATACTACAAACCAGTTCAACAACCAGTGCACCATGCAGAGACCAGACAAACAGGAGACACCCACACTGGCCAAAGCCTCTTACACATGTGTCATGTGTGTATACATACACACACGCCCACACACACGCATAAAGTGGGAGAGAGAGAGAGACAGACAGAGAGAGAGGGAGAGGGAGAGAGAGTTGAGTGTATATGAAAAACTCTCACTACTCATATTGCAGCTCACTATCAGCCATCACTATCATAGTTAAACTCTACACTTTCATTTTTGTTTTTTTTGTTATTTATAAACAATATGTAACAACAAGCTGCCCTTTATATTAAACATTTTATGAAGAATTTACAGAAAGATTTATTTTATTACTTTGAATAAAATTGGGTTTATCCTTCTTCTACAAAGTTACCATTTTAAAGATGCAAGTTCTGATCAACAGCGACAATATGCTATTGTTACTACTATTTTTTGTTGTTGTTTTGATAGAACTCTAAGGATCTGAAAAAAAAATAAACAGGTTTTTGTAATACATGAGATTTCCAACCTCTCTAAAAAGTTTTTGTTATGGAGGAAAAAGCTCTTGTTGCTGCAGTCGTATAATGCTTCAGCACAGCTCTGGCAATGGCATGAGTAATAATTAGAAGCAAAAGCCAGGCAATGATATTCTGTATGCGCTACAGGATCCTCAGGCCACACTTATAAAGTAACCCTCATGTTGTATAAATAAAAATATGCCAGTAGTCACTGTACGTTTATAATGCCATATTTGTAGGCATGGGAATTGTTAAGTTTGAGAACCTCAGCAGGATATGGTGCAAATAAATGTTATTTAAAAAAGCCACAACACTTCTATGAAAAGTCTCAACAAAAAACTACAGTAATAGCATCATGACCACCATAACCAAACTATCACAAGCCTAAACAGTGGTGGCTCATTCATAATGTTTGACAACATAGGCCATCATCTGTAACGGTACACCCATATTAGTGTAATGCTAAAGGCTGATGGTGATTGCACTAAATCTGTAGTGAGGAACAGAAAAAAATCCAACCAAAATTTAACCTTGGTTTCACTCAGCTTTTTTCTTTAAAACAACTAACAAGTTCTGATTCAAATTCTATTGTACTGTAAATTAATGGCTTTGACATTTTGCTTCACTCTCCAATCATTCTCTTCTTCTCACAGACAGTAAAAACTTGCATTCCTCCACCCATTCAGACCATGTAGTGCCACTAGCTAAGAAAGCTAATGGTTAGCCTGTTCAACTGTCATGGACAGAAAAGTGCAGCTTTGTTTTACAGAGGGATTGTGCTGAGCCCTTTATGGGTATATTTGCAACCATCAAGTGTTAAGAGTCATTTTGAGACAAAGTACAAGAAAACTTTCAAAGATCAGACTGAATCCATTAAATGTGCAGTTCCACCTTTAAGAGAACCTCTATTTCTGGTTCCACCTTAAATGAAGTGAGGTGTCATTCTGACTGCTACACAATTTAGGGTAATACTGAACATTTCAGCCAGACAACATATCATTACATCTTCAGTATGCGTGAAGTTTTTTTTTTTTTTTTTTTGCTTTTTTCTGTAAAGTTGCTATATAAGGAGGTTTGGTCTGATAGCGATGATAAAGCTAAAACACTGCATTTAGATTTAAGGAAAACACGAAATGCTACTGTTACAGTGAATAAATGCTACATTAACATTAAGAGACATTAATGAGAATAAAAACACAACTAGTATATAATTATCCACAAACCCCAATTTTTCAAAATTTTTAGAAACACTGGCATGCCAGCTGTATCATTTACTATTATTTAGGAATGCTTTTGTGTACAAGTGTATGTGTGTGAACTGCTGCATTATCATAACACCACAAGTGAGAACAGGGATTTCACATGAAAACACCCTGGAGTATGTGTGTTTTTACTCATAGTGTAGCAAGGTCATGAAGAAAATGCTGGAGGAGAAAAAGAAGAATAAGATGTCGCTGTGCTGGCTGAGAGATGAAAAAACAGAGGTGCGAAAGAGCTGTCGATGACTGTTTACAATAAGAGTGTGTGAGTTGCCTCTCCAGAGAAAAGAGAAATCGAATGAAACAAACTTCCTGCAAAAATTACATCAGGCTCACTCAAGAGGTGATAATGAACATGGAGAAATAAAGGGAGACGTGAGTCAGGGTAAAGAGTGAAAGAGAAGGCGAGAGGGCAGAGTGAGTGAGCAGTGAGGAAATGGGAAAAAACTGTAATGTGGTATAATCTGTTAGGTTTAAGACAGTGATAGGAGTTAAAAATGAAGAGGATCATATAACATCATGAGTGCTCAGGTTACTAATACGTATGAGAATAAGAAAAAAGATGAATGGCACTGGAAAAGAGGAAAAAACGAAAGTGGAAAGACAAAAACAGACCAAGTGAAAGAAAACAAAATTAAACAGCACCCAAGTGAATTGGAAAGAGTGCCAGGGTGTGGAGAGAAAGAGAGAGAGAGAGAGAGAGAGAGAGAGAGAGAGAGAGAGAGAGCCAGGGTGTAGGGGGAGAGAGAGAGAGAGAGAGAGAGAGAGAGAGACTATTTCCGGAGTGCTTTAAGCACAGCTAGCGATCTTGGGCTGTTTTTGTCTTTAGTGCTGCTTCTATTAGAAAGCTGTGCTCATGTAATGTGTTGTGACAGCACTGATTCTTGTGACTAACTGCTTTGGCAGCAGTGTTCCTCTGTCATGTTAATGAAGGGATGTAGAGAGCAGCCCGATTGACAGCCTATCAACACCTTACCGTACGCATGCAAGCGCACAAAGATGCACACTCATACAAGAGATGCACAGGTGCACAGTGATAATCACAGAAACAAATACACTCTTGATAAGGATGTCATGCTACTTCAATAGCCCCAGACACTGAGTGACAGGCAAGGTCAACCTCTAATTTGCAAAGACAGAGATCCTTCCATCACTGTAAACACACGTAAAGGGAGATATAGAGGGATTAGCGTCACTCTCCTCTGCCATTGCGTCCCCTTGCATCAGAGAGATCCCCTAGTGTGTGCTACAGAGGTGCAGAAAGCACCAATAACACCAACAGCAACACACACACAGAAGCAGAGGGCGGAACATGCAAACAGACAAAGACTGAGCTACAAAAGTATAACTACTGCTAATAGAGGGTAGACAAAAGTCGTGTGAAGGGAAAAAGCACCATATAGAAGATACAGTTGATAGAATGAGAGTGAGCGAGCGAAAAAGAAGTGTTAGATCGATCTTCTGACCCTACACTGGCTCTGGGCTAAGTGAACAAGTCCTTTGCTGAGCTTAATTAAGGTTAATGCTGTCCTCATCCTTTATCTCTCCTTTCTACTCTCTCACTCTCACTCTCTCTCTCTCTCTCTCTCTCTTTCTATGTGTGTGTGCATCTCTCGCTTTCTCTTCCCAGCTGTTTTCCTCCTTCTGATCTTATTAGCCATGCTACAACCCATTTCCACAACTTCCTTCTTCCTGACTTCTGACCCGCACCTAACCTTGCAGTTTCTCACCTCAACACGCACTGACGTTGGCATCGAAGTGGTCGTAAAAAAGCTCTTAATGGCTAACTGCTGTTTGCTCACATTATTGCCTATTTCCCACTCTTGTGACTCAGCACTCACATTTAAATTATTCACTAACAGTCAGTGAGGTGCTGATGCGTTTTCCTCTCTTATGAACAGCTGTCATCGCAGCCTGGATGTGTGTTTCTGAGAGACAGAGAGTGTTTATGTATTTATACAGAGGAGAGCACACATTATGCCCGCGTTACGATGCCACAGGTCTTGACAGATAAGACATTTGTCCCAGAATGTGAAACTGAAATGTTAGCTGTAAATGAGCTGTGATAAGCGCTAGTAAATGTAAATGTAGTAAAATATGAGATGAGGCTTTAGGTCAGGGATTGTCACTCATGTAAGTTGCAGTGACAGTAGTAAATCTCATGACTAATTGCTTTGGCACTGGCAGCTTTGGCATCATCAGTTTTGTTCCCCAGTCCCCTACCCACACACACAAAAAAGTGCACCAGACCTCATCCTCTAAGAACAGTTGACAACTGCCATCAGATTACAGTAGAGGAGTGAAGGAAAGCAGTACGATATCTGACCACAACTGCAGTGTGAAATCACAAATAAATGTCTAAATTCAAACATATATGAAGGTATTAATCTAAACATTTACTGAAATTTGATTGGAAACTTTGTAATTGATTTCCAGAGATGCATACACTCAGCCACTGATTTGATTTTCTGAATATGGAGCATCTACTAATGAGATTACAGCTCGGATGCTATGAGGGTTGGAAAGTGGCATGCATCTTATGACACTGAGGTTAAACTGTAAATTATGATTTATGATACTCAACATGGCCGTACACAAAGTTGTAGCTATTACAAAAATAGTAAAATCAAACCTAAATTAAAAACAAAAATGCTGCATATGTTACAATGAAAAACATAAATCTGAACACATTCTCAGGTCAAATTTTTATGTAGGGATGATAAAGGCAATATGTAAAATTTTGCCAAGTGGCAACTTCGCTAGCTTTTAAAGCTTGAGCTAATCTTAGCAAGGCACACTGCTGTCCTGCTAACAGCATACGGTGTCCAGGTGGACTTGTAAAATCTGGTCCCACATTATGCTCATTAATCTTCAAACCCAGACAACTGTTTGCATAAATAACAGAATTATAAGTGTTAATGAGAGTTTTAAATCAAAACAAGTTGCAAACTGCAGGGATTCTGATGGATTGATGCGGGCTGACACTGTGTTACTGGGAGCTGTGGTCAAGGCACTGGTCACTGCCACAAGTAAAAGCACCTTTTTTCCTGCTGACAGTGAGTGACCAGCGTTATAAACCTCCTGACAACTCTGACGCTAAGCAGAGATGACCTCCCAACCCCTTTCTCTCCATCCCCTCCTCCAGCTCCTGGGTTTCTCCTCGGCTTCTCACCACTACTCTGCTCTTCTTCCACCCTCCGCCTCACATCTCCTCCAGCCAAAACACTCAGCCAGGGCCTGAGCCCCTTTAACACTGATACAGTGCTACTCTAAGACACAGGCAGAATTGCAGCAGCAATCTCTGGTATCTGAAGGCCCCCTCAACCCCAACAACTGTCACAGTGGAAATATGCTGCAAGTTTGCATTGTTTGTTGAGATCTTAGTTTATGAACGTTATTCAGTTTTAGAAATGCTTTATTGAATGTTGTTTTTCCTACGGCAAATTGTTCTTCCATGGGTAAAATCTTAACATATTGTGTTCACAACCAATCTGTGCTTGCAATTCTGACATGCTCTGCAGCTGTTTCTCAGTCAGTTGTTTGTGCACAGTGGTGTTCTCTGTGGTACCTAGGCTTGATGCAGTTGCTGTCCCTTGAGCAGTGGGGGCTAGCGGGGGCTGGCTGCAGTCCCCCAGCGTGTGGAGGCTAGCTCTGCACTCTCTGCGGCTCCCATTAATATGATAAAGAGGCCTCTCATCAACCACTCCCTCTGGCCAAGAGCTGACAGAAGATTTACCTTCAAGAGCACATCCTGCAAGCCCAACCAGAGTTGGGAGATGCTGAAAAAAACTTTAGAAGGAGAAAGGGTGAAGGGAACAGCAGGAGGTTATTTCTGATCGTCTAATTTATTTTATTTTTGAAGTCTATATTTTAGAATCCTGAAACTAGACTCTTCCAAAGGAGATTCACAGAACAATAGAAAGAAAGACTGCAGGTCTATGGACGCAGTGAGTAAATCAATAGAGTGGGAAAGATAGATGAAGTGACACATAAAAGAGATACATAAAGAGAAGATGATAGAAGGAAAATAATGCAGGATGAATCTCACTTGGAATCAGAAGCATTTTATTTATTATATTAAGACAATACCTTGAACAAGGAAAATAATAAAAAAAAAAAAAAAAAAGGAAAAACAGGCTGGCAGAGACAAGCTACACTAGGGACTCAGAGACATACAAGATGGATGGTTACATTGGATAACTGGACAGCACGTTCTACACAACAGATTACAGCGCTTGAGCCAACTTGCAGAGTGTGTTGAACATCCAATAGGATTGCAAACCAATAACTGAAAAATTAACTAACAAAGCTGGAATTTAAAGGTCAACTAATACAAGCTATTAACACAAGTAAAAGCACCATATGGGGATTCTCTGCTAAATATCATAAGCTGGGTGGAATAAAAGCAGTCTGGGGGAGGGCTGGACCAAAGCCTCCATACTGTTCATAGCTACAACCCCCTGGGTAGTCTAGATTATTACAGTCAATCATAATAGATTATGTTTTCATGAGCAACCATAATCTCTTTGTGAAATCATAGCTAAATCACATGTAGCCAGGAAAATATGCTTTAAACTTCTTCCAATATGCACGGTAACTCTTTACTCTCCAAGTAAGAATGGAAAAGTAGCTTTTCAATCATTTATTCAACAGAAAATATCAACAGATGCAATACTCTTTGACGGAGAAAAAAAGTACAAGCTCAGAAGCGAAAGGGAGCAATAACTTCTTTCAGGTGCTTTGCATAACTGCTCACCAGTCTCTAATATCAGACTGCTGAAATTTGTGACTGCTTTTCCATGCGAAATTCCTTCAGTTAAGTTCAAATCCCACACAACAATTCAACGAGATCCAAAAAAACTTCCTTTATTCTATTTGACCAATTCCTAGGTGAATTTTCTACTTGTGCTCAAGGATACCACAGTGGTGCCTGGGCCAGGACTTGAACCTGCAACCTTCTGTTCCCAAGGGCAAGGTCCTAACCACTAGGTCACTACTGCGCACTTTTGAACAGATGACTTTATATTATCTTCAAGCACTTTATGATAATTAGAACAGAATTCATATCTGAATCACTGATTTCAAGCTGCTAAGTCTGATATAGCAAATTACCCCCTAATCATAACATATTTCACAGTTGCTTCTATACCTTAAAAGCAGTCTATGGTCTATACCATACATGTGCACTATTACTGTGGCAAAACAACTGTCTACATGCTTTCAAAAGGCTTGGTCTTTGCCTATATGTTCTTTGGCAAACCATAATTGTGCTGTAATGTTCTTTTTAGTCAAATTGTGTCCATCGTCATGTAGGAACTACTAGGTTTTTACAACTAGAAAGCAAGACGCCAGTCTGCCAGTTCTGCCATTTGACCTGTTAATCATAATTATTTATGTGACAATTAATCATCACCTAAAATGTAATGACTGTGACAAGACCTGTGTCTCTTCAGACATTAATATTCTGCAATTTTTCACTGCAGTGATGTATCCCTTATTGAGATTCTGCTAATCTATATATTGTAAAAGAAATTCCCAAGGAGTTAATGGGTTAAAACAACTTACATCATGTACAACTTCCACCACCCCATCCCCCCACACCTCCCGCCCCACACACACATACACAAACATACATTCTTCAAATAAATAAAGAAATATATTTGCACTGGGACACCCATATACACATACATACTCACACATGCACACACCAAATACGGACATTGTTTCTAAGCAGTCCCTTTGGGAGGCTCTCAGGTCTTAAGGCCAGCAAACACACTTCCTCAATGGGTTGGGGTCTTTGCAGAGTGCCTGTCAGTGATAAGTAGAAAAGCCTGTCTGTGGTCTGTCTCATGGGTGCTATAATCAACTTTCTCCACTCACCCAAGCCTCTGTAGAACTAACAGCAACACACGCCTTGAATACAGGATATGGAGGGGTGCTCTGGAGGTTAGAGGGGCAGAGAGAGGCCAAGAGAGCAGTGTAATCACAATCCAGAGGTTGAACTGCTGAAGGCAGTCATTCTGAACCCTCAGTCAACAGGATCATTTATGGAGCATGAAAGCAAAAGCCCACTCTGATAATATAATGGCTGGGACGTTCATCTTTAAAGCTAGATGAAATTAATGTTGGTGTAGGGAGGAGTGTTTTCAATAAGTGTCCATAGATAATCCTTACCAGTACTAGTAGTCTCAAAACACATTTTTAAATATATCCTTAAAAGCAATAATGCAAGTGCGTGAAAGCACAAATTAAAACAAATACTTGCGCTCAAAACACAGTAGCAATACAATATTCTCCCAGTAAGCATTGCTGCAATCTCCAATACATACCCACATAAGAAATATAGCACACAGCCAGTATATTCACATATAACTAATAAGAAAATACAAACATCTATAGAAAAATAGGGACATTTTTAAAAATGCAATAAAAACAAGAATGTTCGATTTGTTCATTCTTATGAACCTTTAACAGCCAAAAGTACAAAGAAAAACTGATGACTGTTAAGAACATTCTGGACAGACCATTCTATCTTTAGCATGAAACTAAACATCCATTTTCCCCCCAAAAAAGCTAACATACAGACTCATTTGGCCACAGCACACGTTTCCACTGTCTTTTGGTTCACCTGACATGAGCTTGTGCCCAGAGAACTCGGCAGTGTTTCTGTATAGAATTGAGGTATGGCTTTTTTTTGTGTAACTGAAAAAGAAAGACAAAAACACTTATACTACAGGTAACCATTTTATACAAAACCAGAACTAATATACACAAAGCAGTGATAAGGTAATCTTCAATCACATTGCTCCGTAATCATTGTCATATTAACTGGTTCTAGATACATCTGAATCTGGAACACACACTTTGTCGCCCAAAATGGCTGCTTGCAGCATTCCCCATACACTGTGAAGTTTTGCTTATTTTTATAGCTCACACTAAGTCATACTGTGTCCTAACCCAGTTTCGGGTTGTATATTAATGAAACAGATTTTGGTGACTACAGAATTTAAGTAGGGATGCACCAATGCGAGATTTGTTCAAATCCCATTTCCAGAAAAGGTGGGTTTTTTCATAAGATACAATAAAAACTAGAATGTGTGATTTATTAACTCTCTTGAACTTCAGTTTAACTGATTAAGGGAAAAATTATTAGCAATGTTTTCACTAATCAACTTAATATCTTTTGTAAATATAAACAAAACTAGAATTTGATGCGGGCAACACTCAAAAAAATGGGACAGAGGTGTGTTTAACACTATGTTACACTGGGCCCATTCTTGATTGATACAAGACTGGCCATTGTCTGATTCTCCACTTCATAAAGCTCCAAACATTTCTTTCTGAGACAGACCTTGACTGTGTAATGTATACGCCCCTTGTTTTCCAGGTGTCCATGTTTTGATGTGTTTTTGGTGCCCCTTCCTCGTGTTGTGTATAGCCCAGCCTCACACCTGTTCTCGTTTCGGTATCACGTCCCATCAGGTGTTTCGTGTTTCAGTCTTGTCCTTAGTCTTCAGTGTTGCCATCCCTCTATGTCAGTGCCCGGTTGTGGGTGGAGTTTAGTCATACTGGGACGTTGCTCCTAGGGGGAGGGCTATGTAACGTATATGCACCTTGTTTTCCACATGTCCGTGTATTGTTGTGTTTTTGGTGCCCCTTCCTCGTGTTGTGTATAGCCCCGCTTCACACCTGTTCTCTTTTCTGTTTCACGTCCCCTGTCAGGTGTTTCGTGTTTCAGTTGATTATTAATACCCTGGTGTTTAGTCTCTCGTTGCCGAATATTGTTGTCATTTCATGTCGTCCTGCAAGTCTCGTTTTTGTCACCCTGCCTTTCACGTTTGTTTTCTAGTTTATGTTTCTTGTTGTGTGTTACTTTGTTTAATAAACCTTTTGTTTTACATACATATAATCGCTGCACTTACTTCCTGAATCACCACCACAGAACGTGACAGACTGCTGGAAGCTGGACTGGGATGGGTGTTTGGTCTTGGTTGTATGCCGTCTTTGGTGTTTAAACAATGCAACTGCATTAAATGGCAAAATTAACAGGAAGTCCATCCTCTGTTTGTAACATCTCAATTGTAACATCTCAATGAGGCACATTTTGCATGTTGATACTACACTCTCACATTGTTTGTTAAAACATTTATATTATTTTTGATGGTTTTTACATAGTCATGGCCTTTTTAATTAGACATGACACTCTTATGAGTATGAATTTAATCAATATAACAATCATTGATTTAATTAATTTCATTATTATTACCATTATTACTATTACTAACATTTAAAACGTCGTATTTATCAGTGAAGAGAGGGAAATAAAGAAAGAGAAGGAGAGGTGAGAGCCTGGGAGGAGCAGGTGAATTAGATAACGTGTGGGCCGCCATCTCCCCCTAGTCACGTGCTGGAGGTGCCAATATTAAATGGAGTGGTGACCAATTACCTGCTAGTGCTCTCAAATCTCTCACCTCATAATCTAATACTGCTCTCTTCAGCAGGGCCTACCACATCCTCTCAAGCGCTCCCTGGAGGAGGAAAGACTAATGAAATGTACACCCCAGCCACGGCCCTGGCCCAGCACAGCAGCAGCCAGCGCAAACACACACCAGGCCCCTCGATCCTCTTCATATGAGCAAATAAACCGTCTCTAATATCCAGTTAGGCCTTGCTTTCATTTGTTTAGCTTCAGTGCATACTATGTAGTCCACGGAGAGTTCATGTATTATTAAGGAAAAAGAGGGAGAAGACAAAAATATCCCTCTTTCTCCCGATTGGGCTGTGCGTTGTTGTGCCTGGGGCTGAGCACCTCCACGCTCCCTCACTCCAGCTCTCCTCTTGCTGCTCGCCCTTCATAATTCATCTCAAATGAGGGAAAAACAAACAAGCAGCAGCACATCGAGAGGATGCTAAGTGCAAAGCCCAGCTTTCAGGGGAACGTGTTTATGAAAGAGAGAGAGGAGAATGGAGGAAAAGAACTGAGCGTTTGGGTGGGGTTAAAGGGGCATTTCTGCATATTGTAAAACCCAAAATACACGGACAGATAAACGTAGCACACTTAATTTCACAGGACACAACTGGAGATGAATTACATAACCATATAAGCCAAGACCTATTCCACATTTACAAACACATTTGAGTTCATGGAATACCTAAGAATACAGTGCATATGTAATCATTCGAAATGCCTTACTAAAAACTGCAGCATGTGCACACACTCGCACACACATACAAAAGAACAACAGGTTGTGTCATAACAGACACATGCACAGACATCAATCATCAGAGAATTGAGAAATATGTACAACAAATGACCTCATCTCTCAGTAATCTAGTCAAGATTTGTTCTCTATATCTCTATCTGTCTTTTATCTCCCCAGATCTACCCCCACCAAGCTCACTTGCACACACTCCAACAACGCAATCATTCCTAATCTGTCATAGGTAGTCATAGTAGCATGAAAAAACACATGTTGCTGGCAGATGTCAGTTTTTTTCCTCATTATCATCATATTGTTTTTATCTTTTCACCGGGGGCGTCCTTGGAATCCACGACAGCGGTCAAGCTTTTAATCAATTTTCCGAGTAGCATTGCTGTCCAGTCAGTCAGTCAGTCAGTCAGTCAGTCAGTCAGGCAATCCCTAAGGGAGAGCTGGGTACAGGCCCAGCAATAAAAATAATTCAAAAACTAATCTGAATTATGGTCGAAAGAGATTAGGGTACCATAATCCTGTGAATAAACAGAAAAAGTGAGGAGAAAATACAAGTGATGTGGGGGGTGGAGTTGCATTCCTCTGTGTCTTTGTGTGTGCACATGTGCGTGTGTGTCTGTGTGCGTCTGTGTAAGGTAAGGGTTCTAAGGTGGACACCACTTTTTCATCCAAAAACTCTAATCCGTTAAACATCCTCCGCCTCTGTCCTTCCCACCAGAGTCCTCTCTAGTGCTCCCCCTGCTCCCTCTGACCATCCGCCCCTCCATCCGGGCCTAAAGCTAATCTGAAATTCAGGGCTTAAAATCCTCCGGTGGCAGGGGATGAGTCCAGCAGGCTAACCCCACTCTCACCCAGCCTGACATGGAATAAAGCCAGCACTAAAGACCTCCAGCTCCTGTTCACCACAGCCAGCAAATACAAGTCAATAAGGGCAGGCGATAAGGCAATATAGACAAATTACATTCTAATAAGCTTTTCTGAGCTATCAAGGGTATCACCAGTACTTACAGAAGACGGAACAACAAATTCATTATAAAGAGCTTTAGATGAGGTGCTTGAGAGCTACCATTGACTAAGGGTTGACACTATCATTACTATTATTATATATATTTTTTTGTACATTTGAACATTTGTACGCTACTATTTTGATGTTACATATCAAGTTATAACATATATTGTTATATCTATAAATATATACATATATACATACGCTACTTGAAATGAAATAAAATGTAATGAAATTACGTGACCTCTCAACCTGTCGTTTGTTGCAGACTGAACTTCAGTGCACTGTTGCTAGGAGTATACAACTGCAAGTCTTATTTTCAAAGACAGCTTTAAAGTGGAAAGTTCCATTAACAGCTTTTTTTAAATAAACATTATTTCTAGCTACTGTCATGGTGTGAACTTATTTATCACAGCATGCTGAATCTGAATCATTAACAAGTATAATACACCACTGAATCTAGCAATATCTTTAATTTTAAGGACATTAGTAGTGGAGCGCGGCTTTGGCAGACTACGCCAGACAATGTTTGCAGCACACCCACGGTTAATCAGTAAGTAGTTAACTACCTGGAAACAAGACATAATATCGTGGTGTAACAGCAAGAGATCTGTCATGTATACATTGGAACTTGCAGCCACTCTTGCTCTCATTTGATGTCAGAGAATAAAATTGATTATAAAATTATTTTTGTTTAGGTTCATGTTGAGGGTAATAAATACATCATGATTGGTGGTATATTGTCCACTATAATATATTGTTGCATATTTTTTCTTCATTTATCTAACAAAATGCATTCACATTAAGAGCAAACTAGTAGCCTTTTTAATGTCAGTCATAAATACTTTAGCCTTTTTGATCATTATTCAAGTAATCATGTACACACAGTTTATAACAACAAATATTTAATTTAACTTCAGGAAATTTGTAACTACACTACAAACATACACACATTTCTGAGCTCCTGCTAGTGTGGGTTTCACCTCTTTCATTTATGAACACCAAAGCAACCTGAGTATTAACTGCTTCCCCTTATAGAGAATCTGCTAAACACAGCATTACATGGCTTTATGTTTATCATTCAAACTGCAATGTATCAGTAAGCTGATTTATTAAAAATGCTAATTTTGCAATTGGTTATTTTTAAATAGAGGAGTCAGTTTTAAATAAATAATCATGGCAGCTTTACAAATCAGTCAAATTAAATTTATCATGAACAATTATTTTAATCAATTCCCAGCCCAAATCATTACACATTACACACAGTACATCATGACAATGCCTTGAAGTATTGTGGTATTTCTGACATATCGGTCCAACAGTAAAAGAAGTAGAAATCATGTGACCGTCCGATCACATACGTTCAATGGAGGAGAGAAGCCTATTGAGCTACTCTTTTTTCAGTTCCTCATCATATAAACACAAATCACACTCTCTCCACTCCAGCTTTATTCTCATGGTCCTATTCACAACTTAAGCTCTTTTCCTCTGGCATTTTTTTTAGTTAGGTTAGAGGTTTAGAGAGTGCACAACAGGAGAAGGCAGGGGAGGGGAGGGTGCAGTGTGAGATAACATTGGACTAGTGCAGGACTACATCAACAGCCCTCTTTTGCTCACCTATCTACAAGCTGGCCTCTATTCCTGTTGAGTGAAGTTTAAGCCATGCTTCATCTCTTGAGTGCTCCATAACAGAAAGATATTTTTATGATTATGGACTGAGAGACGTAGACGCTGTACCCTTTGATTCACAGATATGATTGAACCTGCCAACTTAAGCTGTGCCTAGTAATGAGCAAAATGAACTTTAACCTCTTTATGTCCACCCCTCCCCTTTTAATTTAGAGCTCCACCCGCATGCAACTGCCTCAATGAGCAAGTGGCAAAGTTCAACTTGCCTCAAAAGCACTATTCTTGCAGTGTCAGTGTGCATTCACTGGATAAAATACGACAGTCATAAAAAAGGATGTGTACTTGTAATTATGTTAAAAAACTTCAAAACATTTCAAACAAAGTGCATGGGAGCACTGACTACAGTCCCTTTGAGAGCAAAACAAGAAGAACATTCAGTAAGGGTTTGATGTGACCGCTCCAATTACGGTCTCATCAGAGCAGGTGAAATAAGTATGAGATCATGCTGAGTAACTCTTCCTAAGCTCAAAGACAGAAGACACCAGTTCCCAGGTGGATCAAAGGAGTCAGACTGGTCTTTTTTATCTGTTCCTATATCAAAAGGTATTTAGGGCTGTTTTCTGTTGTGCACTGCGACAGACGCCCTCATCCAGGATGTCTCCATGTAATTATATGCGAGAGGACCTTCATTTCACCACTGCTCCCTACGCCAGATGAAAGACATGCAAGACACAGCCATGTAATTGTCTCCTCGTGTTGAAGGAGGAGGAAAGAAAGAGCAAGGGAGAGAAAGATAGGGAGTGGTAAGGTAGTATTCAGTATTCTTGTATATCCTGTTCATCATGTGTCTCATCCCATCGTTTTACTCTCCTCCCCTCCCCCTGTCTCTCCTCTGTGGCAGTCACAGTGGCTCCAGTCGACTGGGGCTTCATTATTGCCCCAGTGCCAGTGTCTCCAGGACAGACGTGTAAATTGCTGTGCTAATGTATCTGTATAGCCATCACGCTTTAAGAGTCCAGATTTATGCACTCCACATCACTGTATGACTGTCACAGTCACACATATATGCACACATTTTAAAAAGAGTGTAGGTGGACACTGTCACATATAAATGACATACAAACACTCCTGCCAGTCATACTCAGTGGAATAAATCAACAACAAAAGTGCCCAGCACTTAAACCACCAGAGCCTGTGCACAGCAGTAAAATCACAAGCCGTCTCCCACAGCCTGAGATGCTCAAACCCCAGTTGTAAATGACTGAAAATCAAATGTTGCAATGATTCTCATTATTTTTCTTCATCATTTCAACTTTAAATTTACTCTAGAATTAAAAGGAAAAAACAGACCACAAGTGTTGAGGGATTATTGTAGGGTACCACTTGAAGTAGATAAGTAAGTATACGCTGGAAATGAATTATAAGGAAAAGCAATCAAGTCAGCTAACAGGCAAGAGTGGGTGATATGGTACAATATCATATCATAATACTGTAAAGCACTTTTCCAAAACACAATATTAATTCACAATATTTAGTTTTTTTTAATTAAAATTTCATTTTAATATTTGGCTAAGGTTTGCAAACAAGCTGGCCGGTAACAATCATAAAATGTCTGCCATAGAAAAAATAGCAATGAATTTAACATTTGCTTGAAACTATTATAGTACAAGCCCAAAGTGGTTATATAGGCTGATTGCATAGATCGGTCAAGGTCACATTCACTAATACTAATATCTGCTACCATTTCCAAAGAGTTAAAGCACCTGTCAGAGGTCAAAACTTGTGTTGTGATCATAGTACCTATAATTTGTCTTATTGCAGAATAATAAAAAATAGCAATCTGTTCAAATTACTGTGATCTGGCAATTATGTAATACAAAGACAACATGCAGAACCAAAAGGTCGAATAATCTGTTATTTAAAGTTATTTAAGAAGGAACCAGAGAAAATCAAATGACTGATAAAAATGTAGTTAGTAGTTAGTATGTTGCTGTTGTCTTCTTACTACACAAGGCTCTTTTTTTATTTGTCTTTCATATAAACATAAAAAGGACCCCTTAAAATCTTTCAATAACACCAGTGTTTTCCACATGTTTATGCCTGTTCCTCCACTTGAATAGGTAGACATCTCTACTGGCAGCAGGGAGGGGGCTCACACAGGCCATCAATACAATCTGCTTAAACATCTCCTGGCTGCCAGTCCAAGTCTATGTGTCTGCATGTGCTCTTAAAGCTTGCACTCAGGGCCAGGATCAATCAAAGCAGCCTTACGCTATCCAATTATGCAGCATTGTATTAACAGGCATTATGCACAGTTACTGTAAGGGCTGGAAGATATATCAAACATACTCTATATACCATGGTCTGTTCTACAACAGCTCACTACAACAACTACTGTTTTCATGTGATACACTATTACACTGTACTTATCAAATCTTATGTTTTTTCTCCCCACTGATATCTGATCCAATATTCTGGGCCAATATCAACCCAATACTGATACCATGGATCAGACAGAGGCATCACTAATATAAACTAATCATGAATATAAACAACAAAGCAGACTTATCTGGGCAGTGGTGGTTTAACGGTTAGGTGGTGGTGTGACCCGAAGGTCGCCAGTTCAAATCCCAGAATGGTACATATATATTCACCAGAAAGTACCACTGAGGTACCATTAGCAAGGTACCAGCACTGCTCCCCGGATGCTGTTGGTAGCTGCCCACTGCTCCACATGTGCACATGTGATGGGTTAAATGCAGAGGTTGCATTTCTTTGTGGTGCTTGAATGTGTTCACAATGACAAATAGTCACTTTCACTTAGTCTTCATACTTACTTCATGCAATGGAGGAGCACTGAAATTTAGCTATTTTCACCAGTCCATCAAGCAGTTTTAGCCTTTAATTTTACAGACAGATGCTATTTCAAATAAGAGTCCACACACCAAAATACTCGATCATTATCAGCACAAATACTTACCTTATTGAGTGGAAAGGGAATGGAAACTATGACTAAACTATATAACTAAATTATAACTAGCACTAAATCACATTTAGTTTTATGGCAGTCCTGTAATCGAGTATTACCAAATTTTGTTTTACACTTCCTACATTACTCATTGTTTGCTTTTTATTCATAGATACAATGTTACAAAGCAGTAACCAAAATAATGCTCCACAACAATGTCACACCAAAATGTTTGCATTTTAAACTAAAAAAGAATTAAATGCACCTACCAGATTGATAACTCAGCTGATACCATGAGTTTAGGTATTGAAATTCATATCAGGAGAGGAAATGTTCGAATTGCTGCATGACAGCAATGAGCGGACTGAAATGGCTGTTTGAAATGCAGTGTGTATGTATGAAGGGAAAAGATTAGGTACCTCTTTAGAATCTCAGTAGGTTTGGTGCTACTATGCCCACCCAAGCCCCCCAATACTGTATCAAACTAAATCAGGCACTATGAGCTCCTCCAGTCTTGACAGATCACCTTATAAATGAGCCTACTTTGCTGTCAAAACTTTTTTCTCTCTCTACATATATATCGACCCCAGTGCTCTCTTACATGGTCACACAAAACATAAACCCATGGCCACACAACACACAAACCCTGAGGGAAGATGCACTGTGACAGCATCATATCAAGAGTCTTTTTTTCTCCCTCAAGTCAAAGCCCCTTCAAGATTAATCAATCAAGTAGAGGCATCCAGCCCACATCTCGGCCATTAGATCAATAGATATCTTCACGGCTTTCACTCCTACTGTCGTCCTTCCAGTTCTTCTTCTTCAAGTCGGGTGAACCATATTGGCCCAGAGCCTGACATGGAACAGAGCAGAGCGGGACATGACGAGACAGTACGGGACAGGGTGGAGCAGTTCAAAGAAGTGCATAGAGAGTTAATGAACCTGCACTAGTCAGTATGGCCACCCATCTGTTTTAGTAATCCCCATAACCACTGACCATGCGGCACTAGAGTGGTAAGCGCACCATGCTAGCTGAACCCAATTCACTGCTACAATATGCAGGCCAAGAACGTAAATGGCTCACCACAGATGAATGAGAGTGCAGGTGCACTGGCTATATGCTTTTAGACAGGGCTAAGTGTGGCACTGGGTCGCTGGCTGGGTTTGGAAGCTAAAATCTCCACACACTCACTAATCACAGCACAGTGGCTGAGCCCAAGTGGAGTGAGCAAAGGGGTGAGAGTGAGGTCGGCCATACCGCCCATCTGTTTGTCAGCAGGTAAGACACTTGAAGTGGACGGATTTTCGACCATACACACCCACTCCCAAACACACATACATAGACCCACTCCTAAACACACACACACACACACACGTTAATGCTTATAAGTTGCAATGACAAAAGCATGATGTACTTAGATGTTATTTCTCACTTGTAGATAATTGAAACAAGTACATAAATTCTGTCAGGAGTGCAGATTCCAAGCGTTCAATCAATACTACATTTGTTTAATAAGCAGGGGAGAACATTTTATTATTATATATATTTTTTATTAAACTTAATTCAAAGCTTAAGTGCACACAGTCTTCATTTGTGAAGCTGAAACAAATGGAAAAAGACAAAGTGCATAGTGAAGACAAGTGGAGCTAAAGTGGAGCTTCAAAGTTTCATGAACACCTAAGAATTTGTAATTATATAAATAACTGAAATATCATCTGATTTTTACACAAATCCAAAAGTAGATAAAAAAAATCTGCCTAAACAAATAAGACAAAATATTACACTTGGTCGTTTATTTGCTGAGGAAAATGATCAAATTTTATATATCTGTGAGTGGCAAAAGTACAAACTTTATTTCCAGAAAAATCTGTGATATGTTAACTTAATAGTACAAAGAAAAGATTTTCTTTCAGAGTTTACCAAACAACATAATTGTATTTTTTAAACATACACAAATTTTAGAATGTGATGGCTTCAAACAGTAATGAGGTCTGTAAGTGCACCTTTGGTTTCAGATTCTGGAAGTTGGTGTGTTTCCTCAAATGAATTTTTCCCTTTGGGTCATTAAAAATATATTTCTATTATTTAAACATTCCTGTGCTTGTCTGCTTCATCATTCAAAATTTATTGTTCCATCAATGATGGCAAGTTATATTGGCTCCAATGCAGTAAAACAAGCTTAATACCTGATACTACCATCACCATGCTTCATAAATGAGATAAAGTTTAAATTATTTAAAAATTTGTAACCATTGTCATTCAAGGTTTATCCTATGGTGGACTCATGAACGTTAACATCAGTCAAGGTGAGAAAGGCCTTTAGTAGCTTAGAAGTTATCCTGGGTTCCTTTGTAACCAGACTGTTAAACGTCTAGAAATCTAATTTGTTTGTGGCATGATACAGCTACACAAACATGCGTTTTGAAGGTCAGACTTTAATAGATCTTTGTTTTTGTTTTTTTATTTACATATTTTGCTACTTACAGATATGTAATACTAAATTATTCTCTTCAATAAATACAAGCAGTACAAACTTCTGCTAAAAATCTGTTGATGTGTTAGGTTATATTTATGCAGAAATATAGAAAATACTAAAGGGTTCAAACTTTCAAGCACCACCTTAACTGTATAACTTAGTACTATGTAATCAAATATGAATTTACATAAGGCTAACTGAATGCATGTAGTACATCAGAAAGAAAGAATACTGTAAGGGTGGCACAGCCAGATTAATCTATTCTCATTTCCCTCATTGGTTCACAAATGCAGACACAATTTAGCATGGAAAGTGTGTAAAATGCAAAATGACTGAAAAAGGGACACACGTCAGCATAAGCTCACCATGAGATTCCTGCCAGTTGTCAGTCGCTCCATCCCACACTACCCCTTGTTCTCCTCTCCTTCACCTCCTTTTTTTATCTACTCACTCATTCCCTCCCTCTCTTGCTCACTTGTTCACTCCATCACAAGGCATGAGCCTGTCAGTTTCAGATTAAGGGTGGGTAGAGTCTTAATGCCTGTGCAAGTTGCGAAGGCAAAGCTGGAAAAGGAAAATCCGGAATCAAGGCACAGGAGGAAGGAGGATTCTGCACTCCACAGGGTGTATTATCCGAGGGGGATTATGCCACGCTGCTCTACGACCAGCCCAGCGGTCAGACTGCAATGGAGGGGCTAAGTCAGATCCATCACTGTGAGCTTATACATTCTGAAAGGCAAGGGCCACAGGCTGAGCATGACCTAACTCTGCCCTGTCTATAAGTTTTAGTATAGAATGGACTGAAGTTAAACACATAAATGAATGAATGAATGAATGAATGAATGAATGAATGAATGAATAAATGAAAGTGACTATTTGTCATTGTGAACACCCTCAAGCACCACAACGAAATGCAACATCTGCATTTAACCCATCACACGTGCACGCGTGGAGCAGCGGGCAGCTATCAACAGCGCCCGGGGAGCAGTGTAGCGGGACGGTACCTTGCTCAAGGGTACCTCAGTAGTGCCCGGGCCGTGACTCGAACCTGAGACCTTCAGGTCTCAAAGGCAGTGTCCTAACCACTAGGCCACCACTGCCCACACTGCCCACAAATACAGTTATTTCAATACCAAATGCTAAGTTACTGTAGATACACAACCTGTTGAAATTTGGGGGACACCTGTTTGACAAAAAGTTTTTTTTATTTTTTTTAATACCATGTTTTCTTGTTGTCAATTGCAGTGAACAATAAAAACAGCATTAGGAGAAAAATAAAAAAAAAACAACTTACAAATAGGCTACTATGTGAATAAGGCCCACACAGTTTATCCCCTTAATGTGATGCTAGCATGCACCAGAATTTAAACAACTTGTGTTTTAACAACTTTAAGATAACTGATAGATGCGTAACATGAATTAGAATACAATTTTTTTAAACTATTCAATCTAAATTAATTCACCATAAAATTTTCATCATGAACTGGTAATTGTCTCTGACTTGAAAATTAACAATGAAAAAACAAGAAAGAGAAATAGATCACCCAACTTTTTAATTTGACTACTTGACTAAAAGGTTTTTTTTTATACTCTTGTACTTGATGCAAAATTGTTGTGTAGTCACTGTGGTCATCAGCCAAGTTAAAGAACTCTGCAGGGACAGGGCGGCTTTCTAACGGGACCACTGCGTGAGGTCTTCTGCAAATTTCTTTGTAACACTACTTTATCACACACCATCACGCTTCACTAACCAGCAACACACACAAATCTCAGCGGAGGTCTTTTACTTACGCCACAACAATGACAAACCAGCTGCTCTGTGTGTGAGCATGCATGTGTGTTTGCATGTGTGTCTCCTCTGGGGTGTTAAGAAGTCCCCCTTCCTCCCCACAGTGGCATGGATACCCCTGCAGAACCCTAATAAATCCCTTCTCCTCCCTCTCACATCCCCCAAAGATGCCCTCCGACAATGCAGCCCCTCCAGGGGCAGATGGGAGCTGTAATAGGCGTTAAACTCTCAGAGATAGGATTCTCCACGCTGCCTTTTAAAGAGCAGTTCTATAAACCCCCACCACTGCACTGGGGCAAAAAAGGACAGAGCCTAAGAGAGGATGATTACGTAGGAGGCAAACGGGAATGAAAGACAGATTGGACGGATGAGAGAAAAAAGAGACGGATTGATATTTGAGATTTTCTCAAAGGGACTAAAAACAGAAACATGATGAAAAACAAGGCCAAATCAAGGCAAAAGACGAAGGCTAAGAGAACTGTTTGCTAATATCCTCTTAAAGCTTACCCTGTGACACAAAAATAAAGATTTAAACCACTATTTCTCACTTGCATACTTCAGCCAGCATCTGTGCATCAAACAGGGAAACACACATACACACACATGCTCCCACGAATAAACAACACCCAGATTGGCTGGAGCCTAATCTCTAGGCATGGACTGGACTGAACTTCCCTTTGAAGAGTAAAAGCCTGGCTAAGAAGATGAGGCGAATCTGCATGGCCTCAAAAAGTCTTTCTTTCTATATAAGATACACAAAGGCAGGCGGCCGGCAGGCAAGCGAGGTGTTCAAGTGGCCCTGGCACCAGCTATCATGGATCCCTGACGTGAAAGGGTTCCATCACTCTGCCTGAACCAGTTGGGGGGCCTAGAACTTAAAGCTATATGTTACACAACCCCCACTTCCCATCCCCCAGACTCTTATATCCCCTGGGGAGATAAGAGCCTGCAAATGCTAGTTTTATACCCTTTTTAACTTTTCTTAAGTTTGCTTTGAAGAGCAAAACCAGAAGTCAAGCACTGTTGTAAAAAAACCTCCAAAACTCTTTTAAAGTCAAAAGTATTTTATAGGAGAAGGGAAAATGTTCTTAATGCATTATGTAGCAAGATCTTTTTCTATCGAAACAACATGTAACAAGGAAAAAAAATTTTATTATATAAATATTGACTATTTTATTGGTTTTGGATTGGTATTGGATTATTCATGAAACAAATACACAAAGAAAATAAAAGAAAGAAAATAGCAGCGAAAAAGAAACATAGACATATAGGAGGCAGCAATATAGCAGTACCCATAGCAGAAAAATACCCTGAGATGAGATGAGGTGAGATGCATGCATGTATCAAATACGGAGTAGTTTGGGTCCACCCCTCAATCAAAATCAGCCTATGAACCATATCAGAACAGCTAAAAGCTACAGACACATGGTTCACAAGAATGAGGAGAGAATATGCTCATCCTCATGAGTTAATGAAAAAGTCTGAGGTGGCAGTAATTAGACCATGCAGTAATCTCCATATGCTGCCAGGTCCAAGACACTTCCACTAAATTCCCATAACAGAGGCTCTAAACAGAAGTGGAGAAGTGTCCAGCTAAAGTCCAGCCATTTTTCAGTTTGCATAAATGTAAGCTTTCTAACTGATGGTACTGTGACAGTAGTTTTCTAATGTAGGAAGTCAAACTGCTGTGAAGTGTTATTAAGACAGCTGCAGCAGACAAAATACTACGAGAGAAGCTGAAAAGCTTTGTCATGGTCATAACTACAGTATTTGGAATATGAATTCAAACTTTTACACGTCAGCTCTGGGTGCCATTGTGTGCAGACGGCAGTGTAAGAAGTGTGACCATGAAAAGAACAAACAGAGGCAGAATAATCACACACATACACACTCGTTCTCTGTGGCTGGCTCTCAGAAGCTAAGAGAGGCAGGCTACCCCTCACCCCACACACCCCACACACAGTGGCAGAAAAGAGCCCTCTTTCAGCCCTCCATTCAGGCCGGGCACAAAGCCACCCCGCCGAGTCATTCTTCTGTGGGCCCTGTCACTCTCCACCCATCTGACCCCCCACCCTCTGGCCCACCCTCCATCTGCCATAAACCCGGCCAGGGTGAAGAGTCTCTCTCTCTTCTTTTCTCATTCATCCATTCCCTGACTCGCTCTGACTTCATTAAAACCTCCTTCTTTTCTTTTCCCATCGTCCACTCCTCCACCCACCCCTTCAGTTCTCTCTGTCCTTATCTCTTTTCTGGACCACCACTCTTCTTGTAATCATTCTCATCAACATGCCCAGACGGTTCTGGTATACCTTGGTAACTTTACTCTTGTGAACAGGAGTGGTGGCAATATAGACAAAACTCAAAAAAAACTGTGCTTTCTGAGTATTCTTTGGTAAAAGAATGTCTTACAAACTTAATGGAACTCTTTTGTCCCATCATCTTTTCCTAAAATTACACCAAGGAGATCTTGTACACCATAATGATGCATTCTCATACCATTACAGATGCTGGCTTTAGCACGTTTTGCTGATAACAATCTGGATGGATTTTCATCATAGGTATAGAGAACCCCAAAAACAAGCTGAACTTATCTGGCCACAACTGATCAACGGATCATAGCCTTTTGGTTCATCTGAGATTACCTCAGGCCTAGAGAACTTGCTGGCATTTCTGCATAGAGTTGATGTATGACTTCCTTCTTGCATAATACAGTTTCAAGTTTTTGATGAAGTGACAGACCGTGTTAAGTGACCATGATTTTCCAATGTCCTTCCAAACCCAGGTGGCTAGATTTGTCACAGAATCACGCACATTCAACAGTGGTTTCTGACATTGCCCTTTACACACCAAGATCTCTTTGAAATCTCTGAATCTTTTCACAATATTATGTACTGTACAGTGGGTTTGGAAAGTATTCAGACCCCCTTCATTTTTTCATTCTTTGTCATATTGCAGCCATTTGCTAAAATTATTTAAATAAATTTTTTCCCCTCATTAATGTACACACAGCACCCCATATTGACAGACAAAAAAAAGAATTTTTGAAATTTTTGCAGATT
>JBBPDA010000145.1:20125144-20141134 GCA_037974385.1 Arnoldichthys spilopterus
TGATTTTAGCAAATGGCTGCAATATGACAAAAAGTGAAAAATTGAAGGGGGTCTGAATACTTTCCGTACCCACTGTAGATGTTGAAAGTCACCAAGTTTTTAAAAATGTTTCTTTTGAACTGTCTAACAACTCTCTTAAGGATTTACACAAAGGAGTGAGCCATGAGCCATTCATGGTTGCAAAGATTGAGCTTTTGATGGATGCTTCTTTTATAGTCAATCATGAAACCTCACCTGCTATCAGCTTAACATGGAGTCTTCCAAATTTATCTAATAAATCTGGGATATATTGTAAGGGTTGGATGAACCTGCACATAATGTGTATTGTTAGAAAAATGAAACACCATCAAAGACAATAATATAAAATAAAGAAAAGCACACAAATTAAAGCGATCAGTATTACAAATAACCTTGTTCCAAAGTGAATTTCCCCAGTAACAGGCCCCAGTACTGGTAATGGATCAAATCAGTCTTATGTTTTATTTCTAGAAGCACTGACGAAGTAGCATTGTGCACTATTTACAGTAAAGAACGGATTCTGAGTGACACAGATCAAGCATCTTTTCAAAGAAGTAAAATGTTTGGATTTTACAATAATTAGAAGTGATCTGCCAAGTATCTAGGGAAAGTGATCGGTTCTTTTCACAGTCTTGAGCAGCCAGGTTTACTTTTATATATATATAAAATAAAATAAAAAATGGGGGGGGGAATTAAAATTGGCATAAGTGAATATTTGTTTAAATACATCCCAGAAGATATGAACGTTTGAACATTTCCTAATAGAAGTTAGACAGACACAGTGCTTTTTGTTACATGTTCAATCTGACTTTGACTATTCATAACAGTATAAATCACATACCATAGATCAGACCCAACAGGCTGTTTCTTTTAAGATACGTTTTTCACCAAGAGCTTTTAATATAATTTTGATTATGATATTGATTATTGCTTTTATTTTATGTAGCTTCTTTTTTTCATCTGCTTTTAAGAACTGCATTCCATACTACACTCTCTCCCTCTCTGCCATTCTCCCTCACTTTACCTCCTCCCTTCCTCCTTGCTGCAGATTTATGGTAGTGCACAACATGTGCAGTATTGGCAAAGCATTAAACATGTCTACCATTAATACAAAGAGCACTAGCCATCGATAAGAGCCTTAATAAAAACATCTCCTTCCAACAATCTGCTCATCAGGCTGGCCACTCCATTGCTGTCCTTCACTCTTTCTCTGTTTCATTCTCTCTTTTGCTCTCTCTTTCTCGTCTCCTTCTCCCAGACAGCGCCAGGGACTTAATGATGCTTGAATGCCACTGCTCCTGACTTCTATCCCTGTGCTTCTCCCTCACTTTTTTTTAATAAAGGATATCTAAAAACCAATCCCTCAGCCCCATCTCAACACCTTTCCAACCTTCATTTTCTTCCTCTCTCTGCTCACCCTTTCCATCCACACTCTCCCATCTGTACCAGATGCAATGTAAATATGTAAAACAAGTAATCTGAATGTGAGTTTTTCAGTCTAATGAAGGGCATGTCTCACTCTACCCACCACCAATGGCATAAGCACACTACACTCACTAATCATGCCCAATATATTAGTAGACAAAATACATTTTCAGACAGAATGGAAACTGTGTATTACTTAAGGCCTTATGTTGTAATTATTGTTTATAATTACGATCAATAATACAGCACACAATTGTTGGCTTATGTACAGACTGATGCATGTGCAGCCTAGTGGACAACAACACTGCACAACACACACACACACTCTCTCAGCAGACCACTGCCATTTTAATAGCAGAGTCCCTGAGCGTCTTTAGATTTTACCTTAGGCCAGAATGAACTGGTCATTGGTACAATTCCTGCACTGCCTATGCTTTTGAGTGAGAGTGAGAAAGAGAGAAATTGCATTAAAATTTTCATCTGGCACGTGCCACGTTGTCATTTCTAATGTAGTTCCATATAAAATTTATGGTGATCACTTAGGACAAATGGCATATGCCAGCGGAATATTTGATTGCACAAACCTAAAAACATTAGTGGCTGACTGTGGCCCATCTCAGTGCCAGGCCAAAGGCCATTCATGCAAATACCACCACCCCCAGGAAAATGCATAATGACAACAACTGGGAAATGTACACCATGGAGGCTAGTCAGAGAGAGAGATATACAGAAAACCTCCAAAAGCGCAAAGGACATTAATAAAAACAGGAAGACATGTAAGCCAGTTAAATCAGTTTGTTATTTGTAAACTATGGCTACAGATGGCCAGCTTAATGTCATCATGCACACTAAGTCTGGCTCATAAATTATAACTACAAACTTCATGCAATAAAAACAAGAAAGTGTGATTTGTTAACTTGTCTAAAAGTTATTGTTAAACGGTTGGTAAAATCAGTTAAAACTGATTTAACCTCAATTTAATTCCTCATAATCTTGTGTTGAGAAATGTTCTTTTTGAACTGACTGACAATTCTCTTATGAACTTTGGCACAAAATGGTGAGCCATGACCCATCTATGCTTGCAGAGGCTGAGCTTTTGGTGGATGTTCCATTTTATACCATTTTAAATCATGTTCCCTTCACCTGTAACCAGTTCACCTGCTTATTGTGGAATGTTACAAAATGACATAACTTGAATATTCTATAAACTCTTCACTGCTTCTTTCCATTTTTTTAAAATGTGAATTTCAACCTTTTTTTAATATTTACTAAATACATTTGAGTTGATGGGAAACAAAAACATTTTTTTTAAAATCTTTATCAGTTAAACAAAAAGGTCTCAAACAAGATATAGAATATTTGCCATATTCACATTCATTCATTCACACATGCATTTACTCACTGTAACTAATATAGCTAATATAGTATTTTTAAATTTTCTTCAAGACAAAAATGGAGACTCTGTGACTGTAGTGGGCTGGTCTAGATAAAATCCAGGGCTAAATTTAATTCCCAGGCAGGTCATGCCTTATGTACTTATTGATTATAAGCTTATGTGATTTTATTAAAAAATGCAGAAGATATCGGTTATAGTTTCATTGGATCACTACAATGTGTTATTTATTGGTTATCATTGGCAAAAATCTGTATCTGTACATCCCTAACATCTACTATAAAGCTGTTGTCTAACTGCAAGTAATTACAATGTCAAATTATTCTTAAAACATCCATGTTATTCATACTCTCACTGAAATGACAGCATGTACTACAGATTTCCTACTCAGGGCAAATGCACACACATCTCCATGTAAAGGTACAGAAGAATCATAAACAGGTTTAAAATATTAACAAGGGCCACTTTGCAGTAATGAATAATACAGGATTGGGGAGTAAGTGGAACACCAGTGATCTCCAATACACCCCCCTTCCCCTTCCATTTCTCCATCCCAAAGCGACCATTAAACTAATGCACAGTCCAGCACTGCTGGTCGCTCCCTCTATCAGTCTGCTCCCCAACGTATGCATTCTTTCTCTGAGAGACAGACTGTAATTTTCAGTTCATTCAAGACTCTCTTGTCTCTAATATGTTATTTGCCCAGTTCTAATTACTCAATTTTAGTCTCAAATTTCCTTCTTCTACAGGCCTAACTCTGAGGCCATCTACCTCCACATAAACAAACTGTACTCTATTCTCTATATGTTTCACCGCACACACATACTGCGCAGTGCTTTGGGCAGTCCTATGAGAAGAAAAAGATTTCTTCCCCCAGAGTTAACTAGATGCACCTCCATGACCTGAATCACTGCAGAAGAATTCACACAGCCCCGGGGAGGGTCGAACATGTTCTGCTTTGTAAAGATGATTGGGAGGGGGGCACAAGGGTACACTCAACCTCTTTTCATATGATTTGACCTTAAGCACTAAAGGCTAATCTCAAGCGCACCATGCTCCCACTTGGCTCTCTCCATGACCGTCCATCTACTGCCAAGTCACTGCCCTTCACCTGGTCTCTTCTACACAAACACCAGCACATGCATGGCCTACAAGGTATTCCTTCAGTAAAAATGCATAAAAGAGCTGTAATGATAAACTCAGGCCATGAGTCATGATACTGGGTCCACAAATTGATATTTTCACAATATTTTGAACCAAGGATGAAGACAAATGGTGACAGAGCTGAGAGGTAGTATGCATAATGTACGGCATGAATTGGCAGAAGTAAGTTTTGGTACTGGCTGTTTGAAAACCCTGAGTTTCAGACAATGCAACTGCGTTAGATGGCTAAAGTAACAGAAGACCTATTCTCTGTTCACATCCCCATGATCCATGTTTTTGCTTGACAAAACCATAATCTCACAGTGCCATAATAAAAGCCCAAATACGTAAACATGCACAAACAAACTATTACACACAGCATGTAGTTCTTTTAATAGAGTAATTATATCTGTTTTCACACACAATGTAAATAATTGCAATTTTTATGTCACTAACAAAAAAATTGAGGGCAGCTAACTTGAAACATGATGAAAGACTTGCAAGCCCACACCATAACTTTTTATCAGATTAGTATGACAGCTTCTCATGCAATACTTTCTCAAGGCTCAAGGGTAATGTAGTAGCTTGCCCTACATAGACTGAGATTTCTCTGAATTCCCTAATAATATTATGTACTGTAGATGGTAAAAGTGAAAGTGAGTTATTGGTCATTGTGAACACACTCAATCACACACAAAGTGCACCACAATGAAACATGACCTCTGCATTTAACCCATTACACATGCACAAGTCGAACACTGGGCAGCTATCAACAGTGCCCAGGAAGCTGTGTAGTGGAACAGTACCTTGCTCAAGAGCACATCAGTGGTGTCCAGGTTGGAACCATCTGTTTTTAAAGCAAGGTCCTAACCACTGTGCCACCACTGTCCCCCCAAAAAATGTAGGTGAAAGACATTTTCTGCAGTCACATTCATTTTGACCTGTCATCTCATGAAATTTGGCTTTGGTGGATGTTCCTTTTATACCTGATACCTTCACCTGTTACCAGTTCACCTGCTTATTGTGAAATGTTTTAAAATGATGTAACCTAAACATTTTTTACTCTTATTTTGTGCCATCCTCTCTTTTTTTTGTGTGTTGCATGCATCAAATTCAAAATATGTTCCTACTGACAAAATGCAATGAAGTTGGACACCAATTGAAAGTCATTTTTTGTACTAGTTAAATAAAATTTCAAGTGAATTTTTTAAATTGCTTTTTTATTAAATGTCTTAATTTCATAGAAGTGGGGTTTGTAGTAAGACTAACCCTAAATCTTACCCCAACTTCAGTGACAAAAGAAAAATTCACATTTCATGAAATATGTAGCTTTTGTAAAAAGCATGTAATAGTCAAGATAATTAACATTAAGATTAAAATTTGTGATCTTGAATTTGTAGATCACACATTTATCTATGTTTTCCACAAAGTCAAGATGTTTTCATTACGAAAATGTACAAAAACAAAATAAACGCAAGAACAACCACAGCAATCCGTGAGCGGGCACAGAAACCAGACGTGGGTTCCTGGCAGTCTGGGTAATTAATGTGTATGTCAACACTGAGAGAATAGTCTCATAGAGGAAATCTGAGCTCAGCACATTCACACACACAAACACTCACACAGGAGAAGAGAGGAAGAATAAAGGAATGGACAGGATGAGAGAGAAGATGAATGTTATCTGTCTGGACTATGATGCTTTATGGACTGGCTGAAATATGTGTCGGCGTCTGTCTTGTTAAAAAAAACTCTTCGTCTCGTGTCCGAAGAGCCATCAGCAGTGCTCTCAAACCCTGACCCTGCCAGACCCCAATAATACATCATCTTCCATTAAGGTCTGTAGGCTTCATTTCAGAGAATTTCATTACAAAACCTTGCTTCTTTTATTAAGCATAAGCAGCTTTTCTAGGTTGCCTGTCCTGGGACAACCGACAGGGACAGGGAGGTGCAAGATTGCTCTACTTAAACATCATGTCATGAGTAAATGAGATGAGAAGGGACACGCTAAAAGGTGATCTATTACATCTAATATGTCCAGTAAGGTAAAAGAAGGACTCAGGACACCAACTACAGATGCGTGAGTCAGTTCACACCCCACTTTTAAAAACTGACACAAAAGGTCTTTGTCACAGAAGAAAAGCCTTTTGTTTCTCTGAAGAACAATTTCTGATAAAGAGATCTGTGCGTGAAAAAAATTCTTCAAAAAAACATCCACTAAAAAGTTCTTTAGGAACATAAAAATGTTTTTTCTTTGGCAAAATATTTTTTTCTGTGCAGAGGTTTTTTTTGTGTTCTTCTTTTTCTCTCCTCTTTTAGGGGAAAAAACAACTACTCTGACTAAAATGCTTCTTCCTGTGCCAATCTGACTACAAATGTGAAGGGTGGTGGAGATTTATTTGTGGTTACATTACGTGCACTAAGGTGAGGCAGAACACTAAGGTGAGGAAGAAGGTAAGAAAGCTTTAGTGAGCAACAAAACAAAAATAAATCCACCTCTGCACATTGCGAACAGCTGAAATCTTTGGTTAGATTGCTGTAAATGTCCAGGCAGGCCTAGAATGTATTATCCTGATACAAGTCAAAGTAGGCAAGCACTTAGTACAACCTCATATACAGACTGTGGATTTGTTTAATTTAAACAGGATGACCAATTAAAAACATGTATGTATAATTTAGATAATTACAACTTTCAAGGTTAGAACAGCTCACACAGAGACCAGTAAATGTGTGTTTAAGGAATCTGCATGGTATTAATGATCGAAAAAGAATAGAAGGGTTACACTGTACAAAACAGACTTGTTCTTGTAAAGTGGGATGATGTGGGGAACATTCCAGCGTGCCCGGCAGCTTTAAGAAATGAGGTGATGCAAACTTTGGGAAACTTGAGGAGAATGCTTTCATTTGCACTAACTCGCAGCAGTCATGACTGAATAGAGCAGGTAAATGATCAAATGGCCCAAATGTGCAGAATCCAAGAGCGCAGTGAACACTGCACCCAAGTGTAACATCACACCCCCAATCCCCGTTTCTTGTTTCTTTTTCACTGTGCGTGGCTTTCTTGCTTTCCTTAGGAGAGTCAGCTTCACTGTGCAACAGCGCGTCCAGGACACGAGAAGTTTCACACCTTGCCGTAGCGCGCGCAGCAGCCACACACACACACACACACACCAACGCGCACTCACACATTCAGCAAATCAGCGCGCGCCAACGTGTTTCCATATTTAACCCCCGAACAGTATGCATTATAAATAAAAAGGCTTACGTAAACGTAAAGAAATGCCACTATAATATATGTTACCTCTTGTTCTTTAAAAGATGAAATTCAAACCTCCCACTGCCATTATAGTAAAGATGGACACCGATAACACTGCTCCCCATAGCCTGGGCTACCACAATCCTGATGAATCCCGACTACTTTGACTTTTCCACTGAAAGTCCAACATCTATAATAAACCCACAGAACAGAATAAATGGGGCCCATGCGAAGGCCACAGTAAACCACGCTGGTTCGTGCTCTCTTCATTCCTAAGGACTTTCTCCAGTCAGAGTATTATCAGTGACTTATCATCTACTGCATAGTTCTGCCTCGCTATCAAGATTGGTCCACGTCCAAGAGAGCAGACCATCCTTATCTATATGCTGAACTGGCCGTGAATCTTGCTTAAGCGGCTTCTTATCGCTTAATGTGTTTGTCTGGGCTTGTATTTATGTGGTGCTGTTCGAGCGCACAAGTGAAGTCAGGGCGCGTCTTTCACTCCTCGCCTCCCCCTCAACAACTGCGGCTAGGAGCGATTTTGGTCGGTATTGGCGACCGCTATAAACGCAGCAAACTGAAAGACCCCAATGTCAAGAAGGTGAAAGGCAGGTGAGCGTGTGCGTGTGTCCTGTGTGAATTACCTGCTCTACACACGAAGGCTCCATAAATGAAAACGAGAGCGAGTAGCGGAGCGTGTTCGCGCTGTATCCGCACAGAGAGCATCTTCTCTCGGTGACGCTGGTGCCAGTGTCCCGTGGGCTCTCGCTGAAGTCGGCGGCTCACACTTCGCAGGGCGACTCGCTGCTGAGGGCGCGATGTTCTTCGCAGAAAAAAACACGGGCATGTGCAGCCCAGCTTTGCGCAGCTACAAACTCAAAACAAGTCTCCCCAAACAAAAAACACTTGGATGAAGTTCCACTGAGAGGAAAACAACACCTATTTTACACGGTCACCGGGGTGAACTTCGTGAAGTTGCTCCAGTTTCTCGCACACCGAGGAAGTCCGACAGCTTCAAAACTTCACATTCAGTCTGTTTTCTAACGACACTACCGAAAACGAGAACATTTCGACTCCGCCGAGCATAATTTGCAGCATATGCCTCGGTCAGCAGAGGAAATGAGACAACTTGCCTTCTAGAAATAAAACCGCTTTAGCTTGACATTCTCCTCTCGTGCCAGCAGCTGTTATCTGTGCCTCGCCATCCTCCTCTGAACATTCCCTGGTCTTCCGCACACCGCGGTCAGTCAGCCTGTAAACACGGCGGCTTTGAACACACAGTTGAAATGCCAGCCTCTGGACTCCCATTGCCCTCTCAACCAATCACCGAGCACCTCCCTCCACGAGAAGGCTGGAGAAGTGAGCGCCACAAGTCCAGAAGAACGGGAGGGGGAGTAGGGATGTTGCGGCTGTACACAATCCCCGGAGCTGGATTTAGGGGTTTTACGGACTGGAGCGACAGAACTTAACTCAAACTGGAATTCTTAAAGAGTAATCGTAGCTCACGGTGCGTGATACCGTAGCCTGTCAAATTTGTGCACGAGGGTCTTTATTCCAACAGTGATATGTGTATTTGGATTAAGGCTACTTCGCCATTCAATAGCTCTCTCAACATGGATCCGGTCTCCATTAGGGGCCATGGGATCTAGACGTGTCGTGTGCGTAGATTTGAATGGAATTCGGCGAGGATGCGTTATAAAGTGAACCACACGGTAGCGCCGTTTCCTGCTTCAACACACCAGTACTTAACATGATCGTGTAAAGGTGGTGTGTGAATAAAATTGTCATTTCAGTGATTATTTTTAACTACACCGTTCAAGACAGCTGAAGATTCTTGTGAACCCACAAGAGGTTAAAAAGGTTTATTCTTGCAATTGACGTCTAATTTCAGTGGGAAATCTAACACTCATTATGTAATGTGTATAGCACAAGCAACCATGTGGCCAGTGTAGGTGGTCATTAGTAATCTGCAGATATTGCAGAGGTTGCAAGCCATGGTATACTGAGCCTGAAATAATATTTCATCTGAACAAAATGTTCTCTATCTACAAGCCAATGTAGCTACAGAAGCAGTCTTTACCAGGTTCTCCTTCACGACACTAAACAGACTAGACTGCATTTGGCTTTAATGACTTTGCTATGGACAAATGTTAAGGCATTGTTGCTGTTCACAGCTGACATTAAATATGAAAGATGCCATAACTCTCTGCCATGAACCTGCACAACCTGCCCAACAACCCTTCCCCAGAAGCCTTCTCTTAAAGAAAGGACTGAAAGGGAAGGCAGAGAACCAGCAGGAACCATCTAGGCTTAAGTTACTGTGTCTGACATAATCGCTACCATTTAGTAGCTCAAAGCCAGCTTCAAAAGCTCATAGGCCTAATCCCTAGGCACTAGTCGTGACTCCCGCTCCTTCCTTCCCTTTCAATATAACCAGCATACAAGTATGCAAGCCCCCGGATTCATGGAGCAAGGATGTATTTTTGAATGTGTATATTTGGTTAGTCACTAGGCCAGTTATGCAATCCGAAGCTTTTTAGATTAGTTTGAGAGAGAAAGGCTTATCTAATACTGAGCTGTATAATGTGTCCAAATTCTACTGGAAAGGCCTTTTGGAAAATGAATCTTGCAAGAAATGTATAAAAATATTCAAGACAGAAAGCAACGTGCAACAGATTTCTAAGAGCTGTAAGGTCTTACTACATTCACTCATTATCAAAATCATCTGTCACGAAGCTTCCAACAGTGTCACAACACTTGTGTTTTTCCTTTTCCGACTCAACCCTGCTCACACCCCCCGATCGTCACTTGCGCTGTGTCTTGTTTGTGTTATCAGTGTCTGTGTGTATATAGCCTCTGTGTCTCTACTTCTCTGGGCAAACCCTCACTAATGTTTGTCACTGTTTATTCATGTACTCATTTTTCAGTTTCCATTGCTTTCCTGATGTTTCCAAAAATAGATTCATTTGTTTGTCCGTGTCTTTCTGTTTTGACCCTAGTTTTGGATTATAAACACAGTTGCTGAAAATGCCCTGATCAACATTCTTCACACTTAGGTTGCACTGCCTCTGGGCCATGAGTGAAAGCAAAAGTGAGTGATTATTTGTCACTGTGAACACACCACAGCACAGCACACAGTGCACCACAACAAAATGTGACCTCTGCATTTAACCCATCTTTGTAGGAGTAATGGGCAGGGGAGTAGTGCTTTTTCACAGGTACCTCAGTGGTATTTCTACCAGTATGGGATTTGAACCAGCAACCTTTAAGTCACAGGGGCAATTCCCACACCATTACAGCACCACTGCACTGTCATCATTAACATTCACTGCAGAGCACACATTACTTGTGGTTACACTTTCTCCCATATTGTATGTTTCTAATCAAATGTATAATATTTGCACAAGACGCAAGTGATGTTACACTGAATCATGTTCAGACTAATTGGAAATGTACCTTGTGCATGAGGCAAAGTCGGGACATGTGAGAGAGAGATTGTGGCATGGTAATGTAGGTTAATATTAGAAAATGATGAGACTCAGGTGTCAGACTTTAGGATTTAAGCTTTATTTGCCATATTCAACCAGTATGAGAACAGGAACAGTAGAATTATTACTTGTCAAAGGTCCCCTGGCAATCTATCAAAACACACAGGCAGCACACACACCGACTTGTACATTCTGAAAGGTGAAACAAAGCCAATTATAGAGACATAATTACATAGCTGCTGTAATAACAAGCTAAACCTGATGACATTAAGTTAGTTATGCATTTCAAAGTTTGAAACAGACAAAACCTACTGTCCTTGTAAAATGGAAGAGGAACATTCTATAAATAGTCTTCGTCATCTGAATGCAGCGGAAGCTCTAATTGAATATTATTTTCAGGAATTATTGAATTGACCTAAACCACACACTAATTACTCCTGCTGGGCCAGGGAGGAAGGCATTTAATAGATTTCAATAAGTGAGTACGGTATACTTGCAATCTCTAATCACCCCATGCAGTTCAGCTGATAATACTTCCCAGAGAGATAAAATGAGGAGTTGTGTTACTGTGTTACACAGTAAAGACAATGTACAGCCAGGTCCATGATTACTTGCAAAGTTAAGTAAACAAAAAAGTAATACAAAAGAGGTTTTTTGGTTGATTAGCAGAATACCATATTCTGAAAAACTATGAGAGAACTTTGGTGTTTAGTTAAGGAAATCAAAGTCATTTTCAAAAAATACATACATTTTATTTAATTTATTACTTTGATATGATAGAATACAGAGCCAGTAATCTGTGATCATTTCTAAGACCTCTCTTTTGGACACTACTTTCCAGCTCATCTCAATTTCATTTGGGTTTAGGTCAGGGCACTGCCAATGAACAGCTTTTACATTATTATGTCTTTGGGGCTATTTTCTTTAAAACTATCCTCCTTAAATTCTAAGCCCACCTTAAATGCTAGTTGCCAAAATCTCAATGTTTTTCCACATCTTTCCATAGACCACAGTTTATAAAAGTGTCCAGTAAACCCCTAATGCTTACATATTACATAAAAAATTGGCATGCTTTCCTTATTAGACTGCAATAACTGAAAAATACATGCACTTGACAAACAAATTTATTGAAAGTGATCTAATGTGAGATGGTCTTTTCAGAAACATGAATGAAAATATTTGCAGCATTGGTGATAGGAACCAGACATCGGAGATGTTTATCGCCTCTTAAAGCTCCCATACATAGAGTATTACATGAAATGATTGCAAATGCACTACATGATTCTTGAGACATTGTTTCATTAACCAAAGGTTTTGGCTTGAATCATACTTTTAGTAAGGCAGTATAACACTCAGAGGAGACGTTCCCATTAAAAACATTACACATTATATCAGGGTGTATAGGTTAGATGATGACTATATTTGCATTCTAGACTTTAAAGAAATCTGGAAAGGTGCATATATCAATTTTTGTATTGTTTTTTCATAGAATCCACCACAAATAAGATTGCATGATTTGTTAACTCTTTTGAACTTTTATTTAACCAATTTAACTGATAACTTAAGTTCAAAGAAAGGATTTCCTTCCTCTTCTTAAGGATCAGCTTTAATATATTTGTATATGTATATGTGTATATGTATATTAATATATTTGTATAAATATATTTGTATATGTATATTTGTATATGTATATATGTAAATACAAATACATTTAGAATGACACCTGCAAGACTCTCAACAAAATTTGACAAAGGCAGATTTGTCATTGTGTTGCTTCACGTTTCCTTTAAATTGCACTGTTTAATTGTTTGGAAACTGAGGAAACTAGCTGTTGTAGTTCTGCAAGTGGAATTTTTGCCCATTCTTCCTTGATACAAGAGTTCAGCTGCTAAGCAGTCCATGGTGGCCTTTGTCTGATTCTCCTCTTTAAGAAGCTCCTTACATTTTCAATAGGAGACTGATATTGACTGCTGGCAGGCCAGTCAAGCACAGACTCTGTGTCTACAAAAGCAGACTTCGTTGCTAAAAAAACAGTAGTAACAGAGCCAAATAAAGCAAAACTTTGATCATGAATCCTGTTTTGGCTGATTACATTTAGAGTACAGAGAAAATTGGGATCTGATTTCTGGTTTAAAGTACTCTCTTTAAATTGAGCAGTAGGCATCAGTTAAATGATTCAGAAGGTCTTTCCTTCCAGCTGCTGTCAGACTGCACAAACAACACCTTGCAGTTTGATCACACACACACAAACATACACATACATCCAAAACATCACCAAATGAAAACTGAATTGTTCTCTTAACATGCAATATCTCTCATGTGGAATATTTCTCATGTGGAATATTCTTCTGTGTAATACTCTCCACTGTACAATATTCTTCAATTGTTTTCTGTGTAAAATAGGTGCAACTTATAAACATATATAGATTTATATAGAATACTTCATACACTAATGTCTATTTATATTTATTGTAAAGTTTACTTTTTCATCTTTGCTTTACCACTCTTCTGCTGCTCTCACCTTTTGTACTGCCATAGCAATGCAAATTTCCCAGTTGTGGAACTAATAAAGGTTTATCTTATCTTATCTTATCTTATCTTATCTTATCTTATCAAAAGTTCAAGAGAGTTAAAAAATCACAAATTCTTCTTTTTATTGCATTTTGTTAAAAATGGAGTTTGTACAATTTCAAATCACATTAAAATTTAAAATTATACTGTTTACATTTTTCTCAATGATTAAACCTTTAATCCCCTTGTTTGGGTGTCAGCAGTCATTAGCACTTGAACCTTTCAGCTGTTTAAATGATCTTTGGGCCATAAGATTTACAAAATGTGCTTTTACCCATAGCTTGTAATGACTTGACTACTGCAAAGCATAATATTCATACCAAGGAAAAAGTTCAGAATCACGTTTATTTAAAAGCAATAAACACTGACAAAATTATAATAAAGTGACAAACAAAAATACTATTACGATGCAGCACACTACAAAATCTCGTCATTCATGTATAAAATGAAGAAATGTCTAGTAATATGCTACAATTTTTCACAGTTTCACTGTCATTACATACTGCCTGGGTTTTGTAAAGGTGTTTGCTAATTATCACCTCAGCGTGTAGATGTGTAATGTTGTATGTCTGCACATGTATGTGCTTGTGAAGCTGTGTATGCCTTGCTCTAATCCCCAGATACACCTGGGGTTGTGGGCTGTGGGGCTTTTAGCAGATTGCATGGGCAGGATTATTACTCTGATTGTTGTCCCAGAAACTCAATTCTCCTGCGGCAACCATGAGAAGAGCTAATGAAATTAAAGGTGACACAACAATTGGAAAAAAATTAGAATTTTCTGTCCTTGTGCTCTTTTGAACCTGTTCATCAGCTATGAAATGTAAGAGATCGCCTAAAGCTAGCAAGCTGACTGAGTGATAGACGAGCATGCAAACATCTCCAACTCTGCAGTCTCAAGCATCTGATTTCAAATTGGCAATTTACATGCAGATGTAGAGGTAAGTATGGTACTATTATAGGCATGGCACATAAAGTGACACATTTTTTCATTGTAAACACACTCAATCACACAAAGTGCACCATAAACAGACGTGACCTCTGCTTTTAACCCATCACACGTGCACACATGGAGCAGCAAGCAGCTATGAGAACTGCCCGGGGAGCAGTGTAGCGCAACACTACCTTGCTTAAGGATACCTCAGTGGTTCCTGGGTCTGGACTTGAACCTGTAACCTTCTGTTCACAAGATTAGGTCAAGGGTAAGGTCCTAAAGAAAAAAAAAGAAGAAAGACGATGGCAGAAACACAAATGCTAGAATGACCTCGAAGACTATCAGAGGCTACTGTCATCTTTCTCCTCAGCGATCACAGCCGCAAAAACATCCTACTTCCACGACAAGATCAACGGCATCACCGACTGTCGCAAGCTATATAACACCTTCTCTACTCTTCTTAACCCCCCACCCATTCTCTCTTACAGCTAATGACATTGCATGTTTCTTTCAGGAAAAAGTGTCAACGATCAACGAGCATCCACCTCTACAATATGAGACCTTCTCCACATTCAGCCTGCTTCCTGAAACTAAGGTCTCCAAGCTTCTTCTATCAAGCCACCCAACCACCTGCCCCCCATTCCTTTCCACCTTCTCCAGGCGATCTCCCCTACAATCATCTCGTCACTGACCCAGCTTGTGAACTCATCACTGGCATCTGGAATATTCCCAGCAACATTCAAGAAGGCCAGGATATCACCACTTCTAAAGAAGCACAACTTGAACCCTCTCCTTCCATTCATGTCCAAAATCCTGGAACGTGCTGTTTATAACCAACTCTCCACTTTTCTCTTGCAGAACAACTGTCTTGACCCAAACCAGTCAGGCTTTAAGAGGGACCACTCCACCGAAACAGCCCTGCTAAATGTGGTGAACTCCCTACGGATGGCGAGAGCAAGTTATCAGTTCTCATACTGCTGGACTTGTCTGCAGCATTTGACACGGTCAGTCACCGGCTGCTCCTCTCCACCCTCTCCAGTCTCGGCATAACTGGAAAGGCACTCGACTGGTTTGGCTCCTATCTCAAAGACAGATCCTACGAGGTAGCCTGGAGAGGGGAAGTATCGGCTCCTCTCCTGATGAACATTGGTGTTCCTCAGGGATCAGTGCTTGGCCCCCTCCTCTTCTCACTCTACACAACTTCACTGGGCCAGGTCATCAATTCACATGGTTTTTCTTATCATTGCTATACTGACGACACCCAATTCCCACCAGGTGATGACACCATCTCCTCAAGAATCTCAGCATGCCTCACAGACATCGCAGGCTGGATGAAGGATCGACACCTCCAGCTCAATCTTTCCAAGACTGAACTCCTCATCCTCCCCGCCAGCCCAACTATACACCGCGACATCTCCATCCGACTTGGCTCAGCGGTCATCACACCGACCAGAACTGCTAAGAGCCTTGGAGTCATCATCGACGACCAGCTGACGTTCAAGGATTTCATTGCATTGACCGCACGATCATGCAGATTCACACTGTACAACATCCGCAAGATCAGACAATACCTACCAGAATATGCCACGCAACTGCTAGTCCAGGCCCTGGTCATGTCTCGCCTTGACTACTGCAACTCGCTGTTGGCCGGTCTACCTGCAACCTCAATCAAGCCACTCCAGAGGATACAAAATGCGGCAGCACGGCTGATCTTCAACCAGCCGAGATGCGCTCACGTGACACCACTTCTTCGCTCCTTGCACTGGCT
>JBBPDA010000145.1:20141234-20151974 GCA_037974385.1 Arnoldichthys spilopterus
ATAAAAGCAAGTCACTAAAGCGCTTAAAAAAGCTTTTTTTAAAAAGGTGTGATACAGGGTAATCAGAATAGACATCATTTACCTAGTCATATGTGAAGGCCTGAGCACCCCTGAAGTTTTGCTGAAGTGAACATAAGTACACATCCTCTACACACTTGGCCCAATTTAACAGATTGGGTAAAAATATAATTAAATATTAATATTAATAAAAGATTTAAAAAATTATTAAATATGACCAATGCAGCCTTGGGCACACAGTCAGCTGGGATTGGCTCCAGCTTCTCCATGACCCGGAAACGGAAGAAGCGGTCTAGAAAATGAATGGATGGATGGATGACCAATGCAAAATTGAAGGCACATATAACATTCTTTTTAAAATTAAGTTTTATTTCTTCTTAATAACTTAAAAAGAGACACAAAATACTACATTTAAGTGCTTTTTTTGTATAAGATGTGTAGGTATTTTCGCATAAATCTATACAGCAGCCGTAAAGACAAAGTAACAGAAAAAGCCTGAACATGTAAGAAAATCATGATGTAAATAGAATTGCCATTCTTGTTGATAAATAAGACCACAAAATTGCAGAGGTGAGGGATAAATAGAAAGTATATGGGCCCTTCAAGTTTCAACGGTCTGTGTATATGCATAGATGTGAAATGTCCTGCTCTAATCTGTAAAGTTGACTAAATGCTCTGTACACTGGCACATTTCTTGCAAACCAGCAGTAGCACTGACCATATTCCTATGAAACACATCCTGTAAATATGTATTTATTAAAATACAAAGATGTTTGAAATGAATTGAAGTGCCCTTGCAGTGTATCCTCTGCACTGGAACCCTACAATATTGCACATAAACTGTGGGTTTACTACTAAATTGTAGTATATATCTTTTTGTGTGTGGGCAGGATGCAGCTTAAATAGAGTTTTAAAGTAAATGTCTCAGTGCAATGGCTTAGCGGTGAGTCAGCGCAAGCTGGAATGGCCAGGCTCTGATTGATGCTTACACACGCTGGCATTTAGAGCACATAAAAGCAAGCCCAGATCTGTGTACTACAGCCCTCCCATCTAACAGTCACCTGGGTAAATACCTCTGCAGTGACAGAGATGTGAGGAGATTCAACAGCCTGTGGAGATAAAGGTCCTTCACTGCATTTGTATGCAATGTGGTTAATAGAAGGAGATATTACTGTGGAGTTAAAGAGAACTCGTCAACATCCTTGGCAGATAAGAGGTTACCGGAAAAAGCAGGATAGGTTTCCTAAAAGGTATATTTTGTCTTTGGGAATGGTGGAGCATGGTCTTACCTTTATGATTGATCCCAGTGAATGATAAAATTGCCTACGATTGTCAGAACATGAAAGGGAAAAGTGTCTTTCGTGCATCATGGATACAGGAGCAGTGAGGATATAGCATAAGATTGATTTCCTCATACAGGTGCTGACAGAATGCATGAGCACAGAGTATGACACATGCTGATTTAGGGTTAGTAGTGGCCCATACTTCACTCAGAGGGAGAGGAGGGTGTTTTTTTCACCCGCTGTGCTGATGTTATTGCATAATGACTTTGTGTCTCCTCTATTTTCTTCTCCTTCCCTGTGTTCATTGATTCAGTTTGTGCATAATGTGCTGAAATTGAACAGGGTAAGCAAGTCCCACTAGGGAGAAGTCAGTTGATTTCTCCAAATTAAGAATAAATTTGAGCATGCTGTGTGTGAGTGAGTGAGCATGTGTGTGTATGTGTGTCGTACTGATGAGAACTGTGAGAACACTAATTAAACACAGCATCTGCCGGCATAAGGGCCTTCGGGAATGCTCACAGTGGAGGCTCAAAGTTCAAATGTCAACAGCGCTCAGATATCAGCGATCTAATGCAACTTTATAATAAATTACATTCACATCACTGATAGAGGCACTGGCAATAAGCTCTCATTTTCTGCACTGCAGTGTGATTTAGCGTGAAAGTTTCACTCTGATGACAAATTCAATAATGCAATTGTGCCAGAGCGAACAGACAACCGCTTGCCGCTAAATTGGGCAGGAGCAGTCATGATGTCCATAGTGTATCAAGCAACCATAGCAACTGCACCAAATCTCAGGGTTTTTTCTGGACCTAAAAAGATCCAGTAAGCAGCAGGTGTTGACCATGAGTAAGACAGACAAATAGATAGATACATAGATAGAGAGAGAGGGAGACAGAGAGAGAGGCAGAGAGAGGGAGAGAAGCAGAGAGAGGGAGAGAGAGAGAGAGAGATTTGCAGTTTATATTTTAAAAAAAGGACAAACATTTCCATTTGGTTTCAGAGCTAAGGGTCAAGGTTAGGTATAGCACAGCATTTAGCAACAGTAATAAGGAGGTAAACAGAATGGAAAACCACACGTTAAAATACACTGTTAAAATGGAAGAGGTCAAAGGTTGCTGTGAAATATCTGTAACATTGCTATGTGGAAATATTGCTATTGTTCATTTGTTTAGCTCTGCTTTTTTAAATTAAAAATTGTACAGTACTGTGGAAAACAAAGAAATGACTTAAAACTATTTATCTCAACAGGATGTGTATTTTTCCAGTAAAACAGGATGTAATATAAGAATAAACACAAATATACATAAATACAGTTAATAATAGATTGTTTAGAAGAATCAATTTAAAAGAGCACAGCTTTGACTCCTAACATCCAGTTGCATTCCAGCCAGTGCATGGATTTGTTATGGCTGATCGGTGGATGATTGATGATTGATGATTAATCAACTACATGATACACTGAGCAGCAATAACATTAACATGACCTGCCCAATATTGTATAGGTCCCCTCATGTAGCTGAAACAGCTCTGACTTTGGTGCACTCTGTGTTCTGAAACCTATCAGAGTCAGCATTCACTTTTTAAACAGCAGTGCTTCTGTGGGATCAGACCAGATGGGTTAGCCCTCACTCCCCACATGCACCAGTGAGCCTTGGGTGCCCATGATCTTGTCACTAATACACCAGTTGTCCTTCCTTGGATCACTTTTGGTAGGTACAAACTAATTCCATCATGGGGTCCACACATGATTCGACCCCATCCAATTATTATGCCAGTGATTTGATACATTTTTGATAACTTAAAATCTTCAGCAACATGATTTGGTTTGATGTGATTTAGTGTTTGATAACATTAATTTTGGAATAAATACACATCATTTTTTGTGTGTCACATTGATATATTGGATTGTGTGCTCTTTTGGTCCATGTATCGATACAAATCAATTCATTGTTATACCCCTAGTACTAACTACTGCATACCTGGAACACTTCACAAGACCTGCAGTTTTGGATATGCTAGATGTCTTCTAGCCATCACAATAAGGCCCTTGTCAAAGTGGCTCAGATGCTTACACGCACCCATTTTTCCTGCTTCCAGCACATTAACTTCAAGAACTGACTGTTCATTTGCTGCCTTTGAAGGTAAAATAAATGTTATTCATTTTACCTGTCAGTGTTTTTTGTGGTTATGGTGGATTGGATACATACATACATATAAACACACACACAATCAATCAGGTAAACTGTATGTGTTATAAGTGGGTTGAATACCAACATATTTTTTATAGTGTGTGTGGTTGTGTGTGTGGGTGTGTGTGTTTGCATTTAAATTAATGACCATGGGCTGAAGAAATGCCACCAACTGCCGTTTTACACAAACAACCATAGTTCGGTGACGAAGCAGGGAAATGCCTGAGGGAAGAAACGTGCCTTTTGCTGTTCTCGCTTATTCCCTCCATCCCTGCCTCTCTCCATCATCCCTCGCTCCGGCTCACCTGGACTACCTCTCTAATGATCGCTCAGCGTCCGAGCCTTGGCCATGCATCATTTAGCAAGAGCTCCTGAGACAGGAGAGAGAACGAGCGAGAGAACAAGAGAGAGAGGAGGAAGGAGAAAGAGGAGGAGAGATAAAAGGATTGGGCATAATTCAATTTGGAGAAAGGGAGCATGACATGCAGAGAGAGGAAAACAAAAAACATAGAAAGGAAGTGAGGTAAGAGTGGGGTATTCTAGGGTGAAGGAGAGAGGAAAATGGAAAGACTATGTAGTACTCTAAATTTCATTGAAAGAGAGTGAGAAAGAGAGAGCGAGAGAGAGAGAGATAGAGAGAGAGAGAGAGAAAGGATGTGTAGTATTTTTAATTTAATTGGCAGAGAGATTGAAAACAGATGATGAAATCTTAATGTGTTTATTGTTTCCTTGTCATGGAGTCATTAAAGTAAAAGCATTGAGGGTAAGACTTTCAAATGTTTTCTTACCCTAAGTCGAATCTATAGGTGAGGATTAAGGAGAATACTAAATATATTTACACAATTCTATTTCAGTTCCATCAATTAAAATTAAGATTATCCAACTTTTCTCTCTCCCAGCAAGTGCATTTAAAGTACTGACTTGTGCACAAGGTACTCCCCATTGATACATAGGAGGGTTTTCTTCTTAAATCAGTGCCTTTTAATAAAATGCAAAATAACAACAAACTGTTCTCTCACCCAGAAAGTTATTTTGGTAGATAAGGAAGCATAGTTCTAACAGGTCAGATCCTGGGCACTGTAGCAAATATCTTAAAGCTTTCTGAGGAAAGCTGTAAGTACTAGAATCTGACACCTACCACAGCTGGTGATATTGTTTGTAGCTATGCAACATCCTTTTTAGGTAACAGTATATCAAACAAATGTTAGAAACAGTGTTATCTTTACAGTAGCAGTCTTACAGTGTTTTTTATCTAAATCCCAGAATTCTATTGAAACTATTCTATTGTAAGGTCAAGAATGGTCACTCAACAAGCACATCAAGTGCACATTGATAAAGACATTCTATACCATCCCAAGCCCAGAACTCAAAAAGCTGTTTTCCAAAGTCAGAAGGATTTCTCAGATTTGGGAACTACAAACTGGTTTACCATGTGTGGGTTCAATAAAAAATAGAGATTTTTTTTTTTTTTACAGTCATGTACCTGGACCTGTAAAAATACTGCAGCACTGCTACAGTAGTCATTCTCAGTGATATTTGCTGGTCATAAAAAGGAGCATAAGCATATTGTAATGAAGGCTGCTTAAAGATGAGGTAGGTAACCTGTACAAAAAAAACAAAACTTTTTGTTGCATTTGCTGAAATGGTCACTATGTCCAGAAAGTAGTACATAACACACAATCTGTTTTTTAAAAAATCAGCCTCCTCTGGTTCCACACAGTGTTCCTTATGCTACTTGCAAGAATACACTGCACTTCAATGAAACAACCAATCAGAGCCAGGAGATTTGTCTGACAGAGCGTCAGTCACTGCTTGTGAGCAGCCCTCCTACCTACAGATGCTCTCACTCACACAAAAATTGTCTGTCCTTGCATTGTCAACAACATTTCACACAGCAAAGACTAATAAAGAGAAGACGACCAAGGAAGAAAAGCAAGCTAAAAATAAAGAATTAGACTGAGCCCAAGATAAAACAAGGGTTACACTGGACGGGCTTTTCAGAGATAGGGAGAGGTTAAAGTCACTGTAAAGGCATACCTAGCTGCATCCAGTCTGGATCTTGTTTTGATCTTTTACAACAAAAAAAGAGTCTGTATAACATTGTGTATGGCAGCCTACTGTGTGGGAAGGGGCTTTGGAAGCATGGATGGAGCACAGTGAAGTGGGGGGGTGGGGGGTTGCTGGAAATTGTACTTTAAATTTTCAAGCCAAATCCACTCTCTTCTGAGTCCTATCGACTGCAGCTTTAAAGATCCCATATATTACATATTCCATTTTATTATTTTTTTTCTGAGGTCCACTTATGAAAATTGACAATATCTGTGGGTTTATGTTAAAAAACAGTCCTAATTCAATTTAACATGCCTAAATTCCAACCTTTCTCTATCCAAACAATAAAAAAATTATTTTGTTACTGTACTTATAAAACTGACAAAATGCAAATTAGCTCTAATCACATCTATGCACATCTTTGATGTGACTGGGTGGAGCTAAATGGTTGTGATCTGAACAGACATATACATGTAAATATACTGGAATTGGTACCATTGCAGTAACAACAAATACAAAATGTCAAACATCAGAAAAACTTGGATTTCCGAGACCCTATACAGGTGTTAATTTATTTATTTATAAGACAACATTTACATTGTGTTCCTAGCATTGTTTTGTTTTTCCTATGAGATATTAACTATTTTCTCCTTTTGTTGACATATTGCTGTCACAGAGTGATCAAAGATTTTACCTTTAAAGCTTTCAAAAATTTCAGTCACTACTTCACCAAACAAATAAGAGCTTTTTGACAACTAGGCTGGTCATAATTAAGTGTCACTGAATATACAGTATCAGTCGAATATTGGACTAAATAACACATTTTACCTTCCAATATAGTACCTTTAATCAATTCACTTCAACAGTTCACTTTATTAAAGCATCAATCACTGTGTTTGGTGCAAATGATTTCATCTCTAGTGAGCGCAGACAGTACACTAGACTATCTCCATGGCCTGCTTGTGGAGCATGCTTGAGTTGGCCCACATGCTCTGGAGAGGGAGGCAGAGTGAATGGTGTGTGGAGAGCAATAAATGGAGAAGGTGAGAAAGTGCTGCAGGCTAGCAGAAGGAAAAGGCCCATTCTATTAATCATGGCTTTGATGGAGGGCGCAACGGAGTGACAATGAGCTCAGCTGCTCCAGCAGCTAGCCACAAGCCCCAGTTGCCAGTAGGCTTCTACTGCAGTAGGCCAGGGAGCCCCCTACAGACTCACAGCTCAACCGCAAGATCGCAATGAGATGAGCTGGGACTACCATGAGGAAGCAAGGGACAAAAAAATAGAATTACACAGAGTAAGGCTTCAGACAAGCCTACTGCTTTAGTAAGAACTAGAAATCAGCCAAAACATGATTGTTGACCAATGTTTGCTTTAGCTTCTGTCTTTAAGATGGTTTCTACTATTGATTTTTGTTTAGCAAAGTGTACTTTTTTGCATTTTTAAGATGTCAGCAAAGAAACCCTTTAGAAAAGGCCCAATTATTTATGAAATATACATGTGTGTAATTTCGAACTCATTCAATTATTCAACTGAGTCATATTTTTATTTGAATGGTATTTGTATTAAGCTACACTAGCGCAGTAACGTTCTTATTCTTTATTAAGGTGTGGTGAGAGTAGAGTTAGGCTCTTAAAAGCTTCTAAAATGCCTTATGGAAAATCCAGTCAGACATTTCCCTCTGTTGATGTCTAGGTAGATTAAACTAAGTAAGCTGTCCCACTGGGTACGCATTCAGGTGCTAGCTTGAAGTAATTGTCAGAATAACGAACATCTTCTTAGGAAATGACGGCTGAATCAATCAATCACATTTTGATTTCCAATGAGTAAGAACAATCATGTGAGGGAAAATGTCACTTCCCTCACTGACTGGTAAACAGCAGCAGCTCTATGCCAAGATTGTTTTACTAAAGAAATCAGTATAGAAACACTACATTCTAAAATATTATGTTTACATGTCTGTAACAAGCTTCAAAGTGTTTAACCTAAAGCAAGAAAAAATGCTCATGTGCAATTAATGCTAACAAACTACAAGAATATCATAAGTGTGCTGACAAAAAATAGCATTATGGAACAGGTGTGTTTTTTTCCTTTTTAAAACTTTAAAAATTTATGGCCAGAACCAAAGAACTACCTCTAATGGTTACATTTCAAGTGGCTTGAGGCAACTATGTGATGTAGTTTGTATAATACTGACTAGTGTGAGTTCCAGTTACTTATTAGTTACATTAAAAGCTCTTTGCATATAAAACATGTTTTGCCTGATTGTTTACATTTGAAATTTAAGTACGTTTGAGCAAATCAGATATTTGTTTGAACCATCACTTTCATTTCTTAACTGAATAAGGTATTCCTGGTGAATCTGTTGAGGTATCGGACATCAGAGTTGATGAGAAATCTAATAATCACCTTAAATCACCTCTTTCCAACTTTAGTTGAGAGTGCTCTGGTGTTGTAATGAGTCTGACGACCCCAGAGATAATATCAGGCATGATCTCCAGGCTGGTCTGAAGTGGCATGCTGTGTTGGTCATCTTATTAGAGGCTTTTATAAAGGTCTGGGTGTGGGCGTGCTCTGTTTGCCCATACAGGCTCCTACATCTCACCGCTCTCACCTCATCACCAGAAGTGGGAGAAAGCCCTGGGCTGAGAAAATAGAGGGAGGGAGGGTGAAAGAAGCAAGAGGAAAAATTTCTCCCTGCCTTGCCACCAGGCACACAACCTTAATTTAACATTGATAATTGCTCCAGCCTCACGGAAAATGTTGAAAACTACTTTGCCCAATTATCGACTAATTTGTAACTTCAGATCACACCTTAAATAAAGCTATGACTTAAAAAAGTCCCCAATTTTCATCATTAATTTTATAGGCAAATTGCTTTACTGTCACAAATTGGGCAATCTGAATGCATTGTTTCAGAAAATTGCACTTCAAATTATCTAATATGAAGTATCGATCGCTCAACAGACAGAAAATAATTTCTCTCTGGTTACTTGTATATAATGATTGTACATGTTTGGGTATACTGGAATATGACAAATTTTCTTCATTCTTCATTAAACTGTCAATATGGAAACAAAGTTATGTGGAGTTGGTAAATGTGAAATGTTCTGTTCTATTTAACAAGGTTTGAAATGCATACATTGAAAACAACCTACAACTTGCTTAAAACTGCAAAGATCATTGACCTACAGGCATAAACATTCAAACAGTAGAACCAATCAGCATCTCCTTTTCAGCTGAAGTGATCCATCCCAACCAATGAAACCTTGGATTTTTGTTTGCCAGGAGAACTACTGCAGCTAGGTAATCTGGTAAGTGTGTTTATTGTAGTACACAAATGAATGCACTTATTCATAGTTTTACCCGACTACATGAAACGTATTAAGTGTAAATTACAACATTTCTTATTGCTACTTTGCCTAATTAAGATCTGGTGCTCTTCAAAAAAGATTGTTTATGAGTAGTTATTAGCTGATATATGAAACTTAGGCCCTGTCCACACATAGCCATTTTTTTTTTTTTAAACGTAACTTCCTGGTGGTGGAATCGGTCTTATTTAAACATGATATCTAGGGTCTGGTGTTCTCTTTGCTATAGAAGTGTGTGATGCCATCATGCCAAGATCTCAAAAACTCTTTAAGGCTTTCAGATTAAAGCCATGGATACCTATGAGTTTGACAAGGGATTTAAAAAGATGTCTGTTATTATTCCTCTGTAAGAAAAATCATGTACAAATGGCATATTTTTGTCTAGAAAATCCAGCCTGAGAGCTGACTGTTTGATGTGAAAAGAAGTCTCCAAGAACATCAAAATGTCATCATGGTAAATGACGGTAAGTACATATGTCTAGAATCAGAAAGAGACTGGAAAAATTTGACCTGCATGGAAGGCAACTGAATACAGTCATCAGTATTCTTTAAACCACATAAAAACGACACGACATAACTTTTGCCATCAGTGACACAAAGAGAGGTATGCAGGCTAGAAAGACTTAACCAGAGTGTTCAGCATTTTCCCATGTGTCTTTACATTCACAACCGCTTTACATTACCTACAATGACATTTTATCCGTCTAGTGCTGTAAAGGGCTGTGATTATATTCTAAACTCCAAAGTGTCTTTGAAATGGCATTAGTCCCATGCAACAAGGCTGATGTAGAACATGATCAACATAAGACAATGAGAGAGGGAGAGACAAACAGAGGGAGAGATATGGTGAAAGAAAGAAAGAGAGAGAGATAGGATGGTAGCGCGAGCTTTGCCTGCAGTAGTAAGGCTTTTCTTGGTGAGGAGAGAGAAAAGGACACATTTCTGAGCCTAAAGACAAGCACAAAAGATGCTAATTTAAACCCAGAGAGACACCTGATTCCAGCCTGCCACACTCCACGGTGTGAACACACACACGCTAACCTATATATAACACCCTTCCTCTCTCACACACATACACACACATATGTGCAGTAATGTCATATTACATGAAAGTCTAATACAGTCCCGTTGCTCTCGCTGTGCATGAATGTTTGTATAAAGCAGTTTTATCCAGAATAATATATAGAGGTGTTTGAATGTGTCCTGATTACTGCATTAGCTTGCAGTAACTCACTGGGCCAGTTCAAGGAACTTTGTAAAGATGGATGATGGTATGTGTTGGTGTTTTGCTGCTGTTTCAAATATTCTAATTATTTATGGAACACTTTCAGCTCCACTGAGTGGTTGGGTCTGTTCAGGCTGGCTCCGAGTTTGTGTTATAGACTCAGCAGTTTTGAATGTTCTTGAGGCTTTTAATAATTGTCTACATATGCTTTATTAATAAATATTATAATAAGAATTAATGTGCAATATTTTTCTGTGTTTTCTCTGTGTACATGTGCGAATTATACACATACATATGTAGGTTTATATAGACACATTTACACATACAAATGGCTATTTATATTTTTTTGTATTAGTTGTAAAGTCAACTTTTTTCTTATTGTGTTGTACAGCTTTTTTAATCTATTGTTTTGCCACTTTATGCTGCTCTTACCTGTGTACTGCCGTAGCAATGCAAATATCTGACTTGTGGGACTAATCAAGGTTTATCTTATTTTAATAATAATACTAAGAAAAGCCTGGGCTTAGCCAGTGGTTAGCACTGTCGCCTCACAGTGAGAAGGTCCTGGGTTCGATCCCCTGGTTGGCCACAGGTGCCTTTCTGTG
>JBBPDA010000145.1:20156464-20174198 GCA_037974385.1 Arnoldichthys spilopterus
TCCTGTCCTGGGTGTACCCCGCCTTAGGCCCACAGTCAGCTGGGATTGGCTCCAGCTTCCCCGTGACCCAGAAATGGCAGAAGCGGTTGGAAATGGATGGATGGATGGATGGACTAAGAAAAACCTACAATCTAGCCTGGAGATTAGGGCTAATGAATAATCCACAATCTAGCCTGTGCATATAATGCTTGTTTTGAATTACAGACAGAGAAACATTTCTTATTTTCAAATGGAAAACCAAACACTTTGGTGTATTAAGGAGTGTATTCTGAAACAAATTTAAAACAAATGAGGGGCCCAGTGGAGATCAGGAGATTCTGTTTTGCTGTAGGGAGAATCTTTCTGGCATGGTTGGGGCAAATCAATATAAAGTTTTTTTTTTAACTGATCATCTTTTACTTAAAATAAACTCTTGTATGCTGATGGGACTGGTCTCTTCAAGAATGACAATGCCCCATCCACCAGGAATGAGGGGTCACTGAAAAAGCTTGATAAATATGTAAATAAAATAAAACATATGCAAACACCAGATCTCAATCTAACTGAACATCTATGAGAGATTTTAGACCCCTGCATTAGGCAGTGCTCTCCGCCACCATCCTCCAAACACCAGCTGAGGTAAATCTTTGGGATGAATGATGTTACATTACGTTAATTGAAGGTGCTTCTAAAAGATGCATCCATTACAGCCTCTTTAGAAAATTAAAAAGTAGTTTATCCGTAGAATCTCTCTAAAGAACGTAATACTAGACTAAAGCTAAGGCTGTCGGTAAACTTTTTAGGAAAAATATGAACATCAATTTTTACTTTAGTAGAGGCATTCCTGGAAACAGTCTGGTCTCAGTTGTAGAGAACGTGTTTTAATGCAACACACAAACTCCACATATCCGTCAGAAAGCTTCAGCAGGCTCTTTACAGGAAGCCTTAGCTCAGAGAGCAGGGAAGACAAAGAGCTCCTTTCAAACCCAACACTGCAGGAGAGGAGGGCTGCCTGCACACCCTCAGGAGAGGAGCAACACGCCTCTTTATTCTCTCCCCTCTCTCATGTCTCTGTTTCAAGTCCCTTCTTCCAGGCAGCCCGTGCACTGGGGACCTCTTTAAGATGAGGATGTGCTCCATAACACTGACATCGCACGACATAAGCTCTTTTGCAGACTACAAAAAAACAAAGTCAAAGTAAAGTATGTCACATTCTCTTAAATACTGTACAGCACCAGACAAAATTGAAAGTTTTGTTTTCTAGTGAGAATAAATTAGCCTATGTCCCACATAATTTGCAGCTTTTTTTGCCTCTCGCAACTGTCTGCTGGTAGACAGAAAAGCCAACTGCTGAGACAGATGGAGAGAAGGATAAACAGACAGAAAGTCTTACAAATACAAGCAGCATGCACACACACACACACACACAGCTGAGCAGAGAGAGACATAGACAAACTACTGGGCGAGCAAAGCATCGGAATCAGATTGTAAGGCTGGCTGTGCAAGAACAGAACCAGACAAGACAAATGTTTCGGACACAAATGACCAGCCACGGAGCTAGCTTTTCTGGTGCCATGCAATCCATTCAACATCATGCAGCACGCCCAGCACACAGATGTTTAAAATCAATAGGCTAGGAGTGAAGGAAGAAAAATGAAAAGAAGGAAAGCACACCTGGATCAATGAGCCCCCAGGTGATCAACAGCAAATGTGGGATCTGTATGCAGCTAGATCTTCATGCATTTCATCTATAGCTGGAGGCCTGTGTGTGTGTGTGTTCATGTTAGTGTCCAGGCATTTTTTTGTGTATGCTCCCCTCGTCCCTCCAACTGCTTGCTCTGTTTTATCTCTAAGTTTGAGATTTTCTCTAGAAATATATGAAGCTAAGTAGAGGTAGAGCATTCCTCACCCAGCCCTAACTTCATCAATATGTCTGTGAAGTCTGAGAGCAAAACAATAGGAGAGGCAAAGAGAAAAGGGCCAGCAACCACAAAGCCCTCAGCAAGCAGATAATGCCTTAAACAAGCCGGTTATTCTTATCTGTAGGGTGATATCTCTGAGTGATAGCTTCGATTAGCTTACTTGTTTTTTTTCTGCTGCCTGGTCCACTGGGGATATTGCTGTGTGTATGATATTACATATGCAGCTTTACTGTAACCACTCTGGCAGCAAAGGGTTATTAATCAAAGTCTGAAGTGAACAGAAATGGAGCTAATGATAATTGTTTCCTTTTCTGTCAGTTAGTATTTGGATCATCTGTGCAGTGCAGTTTGAGAGCAAGCAACGAGTAAAAATGTGAAATGCGAACCATATGGTTGTAATGTTGCCACTGTTGCTTAAACTTAATTGGAACATAATTACAATTAAACACCTCTAATTATTAAATGTTTTGCCAGCTGTTCATACTGTGACAAACTGCCATGATAATGCAAAATCTCAAAAACATTTTATTGATAACAAATAAAAAAAAGTTATATTTCAATTTGTTTGTAACTTTTCTGAATACAAAATTGGACAAAGCAGAAGGGTGGGAAATGACATCATTGGTCACCAGCAATTCAAGGTATTAAGATTTAATTAGTGTCTTAATTTCTTTTTCAGTAAGTATGTTATGTGGGAAATACCATCTGGATTAGCACAGTCTAATGCACTATTCTCTAATCAGAGTGGGCTTGTGGTTCTCATCATGGCATCTCTATCTGCTCAGATGGATAGGAAGAACTGCTCAATGCCCTACTGTGGTCAAATAAAGGGTATCAAACAATAATGGTGTAAATTGTTCAATAGGGGTTATTGTTCAATGCTATGGGATTACTGTAATCTCACACTTACAAATGATCTAATCTGATGAATTAGTTTGGGGGGGGGGTACTCCAAAGTCTTTATCTGCACAGGGAGTAATCCAGACTGATTAACCTCTTTCACTTTAATTACCCAAATTCTGCTAACTCATGATAATCAAGTTGACGATAGCAGTCCTTTACATGAGAACTTGAGTGCATTTAATAACTCTTTCAGTATAAATATTTATTTTGTTCTGATCGTGTTTGGATTTATTTAAGTGAAATGCATTGGAGAGGGATACAGAAACTGTGTGTGCGTGCGCGCGTCCCATCTTTGGACATTAGACACCTGGCACTGGGGGAGGCAAGCGCATGGCTGAAATTAGATTACACAATCACAAACGTCCCAATCAGGCCTCATACATATTTCATAGCTTCGCCTCACGGCGTGATAATTACTTAATTAATATCTTGCCAACCTGCGGCTCCTCTGAGAACGGACGGCCTGTAATCTCCCTGCCATCCCAGCGTGGGACCTGTGGGACGGGTGTGTCCTGTGGAGGGGGCCCCTGGCATACTGATGAAAGGAGCCTTTTACATGGACAAGCGTCAGGTCCTGTCACCACACCGACAGTTACCATGGAACTAAATCCTCCCCTTTTCTGTCCCTGTTTTTCCTTCCCTCTCTTCTCCATAATCTGGCCTATCCAATAAAGTTCTCAGCTGGGGCTGTCCGACAGACGCAGAGAGAGAGAGAGAGATTTCTTCTTCTCTGTGCTGTTTCAGCCACATTCCCAGGAGCAGCAGGGTGGCAGTGTTTCTGTAATGTTTTCCCTGAAGATGGATTAGGCCTGATTGATATGGGAAGACGGGTGGGTTTCTTTAAAGGTCTTATTCGCAGAGGAATGCATTTTCGATTTCTAAGGGATCCTGCTTTCTTATGGCACACATTGGTTTTTGTCGTTTAAAATACTGCGCTTATCCAACAATTTAGAGCTTAAGCTGAATTTGATGAAAACATTCTTGTTCTGCAGATTTAGACAAGGTGATTACTGTCAGATAATTGAAACGTTTAGTCCAATCATGTCGCTGTTTCAAATCTTTAGAAACATTAACCCCTCAAATCCTAAGAGACTTAAGAATAGGCCTAGTTTATATTTTCCAAATGAAAATAAAGTATATTGGTTTCAGCTGGACAACATATTGATAATACATTGAATGCAATTATTAATATTGTAAAGTCACCTGCAAAAGTTTAAATGACACTGGTCAAATAATCTGTTTATTCATTTTCTGTGAAAATGAGTACACATCCTCTACAGGTACCCTCTCCGATATATGTAAATAGTTTTTTTTTAATGTATATTTTCATGCACAGAGTTTTAATTTATTTCTGTTTATTTGCTGAGTACATTGAAAAAAAAATAAACATAAAATAAAAATGTGCAACAACTTTTTTTCAAATATGTTAAATTCAGTATATTAAAATGTGTGAAAGTGTGTCCTCTGTTGAAGATATGCACTTACATTCACTTAAGATTTGACCAAAACGTGTGAACTTTGTATGTTGGTGTTTGAAGATTAATAATTAGCTTGCAAGGATTTTCCTTGCTTTAGAGATAATCTTTTACTGATAAATGTATGAGTAAATAAATGAAAACACTTTAAAAACACCCGCCCTTATGGCCAAAGCACATAGCATTAATCTGTGAAATAAACGGTGACCTATATTTGACAAAGTACTAACCTCTCACTTGCACTATTCTCTGCAGAATTTGAGTAATGTACCACCAGCTATTAGGATGTAATTAACAATATTTTGCAGATTAAAATTATTCATTTTTAGTACTTGAGGAATTAATTATGACCCCTTTGAGTTTGCAAATGCTAGCAAATATGCTCAGAGGTGTCAGAACATTATTATGACAGGCCAAAAGGCAGACAGAACATGAGTGTATGTGTGTGTATGAGGGTGTGTGTGAGCATGCTGGCTCGCTTATGGCCTCCAGTGACAAGGCAGGTGCCTGGAGAGATGGCAAAGATACATTTTCCCACCATGCAATCAATCAATTCGCAGGCTGTAGGCCAAGTCCAGGGTACTAATTACCCAATCAGAGCGGACGAGCTCCCTGGGCCTGGCAGGCCGGACCCTCCAGGGCCTCCCTGGGGACCTGCTCTCTCTCTTCCCCTCATTAACTTCTCCTGTTCCCTACCCTTGTCCAGGCACTCTGAGGAGCAGGCGAGGGTTGTGGGTAATTCAGTGGGCTGTCTCTGAGATGACCGCATGCCGCAGGGCTGGATGAGTAGAGGACACACTGCTCCCTCTCTTTGTATGTTTCCCACTTTCTCCCTCTTCCTAAAGAGTCCCTCCATACACTCTGCAGTTACACTATCATGCAACAGTTTCATTCTCCTTTTCCCCTTCCTGATCGCTCCTGCAAAATCTACTCCCCTTTGTCACTTCTGTGCCTTGCCCCTGTTTTCACAGATTCTCCTGCCCTCTTTTTTTACTCTGTCTCTTTTCACAAGAGACAGTTCACATATCCCATCCTCCTGTCTACACACAGCCAGTCTTATCCTTCCTCACTTTTCAAGTATCTCCAATCCTCTGGGTTTTCCCTATTGCTATCACATACAGATTGAAATCTCTGCAGATAACGCAGCTCTGAACAGTTTCAATGCATTTATTAAAGATGGTTGATGGTTTGGTGAAAAGAAAAGAAAAAATCACATTTACACAGTTTTACTCTTACCACCGTTGATCAGTCAGAAAGACTTCACAAATATGGAAGCTTATAGCCACTATTATGCAAACTGCATAGGATCACATACACATGTCAGGTCTGTTAAATGATCTAAAAAATCTGCTTCTGAGGTTTCTATACTGTTTTTAAGCCTCAGGCCTGGGGACCTTCAACAGTTATATTGAACATATATTTTCTGCTCCCAAGGATCAGGTGTGTTAGGGTCAGGGAATAGTGAAAACTATGCTAGACAGGTTCCCAGGAATAGAACTGAAAGCCACTTCTATACTGCATAGCTAAAAACAGCTATAGCAACTGTCTTGTAGCCTGAATTTTGTCCATATTCATTTCTGTAACAGTAGGTCACTTTAAGGGGATGTTTAAGTGAAGTGGTCCAACCTATGTATAATCACATGATTAGGCCATGTACCCGCTCATATACTTCTGCCATTCATGCACACTCACACACACACACACACACACACACACACACACACACACCAAGCAGAATTCACAGCATCAGCACATTGTCAGTAGTGCCCCTCCATTAGGCAGTACTATACAGTGATTATGGCCTGCAACAAATGAGTAGGTTATACTGATGTAATAAAACAGTGTATTGGTTTTTAATGGGTAACATGAGTTTAGGAGTGAGTAGCTTTATTTGTAAAGCTCCATCACCAGCTGCTGTATTCCTCCTCTGTTTCTCCTTTTCCTTTTTCTTCTTCTCACATTCATGATTTTTTCCCCCTCTGTGTTGCACTCCTGTTGTGCAGTAAAGATATATTCTGCAACAAGTGCCATCCTCACGGCTGCCAGCTTTGGTGTTTTCTTGTAGAAACACGTTGAGAGGAAGTGATCTCAAACAAAAGCTGGCTATGGTGTGAGCATTCTCACATACACCTGTTTTCACATGAAACAATAACAAGCCTCCTACAAAGCTGCTCAGTAACTAAGAGCTTCGGATAGGTGTGTTTTCTTTGATTGTACAATAAATTATAACATTCTCCATTAAGGTCACATCTTCTATGAAAAGAAAGACACACACTCTCATTTATTAAAGCAATGAGCCACAAGGGGCCATGCATGACATTGCCTCAATTGGCTTATCACTTTTAAAATTGGTGGCAAAAAACAATACGGTAAAATACACCACCCAATAATGCATTTTATTATTAATAATAAATAAACAACAAACAGGTCTCCCACCAAGCAAATATAGCAAGAGTTAAGAGCAGACTGTAGTTGCCTAGCAACATAATGGTCAAATATTTCAAATACCTGTTTTTACTGTGTGAGGTCATTGGTGTGTACTTAATGATGATTTTACAGTGGTTCTGAATGTGTCTGACAGGAACTATGCCATGTTATAAAGGCACTTCTATTTGAAAACTTTAGAAAGTGAGTACAACTCAAGCTGCTAATTTAAACAAATAGTGAAGTAAATGTTTTAACATTGTGTACAGATTTGATTGTTATTTTCAGAAATGATTAAGATGTTTTGTATTTTGTAAATATAAACAAATCTCATGAATTTGACGACTGCAACAAACTCAAAAAAGTTGAGATGTAGGGGACAGTAAGAGTGAAAAATTGAACAGAATTTTCAAGTTACATTTTGTTTTCAAACATTCAACAATAAACAAGTGGATTAGTAACAGGTGAGAGAATAATGTTTGGACATAAAAGCAGGTTTTACCAAATGTATATTTGCAAGCAAAGATTGGTCATTGCTCACAATAGTGCATCATTTATTGAGATAATTATCACTCCATTCAAAATGAACATATAATGAACATTGTGAAGAGGATCAAGGAATCCAAAGAAATCATTGTTGAAGCCACTGCACAAAAAACCATAATGCTACTGTGATAAATATTGCCACATGGGCATGGGTGTACTTCAGAAGACCATAGTCACTAAAGACAGCCCACTACTACATCAAGGCATGCAACCTGAAACTCCGTTATGCAAAGAGAAAACCATACATCTGGGCCTGAACTCATCTCAGTTGGACCAAAAGAAAGTGAAAATGTGTATTGTGTAAGTTATCAGTGACAGTTGCAAAAGTGGACATCTGTCATGTTATGGGGGTGCATCTGTGCACACAGGATGTACGTGTGAAGGTACCAGTGATGCAGATATTAGGATTTTAGAGAGACTCCAGTTGCCTTCAAAGCTACATTTGTTCCTGAAAAGACAATGGTTATTTCAACAAGACAATCCCAGGCCTCATACACAGATTCGATGTGCTTGACTACCCTGCTAGCATACCAGATCTGTCTCTGTTTGAAAATGTATGGCAAATCATGAAGAGGAGAATCAGACAATGGCCACAATGGACTGTTGAGCAGAAGTCATCAAGCAAGAATGGGCAAAAAAATCCTCTTGAAAACTGCAACAATTAGTCTCCTCAGTTCCTTAGTGATTAACTGTGTAATTCAAAGGAAAGGTAGCACAGTGGTAAACATGCCTTGGTTTCAATTTTTGAGTTTGTTGCAGGCATTAAATTCTAAATTTGTTTATATTTACAAAATACATTTAAGTTGTTCAATGAAAACAATTCATTTTTTTTTTTTACTTTTGCCAATTTCCTTGCGTCTGTCGCCTTTGGCTTTTGGCTCTTTGGGGGCTTGGACGCCGTTTCTGTAAAGCTGCTTTGTGACGTCAGTTGTAAAAAGCGCTATAGAAATAAACTTGACTTGACCATTCAAAATCAAATCTGCACACAACACATTTGATTAGTCCACTAGCTGAACCATTAAAAGTAATTTCTTTCAACTTTTGTCAGTTTAATAAAAGTTCAAGGCAATTAACAAATCACAGATTTTTGATTGCATTTTACAAAATGTCCAAAACTTTCTGGAAATAGGGTTTTTAGAGGTTTGCAGATGTATGAAAATTTCAGCACGTATAGCCAGCCTTAGGACAGATCTCACACACTTCAGTTCTTTAGGTGATTGACACATTGTGACAAGTGAGCAGGATTCAATTGAATCTAATCAACATCCACTATGACCAGTTTAACTCCACCTTTGCTTGTGGCATCCCCTCCCACATATGCATGCTCATTCAGTGTCCTCTGACAGCTATCCACCCAGTCCTGCTGGGGGACTTCCAGCCTCCCAGGAGATAGTAGACAAGAGCACACAATACAAGTAGGGAGATCAAGGCAGGAGACCCAGCTTCATCCCACACATATCAGAGTCATATTCCCCGAAACCTCCTGCCTCCCCCAGCCCACACGTCTCTGCCCCCTCAGGGCTTAGTTAATGACTTCTCTCCCTTCTCTGCATTTTGGTGGGCTTCCATCCGGAAGGAATGGCGGTGGATTAACATATCTTAGCTCAGATTAGGCCTGCCACCGCTGCTGCTGTGTTTGTATGGAATAGACCAGAGGTGGGGGGTAATGAGAAAAACCCCCCTCCCTCCTCTTCAGCGGCAGGGGCAGTAAATGGTTTAATGAAAAGCGGGCAGGAATCCACCGCTGCTCTTTATCTGTAGGGCCAAGCTGCAGAGCCAAAGTCTGAATGGATCCTAATTGTGGTGGAGGGGGGAGGTGGAGGTGGTATGGTGAGGCATGTGTGCAGGGACATGATGGTGGTCTCAGGGGAGAAAGACACAGAGAGAAGGATTAATGGGATTATACCTCAGTGGACAAACCTCAGATACACTACATGAGCTCAGTCTGTTAGAAAACTGAGAAAAACAGAGGAGAAGAGGAAAGACAAGAAGGCAAGTGACATATCAGGCTATATCTAGTGGTACACATATGGTTGTGTTCACTGTTTTTGCACTTAAACATACAGGTTATAAAAAGGGTTCTTTGGAAAAACATAATGGAACAGTTGAATGCCAGTTAAAAGTGTACACCCAAGCAAATATCTTCTTAGTTTTAGAAGCATAAATAGTTTCTCTGTTCACTTTGCAGTTGCCAGTACCATGCAGCACCTTCAATTTTTTTCTTCCCCTCAAGATCTACTTTGTTATTCCTCTCTCCATAAAAGACAATGCATCATTTTTCACTGTCAGCACATCTATTCTGTCTTTTGTACAGTATTTCTCAGTTTGTATATGTGTTTAATTAAGCATGTTTCTGCTGCCTTATATTATGCACTAAATGTTCTCTAGATTCTGGATCACTGCCCAGTCTCAGAGTGACCCAGTAACCTCATACAAACTGACCCTTGTCCTGTTGACCTTTGCTGGTAAAGCCTGCTGTGTTCTGATGGGTTGTATGGTGGCAGTTCTGCTGTTCCCTGCTGACACTGAACCCACACTGACCTCCACTGGTTCTTCCTCCTATCCCATCTCAGAGCTCAGAAAGAACTCGCCCCTGTGGACTTCTCATTTGTGGCTTACTGTGGCCAATCGATGTGCCCTCTGTTCCTTCCCTGCGTGGATCAGCACTTTTCACTGTGTGTCTGTGTATGTGTGCGTGTGTGTTTGTGTGTGAGCGTATTTCCTTCCCTTACCTTGTTTTCACTAACCTTTCCCCACTTCCTGCCCTTCCAAAACCACAATGTCTAGAGTCATTGCTTCATCTCTCTGTCACGCTCCACACTCCACTTCTTTTTTATGGGTAACTATACTCTCCCTCTCAGGATTGAACTTGGACTTGAGACAAAAGAAAAGGCAGAAAAACAGAAAAACCTCTGGATCTCTCTCTCTGCTCACTACTGGTATCTACGTGTTCCACATGTACTCTCTGCCTAGCTTGGCCCATTTCAGAGCCGGGGCCAGTCTGGATATGCTGCTGCTGAGGGAATTGCAGGCAATTCAGAGACTGAGGAAGAAACTGGGGCAGTGGCTGATTTCATCTCTGACAAAAGGATAACTCTCCTTATCTGCTCATCCATTCTCTAACACTAAAAAACACTCAGCTCAAAACGGTATCTCTCAAAGAAACTAAAATACGAATTTAGAATCATTCTGTGAATGTCACACCAGCTCTTTCTGGGGCTTTTTATGAAGAAGTGAAAATAAACTTGTCAAAACAACGGCTTCAAGCAACAATTCACACAACCTCAGGTCAGCAAGGCTGGTACTTAGAGTTCCTCGAGAATAAAGAAAGGCACACTGTATTTTGTTAGAATAATTTCCTCTCCTCTTGATATATATCGACCAGCCTTAACATTAAAACCATCTGCCTAGTATTGAGTAGGTCCCCCTCATGCCACCAAATCAACTCTGACTGTGGTGCACTGTGTGTTCTGACATTTTTCTATGCTAATCAGCTTTAACATTTTGTGCAACAGGAGCTCCTCTTTGCAATCAGGGCTAACCTTTACTCCACACATGTGCATAAAAGAGCCTTGGGTGCCCATGACCCTGTTGCTGATTCACCAGTTGTCCTTTCTATGGATCACATTTGGTAGGTACTAACTATTACATACCTGGAACACTCCACAAGACCTTCTGTTTTGGAGATGCTTTGACTTGTATAGCCATCACAAAAAGGCCCTTGTCATACTAGGTCAAATCCTTACACTCACCCATTTTTCCTACTTCCAGAACATCAACAAAAGAACAACAAGAACTGACCGTTCACTTCCTGCCTAATATAGCCTACTCAATGCCAGGTCCCATGGTGATGAAATAATTAGATAGTCAATGTTATTCACTTCTTCTGTCCAGATTATGGCTGATCGGTGTATATGCCCAAAACAAGACACTTCATAAACAAGATTCTTATAAATTACAAATAATATAAGGTCTTATTTGGTGATAAATGCTGTTATGTCAAAGTGAAAATGCATATCTGAGTAGGCAGATATATGTCAGTTTCTAGTCTGTCTGTTGCTGATGTAACAACCTCTACCCTTTTAGGAAAGCTTTATACTAAATGTTGCAACATTGCTGTCAGCTACAAGTGCATTAGTGAGAACCTAATGTTAGACAATTAGTTTTGGACGATTCCTAAAGGTATTTAACTGACATATGATGTATTTACTGCTCTTAGTTTAGATAAGGGATATTGTACCCTGTCCCATTGCTATGCTACAACTGGGTCAACTATAGAACTGTGAGCTAATTTCCCAAACACAAATTAAACCTAAGTCTAGACTGAAAATAGATTTTCAGTGATGACTCATCTTTAGCACAGCAGTTTAGAGTGGGTTTAATCCTTGACTATGAAACTAGCCCTCCTCACAGAGTGCAGGGGTGCTTTCATTCAGACTATGAGTATGGGACCTTTTGGTGTTATACTGAAACCCTTAATAGAAGCTCTATGAGAAACAATGCAGGAATAGTTCTGTCTGCCACTAAAGAGGCCTTAAGTTAATAAGTCCCCTTGCTCCAAGAGAAGTTGAACCCTAACTGCACGACAGTACATTTTAATGGAAAAAAAGTATAATATAACTAAATGCTGAATATCAAAATTCACAGTCATGTAAGCTGGACATGTGATGTTTAATAATAAACAGTTCCCTATTCTGGTTCTTCAGTTAATTTTTTGTGTTTTTGTGACTGTATGAGTGTACCTGACAAAGGCTCCCTCTCAAAACATTATATTTTAGTTCTGAGAAGAAGGGACATGTTAGTATACTGAACTGTATTAAATATTTTGCATTTGTAGCTGCACCTACACAGTAAAGCATTTTCAGTGTTTCAGCTGAAATTAAGCAACCTGGTTGAACTTCAAAGTTAATACAACTTAACAAAACATAAAACACAGATCATTGTTCTGTTAAAATAACAGCAGTAATGGCCTAGTGGTTAGGACGCTGCCCTTGGGACCTGAAGGTTCGAGTCCCAGCCCAGGCCCTATTGAGGTACCCCTTAGCAAGGTACCATTCCCACTACACTGTTGATAGCTGCCCGCTGCTCCACATGTGCACATGCGATGGGTTAAATGCAGAGGATTTCGTTCTGGTGGTTCAGTGTGTTGACAAATAGTCACTTTCCCTTCACTTAAAGTACAACCCCAAATCAGAAAAAGTTGGACCGGTGTGGAAAACGCAAATAAAAAAAGAAAGTAGTGGTTTCTAAATTTACTTTGACAATATGAACACAATATGTCATATTTTGTCTGGTCATCTTCATTTTATTTGTAAATATACATCCTTTCCTGTCATTCAGACCTGCAACACATTCCAAAAAAGTTGGGACAGTAAAGCTTTTACCACTTTGTAATGTTGCCATTTCTTTTCACAATACTTAAAAGACATTTAGGGACTGAGGACACTGAGTGATTAAGTGTTTCAGGTGTATTTGTGTCCCATTCTTCCTGCAAACAGTATGGGGTCTTCGTTGTAGCATTTTGCACTTCAAAATGTGCCACACATTCCCTATTGGAGACAGGTCAGGACTGCAGGCAGGCCAGTCAAATACCCGCAACCTCTTCCTCCACAGCCAGGACTTTGTAATGTGTGCAGAATGTGGTTTTGCATTGTCTTGTTGAAATATGCATGGGAGTCCCTCGAAAAGATATCTTATTGAAGGCAGCATTTTGTGCTCCAGCATCTCTTTTCAGCATTAATTGTGCCATCACAGAAGTGCAAGTTACCTTTGCCAAGGGCACGGACACAACCCCTTACCATGGCAGACCCTGGCTTTTGGACTTGTTGCTGGTAACAGTCTGGGTGACCCTTTTCTTCTTCGGTCTGGAGCACACGGCATCCATTTCTCCCAAAAAATACCTGAAATACTGATTTATCTGACCACAGTACACATTTCGACTGTGTGATGGTCTATCCCAGATGCCTCAAAGCCTAGAGTAGTCGAAGGAACTTCTGGACACTGTTAACATAGGGCTTCCTTTTGGCACAGTACAATTTTAACTGGCATTTAGGATGTAACTATGTATTGTGGTACTTGACAAAGGTTTGCAAAGTAATCCTGAGCCCATGTGATGATATCACTTATAGGTGAATGACGATTCTTGATGCAGTGCCGCCTGAGGGATCAGAGATCACGGTTGTTCAGCTTAGGTTTCCACCCTTGTCCTTTACATACTGAAATTCCACCAGATTCCTTAAATCTTTTAATTATGTAATGCACTGTTGAAGGTGAAATATCCAAATCTCTTCCTGTCTTTCTTTGAGGAACATTATTTTTAAACATTTCAATAATTTTCTCACGTATTTGTTGGCAAACTGGAGATCCTCGGCCCATCTTTGCTCCTAAAGGACAAGACCTTTCTTGGATGCTGCTTTTGTACCAAATCATAATTACAGTCACCTGTTGACATCACCTGTTTCAAATCACATCATTATTTAACCAATTTACCTCATTACTAGCCCTAACTTGCCCCTGTCCCAACTTTTTTTGGAATGTGTTGCAGGTCTGAATGACAGGAAATGATGTATATTTACAAATAAAATGAAGTTGACCAGACTAAACATGACATATTTTGTGTTCATATTGTCTGCAATTAAATACAAGTTAAAGTAAATTTAGAAATCACTACTTTCTTACTTTCGTTTTCCATACTGTCCCAACTTTTTCTGATTTGGGGTTGTATATGCACACTCTCACACATGCTCAAACAAAAAAACAAAGAATGACAGCATGCAGAGAGAGAAAGAGAGAGAGAGACTTTGACAGCTCCCTGCGGCCTTGCAGGTAGCTTTTATGAGGTAGTTTCTTCTCATTATCAGGGCTAGGGAAAAGACCACTGCCATAAAATGCCCCCTCCCTCCTGTATAAAATCTGGACTAACATTTTGTGTGAAGTCCTTTGATGGCAATATCAAACATCCACCAAGCAGAGTTAAGATTTCAGATCTCTCTGAGCTGCTTAACATTTTTAGGAGCAAAGACTATTTAATCTTAAAAGTGAACTAAATGTAATGGAAACAGCAGCAAAACTGTACAAAAATGTCACTCTGTGACTCTTCTTTACCGAACCTCATTTAAATGCTAGTTCACATTACTTAAAATAAAGATCGTCCCTGCAGGACATACATGAACTGACCTATCTATGCTCTGCCCACAAATTGCTAGGTTGAACAAGCTTTAAATTTTTTTTACAATAATTCATTTAAAGTTGAGAAGTTGATAAGTCTTCAGTCTAAAACAATGCTATGTTATGCTGTCAGCTGGACTATGTTGTTGTAACAAATCAAAAGGCAGAGAGGGAACAATAATGATCTGGCTTGATGACCATGCTAACATTAGCTCAGACCCTTCACACCATACATACATTTCTAAAATTAATTTAATGTATTTTCTATATTTATGCATCAAAATTTATGCGTCAAAATCTTTTGTTAGTTTGAATGGAATTTTACCAATATTTGTTACAAAGTTTGTCAGACATTTTAACAGTTGTTGTGCATTTTGGACAGTTCACGGATCAACCAATTTATATATTTCTGGCAGTAATTATGTTTATTTAAAATAAATAAGTTTTGATAAAGAAGTGTATCTGAGTAATATAATTTTTTTTTATTTGTTACAGGTTTGCTGTTTCTATTACATTTAGTTCATTGAGATAAAGCATGTTTAGGTCAATTGATTAGATCAAGTCAAATTTATTATAGATTGAGACACAGTTAAGTCAAAGAGCCAGAAATGCTATGGGAATACAGAGAAGGATCAGCAGAAAGCATATCTGTCTACCATGGTGGTGTGCAAGGTGTGATGATAACTCCCTCTAGTCTCTAGAAAGCAGTTTGTGTCAGTTCTGGGCACAAGTGTGTCCCTCCTGTCTCATATTTGTACGTCATACAGGCAGGAGCGGGTGAAAATGAGGGTACATGGGAAAAGAACAAAGTTAAACTCTACTCATCAGCTGGGCTCCTCACGCACAAGAGGTGTATAGCCAGAACTTCAACACAAACGACTGCACATCTCTCCTATTCACAGTCAGTGGACAGCAATGACAGGAAATGATATGGTGCCAGAATAGCAGCACTGCCAACTGGGAGAAGAAGAGCTATGCCATGTCTCAGTTCCAATGATGAACAAGCTGAAAATTAAAAACCTCCCCTCTCCACTCCCTGTAATTACCCACCTATGGGGACGATGGATGAAGGCACACAGAGGGCTTGAGAGAGAGGGAGTGAGAGAAGGGAGAGTGAGGAAATAACCAGCCCAAGAAACATACGGGCGAACACCGGGCTCATTTCATTAACTTCTCTTCTCCCAGATGTGCTTCTGATGTGTAGTCAGCACATTCTCCAGCTTTGGTCCTCTGTGCTCTCCTCCATGCAGTACCACACTCCCTCCATCTCACTCACTCTCACTCTGTCTCTCTTTCACCGCTGGAGGGAAGGAGCCTTGTGTCACTCATGTGGAAAACATAGAGAGCATAATCGGCAAAGCATCCTTGAATTACACAAAAGCTATGATACATTGCTCCTTATTTCACAAATCAGGCAGAATATCTAAAATGAGAGGAAAAAGTTTTTTTTGGAAACTGCATTTTTTAACAACCTAAAATCAAAACCTTATTAGTTCATGTCCCTTGTCTTATTAAGAGTCATCATACTATGCTACTTAAAAGACAAAATTCTTGAACCCTACTGCTACTCCAATCTACCACTGTACTAAAAATTCAGCTAGTTCAGAGCATCATGATACCACGCTTTACATGAAAAAAAAACATGTTATAGAAAGATAATGAAAATGCGTTTTGACTTCAGATTCACAGTGACAATATGATTATTGTGGCTGTCATAAAAAAATATTTGTAACAGATTAGTTGTCCTGTCAGATTATAGTCATAATCATAACAGTGCTATAATTACAATTATTGGCAAGGATCATGTCATGTACTGTAATGTTTGATGTTAGTCTATGTTACATGCATTTTTTCATCAGCAAATATAACATGACAGATGATGTCATGTTAGTTTCATCATGGCTAGAAGAGAGTGGCGTAGACTGTGATGACAAAATGTTTTCATGGCTACACTAAAAACATTATACAGATGGATACACAAAAATAGCATTTGAAATCAACTGTAATTATAAGGACACTGTTATTTAACTGACAATTCATGAACGCTAATGTCATTCTCTAATGTATATGGCAGGGTAATTTCAATCTTACATAGTAGGTCTTAAGTCAGCTTCAATGTTTGTTTGTACCTTTTACAATATTTTCTTTACAATATATGATAGACATATTTCATGGTAAGTAAAGGGAAAAAACTGGTCTAAAATTAGCTACAGTAATTTACATTCAAGTTTGAAATGTTTTTTTGTTGTTTCTTCTATAAAGGTTTAGAGATATACATGTTATTTATGAGTGACAGTAAGTGAACTATTTTATTTAAACCTGAAACTGACCACTAATATCAAGTTAATATTCAAGTTTCATTTAAATTAACTTCTCTAAGCTTTAGAGAAGTGATTTTCTAGAGATGTAGTCCTTCACCTGTTCATGACAAATTACAAATATTGCCTCAGCTTAGAGACAGCCTACAGAATTGTGAGTTCATAGAAAGTTCACATTATTACTGCACCTAGGCACTATGGCATTGCAGATGTTTCTTGATGCAGATGTGCAGGAAAAGAGAAAATATGGTGTGCTTTCATTTGATGCGTTGCACCTGAAAGAAGGCTATACTAGCATACTGCTAAAAGTTGATCTCTGACACCTCCATGTGAACACCAGTAGGAAAAAGCACCCCACATCATCAGCAAGAGCACAAGAAGAAAGTGAAATTGTTATTGTTCAGCTTCTCCTCCAAGTCCCTTTGACATGTCATTTCAGTAGAATATTTCTATTGGCAGTCAAGGTGCATTCCAATAGTATGGGAGACTAGAGGTGTTGTCATGAAATCCAGAAAGCTCAGTTTAACCTCCATACACCCTGCTTATAGCCCCACTGCCTGTGCTACTGGCTCCCATTTGTAAGAGCTCTCCCTCACAAAAGCTGAGAGACCATAAAAAGCGCCTTAGCGCAAGGGAGAGGAGGAATCATTACGCGCAATTTATAAACCATTAAGAGCCTTGTGAAAAAGAGAGAGGCAGCAATCTGACGAAGGGAGGAGAGCATACAAGCTCTGAGGCTGAGCCAGAGAGAGGTGCTTCATTTGGGAAATGTGTTCTGCGTGGTGCCGGTTGGTGTGGTTAATAGGGCCCAGGGTCACCTCTAGCCCACTGAGTCATAGCACTGAAGCACTGAAGGGAGAGGAGAGAGTAGGGGGGGGGGGGGGGGTGAGAGAAAGAGAGACAGAGAGAGAGAGAGAGAGAGAGGAGGGGAGAGAGAGAGAGAGAGAGAGAGAGAGAGAGAGAGAGAGAGAGAGAGAGAGAGAGAGAGAGAGAGAGAGAG
>JBBPDA010000145.1:20174298-20198896 GCA_037974385.1 Arnoldichthys spilopterus
TATATATATATTATATTTATTTTTTTTCCCCTACATATATACATAGCCATAGGTCAGTTTACATGAACAGTAAATATGTCCAGCATACTTAAACAAGCAAACATTTAATCTTGTTGATTCCAACGTCTTGCAAGTAAGTGAATTTTGCATGGAAGAGTTGTCAAAAGGGTGTACCTACTTACTCCACAAAGAACATTGTTTTAATGAGTGTTTTTGCTGAATAAAGGATTGAAAAAAGCTAGTTTCCCTTGTTTTGTTCAAGTGTATCATCTTTATATGTAGGCACAGTATTAAAGAGGGTGAAATGTTTACTTGTTCATATATGTTGAAAAGATCAAAAATCTCCATGGGATTTACCATTTTTTCACATGACTGTATGCAAAAAGGCTGCAAGTTGGCTATGTAGTGTTGCTTATATAGAAACATATATGATCATATAGACAGCCTTATACAAGAGTAATATGACAAAGTGTGTCATTAAATGTGTGACTCCATTTCCAAAAAAGTGCAAAATTAAAATAACATGATTACAAATAACCTAAACCCATATTTATCTACATTTCATCTTTCATTTGTGGTTTGTCATATTTTTTGCTTCCAGATGTATTCAAAGGGTGACTGGCCTAGGCCCAAGACTATACAACTATGGAGAGTCATACTGTTGTAACACATGTAAAAGCTGGCATTTTCTTGCTAAAAATAAACATGTCCTTTCCTGAAGTGACATCTGACTTGTAATATATGTTGTTCCACAACCTGCTTACAGATATAGTACTGCAATGTCCATAATTTAAAAAAAAGGATTAATTTCTCAGGATTTACTGAACCCTTTAATGAAAATGTTGTACCGTAGATTATAAAAACGGCAATGTCTGCAAAGGATCCAAAATGCAGTGGCTCGGTTGATCTTCAACCAGCTGGAATGCGCTCACATGAAGCCATTGCTTGGCTCCCTGTATTGGCTTCCCATCTTGGCGCGAATCAAATTCAACACACTGATCCCGGCCTACTCACCCACCAGATCACTCAGATCAGCGACAGAACAGCGCCCGGAGATTCCCTCCCCACATGGGATCAAACACCACTCCAGACTCTTCTCCTTTATTATTCCTCAATGATGGGATTAGCCGCCCAGCTACATTAGAACTGCAGAGTTTCTCTCCACATTCAAGAAGTGTCTCAAGACTCAACTGTTCGGCACCCACCTCAGCACATAAGCTTACTAACATTTAACATCTAACATAAATGTTATTTTAAAAATGTTGCAAAATTTGCTTGCAGTCTTTGACAGAGTGGTGAACCCATTAAAATAACTAAATTCTCAATGTCAAAGACAAAACTGACCATCCACACTGTTATTGCACAGTCTATGAAGGTTTTCATTGACGTGGAGGCATATATTGGGATTTTAGTGGGACATTTGCTCATATGAAGGATGCCAGCAGTCCAGATTTGTTTCCTATTGAAATGTATGTCCTATCAAGAATAGAAAAATAAGACCATGGCAGACACAGACTGCTAAGCAACTGAAGCCTTCTATTAAGCAAGAATAGGTAAAAAATCACTTGCAAAACAATTAGTTACCTCTCTTCCCAAATGAGTAATATGCTAAAGTAAAAGGAAAGATGATGTACAACAGTGGTAAAAATGCCTGTCTCAATTTTTTTTAGTCTGTTGCTGACATTAAATTCTAAATTTGTTTTTATTTTCAAAATGCATAAAAGTTGGTCAGTGAAAACAATGAAAGTCTTTCTTTGTTGTTTTGCCAATTTAAAAAGAAAAGTTCAAGAGAATTAACAAATCACAGATAATTCTTTTTATTGCATTTACAATATGCACCAACTTTTCCAAAAATGGTTTGATGTTTGTGTGTATAACTGAAGCACTGGCTGCATTTTGTATTTCACTATTCAACTGTAATAACCAGAAGTGGGCAGTTTAGAGCCAAGAAGTAAACATATTCCTCAGAATTTTGTTCAAACTGCTTGGATACCTCAGCTGTTGGTTTAAGCAAACTAGAGAAACCAGACAGTTGGATCAAAATCTTGGTGAGGATTTTTACTGTCTGGACCCAAATAACCCACCTTTAGTAATAACTCATAGCTTCTAAAGGTTATTATGGCTCTAGAGGTACTAAAGGTTCTAAGGGTAATAAAGCCTGTGGGCTGAATCTTAGGGCATTAAAGCCATTTAAACATGGAAATAGCATTTGGGTGTTTAAATGTTTCCAGAGCATTCTTTTAAGTATGAAAAGGTAAAAGCAATAAAAAAAATATTTCAGTTCTGGGTACTGACCTGTGGTAGTAGGTCAATGTAACAGCAAATTTCCTGCAATCAATAACAGTTAGGTTTTAGGTTCAAATCCCATCATGTGGATGTCTAAAGCAATAAGATGAAATGTCAGGGACCAGCAGCTGTAATATCTCACTCCTTCCACTGTAGTCTGACTTGGCACCAACATCCCTAAGATGTGATAAAGACTGTATTGCAAACTTCTGGGGTAGGTTTTAGTGCTTTAGTGTGACGTAAAATCCATCCTTGTTTAGAAAGCACCAATAAAATTGTCCAGATCGACAGAAAAAGCATTTTAGCTCAAACAGCGGTTTTCTCTTTAAAGAATGTAGACAGTTTTCTCATTGATTTGGCCTGTTTTAAAAACACAGTGGTTCTCTATTGTAATCCAGATGTTTTCTGATGACTACATTTGATTCCACACAGTGCAGGGGCAGTATGGGGCGTTCAAATGAATGAATATTCCAAACAACGTGATTCTTTTCATTGTTGTTTACAGAGCAACATGAATAAAGATTGAAAAGCATTGATTTACCCTCTGCACTATGCCCACTGTTTTTTAAACTGTTTTTACATTGAGAAACCATCAAGTGTTGTGCTGAGTACACACAAAAGAGCGCCATGCGTCTTCCACAGCTGACCAATCAGTGACTAGAAATGCCTTTTTTCTAGTCCCTCATCCAGCATGGAAGACAAACTGCTTTGTTGTTTTATAATACTTTACCTATTTACACATCCTGCTTCTTTCTAAATCAAGACAATCTGTGCACCTCACAAGTGCCATCTGCATCAAAACTAAGCAGGTTACAGAGACATCAACACATTTATTACAATTCTAACATTTTGTTTGATTACACAACAAAATGTATACTTGCTCTAACTTACAGTGTAACAGGCAGATATACAAAACATATTATTCCAAATAAAGCACCTAGGGTTGTACCTCAGCCCTGTGAACTTTAAACAACAGTGCATCATTCTAAAATAATTTTGGTCCTTAAATTTCTCAAACTCATTCATTGTGAGTACATTGTTTCATTGGATAAGAAATGTTACAATTGAAATGCTACATATGAAATATATCTGTATTTTGAGATATTTTGTCTCCAGATTGGAATTCTATTTTTCTTGGATACACAACCAAAATACTGGATGGGTGGCAACCCCAAAAGCATCCTGAATGTAGGCATTTTGCACTACAGTTTCGAATTAGGTTTAATAGCACTTTTCAATTATCCTGTAAAAGCTTGTCCAACCTAGCAACAGCTGTTATGAAAGTTCATATTCATGGTTAAAGCATGGCTAGGTCAGAATTCAAATCATCATTAGCTAAGGTGTGACAAAACAGGAAGAACACAAATATGTCATTACTCTGTGACTGTGAGTTGACAGTAAGCTCTGCGTTTGCTGACGGACATTCAGTAGCTGCATGTATGAAATGGAGCTGCAGGAAGGTCAGGAGGGTCAATAGTTGTGGCCTAGTGAGCGTCAGAGTGGAGCCTGAGGCCAAAGCTTGCCATATCACAACACCACCACAGTCAATATACCCCAGATTAAACCATCGTCCCGTACGCTGCAAACGGGAACAGAAATCAATGATCTCAAAAAGGTTACACATCAAACTATTAAATACTGTATTGACTTGACCCAAATATCTGCTGATCTGTATAGATATAAGGATGGGGTTTATCATAGTTATGTGAGTGTAATGATGAACGTAATTCACTCCTGAGCCACTGGATGTTCAATGGATATTATGTTCAATGATATAGGTGTTGGCTTCAGTGCAAAAAAAAGAAAAAATAACTGCAGTATTTACAAGGAACATTTCTTAAGGTCTCACAGCCAGACTTATTTTTGGCACTTCACGGAAAACAAGCTGAATATTTCTCCCTTAAACCAATTCATCTTGTTTCTCATGGCTGTCAGCATTGTGAGTTGAGAAAGAGAGAGAGAGAAAGAGACAGAGAGAGAGAGAGAGAGACAAAGACAGAGAGAGAAAAGCAGGCTGGAGAGTATGAGGTGAGACTCAAAGTGAGATGGCGTCTCTAAAATGTCGAGGAATTTGATTCCACCGCACTCTCTCCACATCATCTCATCATATCAATCAGCATGTGTCAAACACCCATCAGCTGAGAGACAATACTTATGTAACAGTGATGGAAAAAGCTGGCAGATACAAAACAGTTTGTAGAAAATGACGGGAGCAGAGAAAGAGAGAAATGAAGAGCGGGATAGATGATGGGGACAGGTTGTAAGAAACAAAAGCATGAAAAATGGAAATAGGAAGGAGGAGGTGGGCTGTAGATAGAAATTAGGAAGAAATAAAGATGGAAAAAATGGCAAGGCAGTGAGCGAGACAGGTGAGGAAGGAGGAGGTGATAACCTGAAGGTGACAAAAAGTATCTGTTGGCAAGTATTGATGTGTGTGTGAAGCGTGTTCCATTATGACTGTGAGAAGACAGGAAGAGAAATAAGAAAAACACAGAATAGGGGAGGGGGGAAATGCTGAAGAGAGAGAAAGAAAAATTAAAGAATGGAGAGAAAGAAAGAAAGAAAGAAAGAAAGAAAGAAAGAAAGAAAGAAAGAGAGAGAGAGAGAGAGAGAGAGAGAGAGAGGAGAGAGCGAGAATCAGGAAGGGATAGAGACAGGACGTAAGGGGAGAGAGGAGAGAAAGAGTAAAAACAGACAGAAAGAGAGACAACAAGAGAGAGAACAAGAGAGAGAGTGTTTCTTCAAAAGTGAAAGGAAAATGAAATAAACAGACACAGAAGCTGTGAGCACTGGAAGGGGGTATGAAAGTGTGGGAAAAAGCTTAGAAGAGAGGAGTGGACGAAAGACCTATTACAATCACACAACACTGCTTTAATGACCAGCTCCAGTGCAAGAGAAGGGTAAAAACAAGCCAGAGAGACAGCTGACAGCACAGAGAGAGTCAAAATGTGCTGGCAGTTATGAATGTGTGATCAATATGAGGGGGGAAAAGGTGTGAGAAAGATTGAACAGAGAGTGAGTGAGAAAGACAGACAGAGAGAAAAGTGTGTGTGTGTGTGTGTGTGTGTGTCAGGGAGAGAGAGAGTGAAGAATGATCGCAGTTAAGGATGTCTGGCGAAAAAATTGGTTATTACAGAAGGTGGGTGAGAAAACAACTTCTTTTACCCAGGAATAAAGACGCTCATCAATTAAAATCTCCAAGGGGGTCTGTGGTTGGCTTGAGCTCAGGTGAGGCTGGGGGGGTGAGGCTGGGGGGGCAGAAGGGGGATTGGGTGCCCTACCAGCACATGTGTCACACCATCATTCTCTCCATTCATCACCATGGGGAAGAGTCTACCAGCCTGGGTAATCTTGCGTGGCCGGAAAGCGTGGCTGTGCCATCGGAACTCTTTGTTATTTACTGCTTGCTCACCCCCCACCCCCCCCACCCCCTACTCTCTCTCTCCATCCTCAGTGTGACATGCAATTTATGAGGACAATCGCGGGGCATGTTGCGCTCCAGCAAAGCGCTCCCTGATGGATGGAGAGACAGAGAGAGGGGGAGAGATAGAGGAAGGAGGTGAAAAAAATGAAGAGGTTACAGTGCTGAGGTGAAAGAAATGGTCTACAGCAGTCTTGATTAAAAGTTTATGTTTCTTTGCCCTGCTGGATTTCTGTCTTTTAAGAGTGACGGACGAGAGCTTACGGTTGCCATCATGAGCCCAGGACACCTGCTCAAAAACGCTTCCACGGTGCAGCAAGAGAAGGAGGTTTTGACAAGTGGAATAACATACTGGAAAGAGAAGAAAAAGCACTTGTGTGTGGCTTTAGTTAATGCATGTGCCTTAGGACAAAGGTGATCTAGAAAAAAATCATTATGTGGAAACCCCATCTAAACTCAGCTGAACTGTAACTGGCTCTCATCTGTCTTTTAAAATGCCACTAAGCCACAAAATGTCAGCGGAATGTCACTTCTTTCACTGAATATAGTTTTGTCTTTTATTCCAGAACACTTCCATCTCTCTCTCTCTCTCTCTCTCTCTGTCCGTCCATCCCCCCAACCCCAGATGTTACTGGAGTGCTTCAGAAACACCCACAGCCAGATCCTAACAATCCATTAAATTAATCACTCTGGATAAGTCAATTTTCATAAAGGCAGTGGGATTAAATTTTAATGAGATTAACCCAATTTATGTACCTTTTTATTTGAGGCTGTCAATTGATAATCCAGTGATTATATCGTTGGCTCCTGCAATAGGCTTACAGGGCCTATTTACACGGCTGCTGATTTGGACTTTATGTGAACAGCACCACCAGATTTTCTCTCACTGCGCTGGAATTCCTGTTGGGACCTGTCTCTGTAAAACACATATATTTTTAGTCTTTTCAACACTGCCTGGTGTAAAGAAACAACAACAACAGCAGCAGCAGCAAGAGAGCGAAGGAAGCAAAATACCCAGAGAGTAGAGAAGTGAACTGGGGCGGGAATGTGGATGCTGGGGAAAAAAAAAACACACAAAAAAACAGAGACAACAGCACAAAGCTAAAGTTGAGCTGATGAGGGAAACAGTGCTTTGCTCCCTTTGTTCCCTGTTTATTTGAGCAGTTTATGTTCTCTGTTCTCTTCTCCCATCAAAACACTCCCTCCACACACTCCCCATTGGTTGCCCATGTCTCTGTTCTTTTCATTCCTTCTAAGCTGCACGTGGCCTCAAACACTGTCCATCAAAAGTTTAAAGACATCTAGCTTTCCAAGTTTTAATGAGCGTGTTTCCTTTGTCAGTTTGAAATAACTTAACATATTAAAGTCTAAGAAGGTTTATTTTGAGGAAAACAATGTCATGTATATATTCATGACAATATTTGTGCCAGTCCTACCCTGGAATAAGGCCAAACCTAATGTATTTAAGGCCCTTGTGTAAGCGCTGCCACCTGTGAAGGATTTTACTGCATCATCCAGGATATTGTTTGTATGTCCAGAAATTATTTTCCTGGACACAAAATGTTCCAGAATCGAAGCATTTTTATATGTTTGCATAAAAATAAGCAAAATATTTATGCCATCAGATCATTCGTATGCAAAGAATGGGTTTAGTCTGTTCAGATTACCCAGCAAACATGAGAAATCTGCCAGATGTACAGACTATGTCTAAATTGCGTCAGTCGGTCCAGGACCATATCTGTATGTCTGCAGAATCTGCAAATCAGGTTCTGAATTTAGATGTTTGACTGTGACCTCCCTTGAACCTCGATATTCAATTTAGTATTTGAACATCTGGCTTGGAGATTTTTGGGAAATCTGTGAACTGCAATGCTATGACAGAAGATTAGGTTCTCTAATTTTCTATTGGAGTCTTCTCTAAGTGGCATCTACTTCACACTGCACCACAAGCCTACATATCAATCCAAATAATGAAACAAACATCCATTAAATGTACAGGTCTGAGGTGGAAACCCTAATTCTTAAAAATCTACTCACCATAACAGAGTAGACAGTCTAATGAATATGATACTTGTGCTTTATATATACACTTACTGTTCTGCTTATTTATACTGGTCTTTTAACACAGTGAGACAGAAGACAGTGTATTTGAAATGTTATGTTCTTTTTTATGGAGTTACACATCTTTTGCCTTTATGCATTTTATGATGTCCTGTAATGCGATTTCATGTTGTGGATTTATGTTGTAAATGTGTTCATACATCTTGATTTGGGGTGAAAATGATTATTCTTTCAAAGAAAGACAAGATGTCCCAAAAGTTTTTGTGCACAGCGTATTGTCTTCCTAGGTTGGTTCATCTCTCCTTTCTCTTTTTCCATCTCTCTAGCACACTGGGAATGCTAAGATGGAGCGATTTTCCGATAGATATTCTGTAATGAACCATTGCCTTTAGGTGGACCCGCTGACGGGGCTCCCAGCGGACAGCCTTGTGGAGCGAGCGGGGTTAATTTGAAATGTGCCATGAGCGGCGGGGCGCAAAAAAGCTTTGGCTAACCCCAGCTGGCTGCTCAGCTCCCTCCAACTCCCCCCACTCCCTCTTCCTTGCTTGGAAGCAAACTGAACAGAGCTCCACCGGGACCAAGCCAAACCTGGCCTGTCTCTCTGCAGCACTTGTGTTACAGCTCGGCCGTTTGGGACGTCCCATTCTCTCCAGCCCACTCCGATGTGTAAAAGAGACCTCTCATTTAGCACTTTCAGTGTGAAAACAGTTTGACTTGCACATTCGCAAAGTTAGTTAGGGTGCTAACTATGCATACAGAACATAATGCAAAACAGTGGAGGGCCTCTGAATGTATGATACTACTGAACCATTCAGAGCCATGCTTCAAGTTCACATTCACTTACAACAATTCAAAAAATGTATTTGTTTACAAACAATTAAAACCAGTGTTGTGGCAGATATATGTTATATACGACACTTATACTTCCAACTTTGTAGGTTTCAACTTGTTGAAGTAACATTGCGTAAGGCATCAATCAGTCTTTTTATAAATGGTATGACATGGATAGAGACTTGAGCCATGTTACATCCAAAATAAACACAGCCCATCACTCTCACTCCACTCCTGCTCCCACACAACCAACTGTTTTTAGTGCAAACATTGTATAAAGTCTGACATGAACCAGTATCCTACACTCATCATTAGGTTAAATTTAGGGGTGGAAAATATGACAAAAATACAGATAACAAAATGTCAAAGTTTATCATTACACACAATACACATCACACTATTTCATTTTTCTGAGGTTTTATAAGTTGGTAAAGACAGAAAGAACCAGCAGTGTCAAATCAAGGATAATTTTTATGAATCAATCTATTTTTATATAACTTTTAAGAATCTGAGCTTTTAACAATCTGCACAGCACTTAAGCCAATTAAACATGACTAATTATCCTCTTCTTGTAATGTAACTGACAGTTGGACTGCATTGTATGTACAGACTTCTGCTTATATTACCAAGATAACCATCACAGACAGTAATGTAAAGGCAGATTGAGACAGAGGTGCCAAAATACAGTCTTGGAGATTAACCTCCCTGCAAAACGCGTGTGCAGATCAATGGAACCTTTTTCACACTGAAAGGGGTTCCTGGCTAAAAAAAGTGGAAGAACCAAGACAATGTATTATTTAGTCAAATTATTCTTCATTCACTCATCAGATTCTGTGCCCCACTGCTATACCCCCTCCCTTTTATTTGTTTTTGAATAACTGAAAATATATTTCAGTTGCTCTTTTTTGGCATTGCTTAGAACATTATCTACACAAAGTAAATAAAGTTTCATTTCAGAGAATAAGTTACATGCAAGCATAAGGTGAGGTGAGGTAAGATGAGGACATGGGAGTGAGAAACACGTGGATTTGTGTGTGTTTCTGTGTGTGTTTGTGTCCCAGTGTATTATTAAAGCCTGCCTGACTGAAGCCTCGGAAGGCCTCCAAATCCCTCATCTGGAGCTCACCCAGTCTGTAGTGCGCATATGGCGGACGACTGGTGTCTGCCTTCTATTTCCAATGTAGGTTAATGAATTCATCAACACTCAGCTTTGGTGATCATCACACACTCACCCTCACTGTGCACAAACACACACACACAAACACACCTGCCAAGCTGAGGACAAGAAGATCTTATCATGGCAGTGTGTGTATGTATGTGTGTGCACAGCACAGCACTTTTACAATGGCTGCATGAGCTGGATGCTTCCATTCATCAACGAGTGTGTCTGGAGCTAATTACACATGCAGAGTGTGTGATTAAGACACACAAACACACACATTTTGGGGAGACAGGCTACTAATGCATTAATCACTGCTCTGTTGGAGGGGCAGGGATGTGATAGCCTTTGTCTGGGTCTGTATTTTTGTGTGTCATGTCTGAAAGAGAGACAAAGAAAAGCACAATATAGATTAAATTAGGACTTTTTGGATGGTTGAGAATGGCCCCACAAATAAAATACATTATTATCATTGTTGTTGTTGTTGGAAACACAAATTAGTTTTCTTTCATGTTAGACTTTCTCTCTGAAGTGAACCTAATAGAAAATACACAGTCCACACAGGGTGTTCCAATTAGACAATAAGATCCATTACAGCAGTGGGCTGGTTCTTGGCTTGGTTCACTGCTATTGAGCTCTGCCCTCCATCTTTGTCACCACAGAAATGCCCACAGTGAGGAAGGCATGCATTGGGCGGAGATCACTGACTCAGACCATTAATTGATTTATCCAACCACAGTGAAGAAGAAGGGAGACAGGGTCTGGGAGCAAGTTGTCCTGGATAAGGGTGCCTGCGTAGCAAATTAATAATACAATGCAGATGGCGCTGTCTTGCTCATTTATATATTTATCTATTTTGCTGCCGCTGCTTTCTGAGGGGTCACTTGCTTACTGCAGTGGTGCCATGCCTATATTTAAACTTGTCTAATGAAATAAAAGAAAATGATGTAACGCTTAGCCCTGCAGCTCTACCAAGGAGTCGGAAATGGCCTTAAACGCTGTCCTGATGCCGCAGTAATGCTGCTCTTATGCTCAGCTCCAGCAGAAGGAGAAAACCAAATGGGCAGAGTTAAAGTCTGTTTATGACAGAAGCAAAAGAGTTTTACAGTCAGGGTTTTATTGCTTTACAAATGAACACAGGCTGAAGGAGATTATTTATATCTATTAATTAACTTAATTAAGATTGTTTCTTGTGCTCCTGTGAGCCTGCCGGAAAATACAGCCGACTTCAACACGCAAGCGCAATGCTGTAAATTCCAATGTCAACTCCAGAACTAGCACTGAGGCAGATATGAGGAGAGTGTGTGCGCGCACATGTGTGTGCTTATGTGTGGGGTGGGGAGTCCGAAAGTTAGAGGGAGGCAGGGATGAAGAAAGAGAAAAAGCTTGAAGAAGACAGAGGTAAAACAAAAAGGAAGAACAAGAGAGAGCAGTAAAGGAGAGAGAAAGAGAGAGAGAGAGAGAGAGAGAATTGAGGGAGTAGATGCAGCATGTATTATGTATTGTATGTGCATTATGTTTTAAATTGCTGCCAGATGTAGGGTCCCAGCTTCCACAGCGTACAGTGCTAAATATAACCCAACAAATATTGACATTGCGATGAGACTCATGTATCAAAGGCAAAGAGAAAATGCACCAGGCAATTCCACTGGAGAAATGTAAAGGAGAACAGGGTCCTGTGAGGAAGCAGGTCAAAGGGCCCAACAGCAAGAAAATACACCTTTATTACATCCTGCATATCTGCAAATAGGGCCCGCAGTTAGGCTCCCTGATCCGGAGGAAGCCTCTCCCTCCCTCTCTCCCGCCACAGTTTCTGCTTTCCCTCCCCTGCTTCTGTGACTGCAAATGGGACAGCAACCAAGGGGTCTGCACTACAAGCAGCAGATTAAAGGATTACCATTAATTAGATGTCAGGGACAGAAAGGGGCTTTGCCTGTCTTGGCCATGATACAATATCTCCTAATCTGCTGCGCTCCTGGATAAAAAGAAATCAGTTCATTGACAGAAAAAAGAGCGAATGAATATAAGAATGAGGGAGGGAGTGAGGGAGGGAGAGAGGAAGGGTATGGAGTGTGCAATCTGACAAGAGATGAAAAGAAAGGGAGCTGGACATATAGATAGAGAGAGAGGGATGAAAGAAAGAAAATAAGAATGCAAGGAGTCCTTTGGACACCTCTTTGCCTTGTGCCTAAAAGAACATTGAGCTATTCCTATGGTAACAGAAGGGTGGAGGACAGCGGAAGATAATAATGGGGATGAAGCAATGAGGGGGGAGAAAGGAAGAGACATGGAGGTAATAATGAAGGGATATAAAGGATAGTAGAAAAGGAACAGAAGTGGGGTGAAGTACTTGGGGCAATGAGGAAAGAGACAATGGAAACAGCACTGACTGAGATGTAACTCGTACACCCCTAGACCCATGGGCACGTGCACGAACACGTACTTACACCCACAAGCCTGCACTGACCTGGAGAGAATGAACAGCCAAGAGCCTCCCAAATCCAAGCCTTAGTTTATATTCACATCATAGACTTGTGTCTTAAGCCTTTCCTTTGCCTCCAGTCCACACTACTGCATAACATTTTGAGGTGAGAAAGGTGAAGTGCACCATTCACAAAAGCCCAAGGAACACAGTATACATGAAATATAATGAATGCAAGGCATGGTGGTGATGTTATTTGACTGGCAGGTTCCAGTACAGTAGCCTGAAATGTTCTTTACCTCACGAAGCAAAAAATACGTAGCATTAATTGAGTGAACCAAGCTGCTACAGCAGCATCACCCTGCAGCAGAACATTCCTGCAAAACTAGTTAAAAGCACTGAAGGCAGAAGCATTTAAATGAGTATGTTTAGATGTCAAAAACAGCACATTTAGGCTATGACACATACAGTTATGAATTGTAATGATGTTACGAAGGCGTATCACCAGTTATGTATAACAGACACATTTAAGGGCTCATCCAACAAATTTCCCTCAGCTAATAAAGTAATGGAATCACCCATTAGATAGGAGATTCCCCCAAGGGGAAAGGGTGAGGTAAAGTCGACTATTGCTTGTTAAAGAATATTGAAACAGACAGCATAGCCAACATAAATCAGAAAATAATTACATTTATTACTAAATTTGATGTATTCAAGAGATTAAAGAGCAATTGACGCATTAGATGATGAACCGGATCAGAGAGAAAAATAAATGAATTAGCTACTACCGTGATCTTATTAACCAGAAAATAACCAAACCAAAATTCCTTAATAGACGCTAAGCAAACACTACTGTGATACAGAATTAAAGTCTTCACTCCCTTAAACTGAGTAAGAGTATCATTTAGCCTTTAGCCTGAACCTGTTCTGTGATGTGTGGTACCATTAGCTAGCTATACTAGCACTAGCTCTGAGACCAGCACCAGTTTACTATTAAAAATTACGCTGTGGAGAGTAGAAGTGCCAAATCAAATAGAAAAAACACATTCTAATAAATTATGTATATTTACATGTGTCTGTGCATGTATGAGGGCGAATTTGGTCTATGTTGTTTACTGTTTCCACAGCAGCTCTTCTCTTTCTCTCTCTAGGTTTGCACACAATGCACAGTACAAAAATCTGTATAAGTAGAAAAATTATGGCATACATGTGCTAAATAACTCAATTACTCAGATAGGTGTTTTAAATAATTTTTTCCAATAGGCTTGTTTGCCTATACTGTAATAAGTCAACTAGCTATTCATAACAATTATTGATTAGTTGACCAGTCGTCAGTACTTCAACATTCAGATATAGCTCTTTTAAGTCTTTTTGTGACTTAAACATCGAAAACCATCAGGACAAAATGTGTTACACTGTTAAAGATGAAAACGGAAGATGGAAAAATCACTGCATTAAAACTATAAAACTATACACTTGTGTTAAATATTAGTCTATTTATGAACCCACCAATGTTCAACACACAAGATTCAAATCATAAACCTTATCAGTGGTATGAAAGCGAAAATATTCCAAAGAAATGATATGCATCATTCAAAAAAAATAAAAACTTTGGCTTTACTGTCAGATGAACACAGCCGTCACAAAAGGATTTCAAACTTGAATGACAGGAAGAAAATGGTGGCTATGTCATTTGATTGGCAGGTTGGCTGGGTCAGTTTTGATAAGGTCCATGTTTCTAATGGATATCCTGACCTGGTCTACAGAGCTGGTTTGTCTCCCCTGTCAGAGACTTACCGCATTCTCCCTGGGGCAAGTAACAAAAAATATCTCCAAATCCCCCATTCTCATCTCAGCAAGTATTACAGACCAGCCAGCAGGTGAGGGCAGCTCTAACCTGACCACTGTGGGACACGCAAGACAGAATAAAAAAAATAAAATGCAAGGTCAAAATCATTTTGGTGACATGTGTCAACGAACAATGGTAACCACGTCTGCGTTTTATCAAAGCTGGCTGTCTCCTCCAGCAGATGTAATTTGCGAGGGAGTGTGTGTTTACAGCAGTATACTCTAGAACAGGACAGTGCAGAAGGACTGATGTATATTGCAAGTCAGTGTCAGCCTGGTCCTAACATGTTGTTCTGCAGAAAAAAAGGGGAAAGCTGTAAAAATAGTTTAAGAATAAACCTCAGAGATGTATTTCCTTATGAGATTGCAGATAGTTTACACAGTTTGTGTGAATGTTGTCATTAGTGTAAAAAAAGTGCATCCCATGAAAACTTTTGAACAAGCATTTACCCTCTTTGGATAAATACAGTGCCTACAAATAAAAATGATTCCAAACACTGTTCCACAAAACTGGCATATTGTGGTCATTTTAATCTTTTTAATAAACACAAAACAGATCAGTCACATGGAAAAATAAGGGTATCCTTATATCTATCACACTTTTAACTCCATAAGCTACAGGTTTTTTTCAGATACAGTAAGATGACATCGATGACATCATGGTAATTCTTGTTGGTGTGAAAGTGCATATGTACAATTGGAAAGAAATTGTGCATATCAGGAAGAAGTATTGCTCTCCCAAAAGGAACATTAGACCAAGACTACAGTTTGCCAAGTAGCATATATGCAAATAACAGGCCTTTTTGTATAATGTAGATAGAGTTGTTTTGCCACAGTAACAAAACACAGTACACAGTACCCATATGTAGCATAGACCAAAGACAGCTTTTCAGAAGAAGAACCTCATACCATCTGTGAAGCACATTGGTAAAATGCTATTGTTTGGGGTTGCTTTGCTGCCAGGAGTCCTTGGTGCCTTACAGTTATTGATTCAAATATGAAGTCTACATCATTCCAAAAAGTGCTGGAAGATAATGTGAGGTAATCTTTCCAAAAGCTGGAGCTGAACTGATCCTGACTCAAATCTACCAAGGAATGGTTCAAAAAGAATAAAGGAAGCTTTTTAAAATGTGGTTCAGGTACTTCAGGCCTCTATTTTAGGACACGAGTGCATGTGCATTTGTGAAGTGGTAAAATATTTTTCTTCTGTTTTCTGGAGCTGGAATCGTTATATGCGCATGCGTGCATGTGTGGGAGGTGGTTGGACAGGTGAGGGGCATTAGGCAGAAAAAAGGGCTTCCCCTTGAACCCTCTCTTGCCTGGGACACTAATTACTTTGGGGACTCTGAGATTTCAAGGGATTTAGAGGGGGAAAAAAAAAGAGTTTCCAATTTACTCCGCCACTTGATGTTTGCCTCTGTTTGAGCGGCAATCCGACGTTTAGAAAGCAAACACACACCTTTGCGCTTGTGTTCTCTGATAAAAGTGAAATGTTATTAGAATGCTGTCTGTCGCAGGCTTTATCCCCTGGTAGCTTGTATTGGGTGATAATCTTCTGGACAAACACACTGTCCCTCCCTTCAGGCACACACACATTCACATGTGTACACACACACACCTACACACACACACCCTCAACATATTGTCATATCGCCTCGAGTCACTAAGCCCATCCCAGTTCACCCTAAACCCAAACGACATTTGCTCTGCCATTATCAAAACACTTGGGTTAAAAAGAATAAATTACTTGAAAATTTAAAGATGGACCAAGAGGTTTGTGTTGTTGATGAAGCCATATTTCAGCCATTTTAACAGGGCAAGACATGGACATTTACAGAGCACAATGAAAGAACAATGATGCGAAAAGATGACCTACAGCCCCCCACCCCCACCCCACCCCCCCACCCGCAACACACACACACACACACACACACACACACCATGCACATCCACATCTCGAGTCCACATTGCACATTGTTAGCTCTCTACTTAGAAATGAACAATTGCCTAAAGTGGCCCTGGCAAAACACATAAGGGATTTCTGACAACTCTTCTACTTCTTGAACTATGCTCTCCATAACAAGAACATGTGCTCAGAACATTTTTTATGTCTATTCATTATGCTGCATGTTAGTCTGGAGGCCAACAAAGATTTGACAAGCATAAAAGCATAATGTCTCACAGTGAATACAGAGCTTAGCCGTGATGTGCCGACAGTTTATTAAATGTGATTGCATTCTTATGCAAATTAGAACCCAAGGTATCTCAGCTGTGTTTTTGTGGATGTCTTGAGTAAAGGATGCTGAAGATCCTTACACACTTTTAAATGCAGGTTATATCAGTGAAATACATAAAGCACACCTTACAAACGTGTGACATCTAACAAATGGGGCTGCATGAATGATGAAGTGTGACAGTGCTAATTAGTACTTTTCTGTCACCTTATTTAAGATAACAATCATTTTAATGCAGAATAAACCAAGGATGTAGAAGCACATGGCACATTAGTGTTAATGAGTTATAATAAACAAACAATGCACTGCAATAGAGTGCATATTTAGTGCTACTAAATGTTTAATGATGTAGTTGATTATCACCTGAGTGATAGTGTTTGTTTGTGTGCATGTGCGGACATGTTTACATATTTGTCTAACACCTTTGTGCATGAAAGGGTCGTGATTATTCACAGTGAAGCCACCATGCTTTTTGTTGATGCCCTGTCAGTAAATGGGAACGGTATGCTAATGAAAAGCATGGATTTGCATATTAGTAGTACTGAGGATCAGTACTCACATGACTATGCAAATGCTTTAAGAAATATAAAGCTCATACAAAGCTCATACATCTGCTTTTAATGGGTTTAGAAAGCACCTCTTTTAAAGTGTAAGATGAAGGTCAAATAAGGCTTGCATATCTTAGTGTTTTAGTTTCCTGAAAGAGGGAAGGGGAAAAGAATTGGTACATAACCTTTACACTACATGGAAGTTAAAAAAGTTCTTCTATGGCATCAGTCAGAGAACATTTTTTGGTAGTGCTGCTTTGTTACAAAAATGAAGTCATATCTTTGTGCATGACATGAAACACACTAGAAGTAGCAACCACCCACATGCACAAACCAATGACCAGTGAAATGACACTTGGTGAAATGGATTGTAAAGTCTACGGATTTCAGTTCTTCCCTCATCATCCCTTTCTCCCACTATCTCTCCCACTTGATGTCGTTTTAGTGACTTTAACAGGGAGGATATTTTCATTTAGCTGCAGTGAGAGACTCTGTAAATCTGCTGTGTTTTACAGCCACCCAGCTTACTGACTCTTCTTAGGGAAGGGACTGGCTCAATGGTTGAGCACAGTGTTGAAAGTCACAAAGTCACAGAGGAGTGTGAGAAGATAATGCAAGATTGCATGTAACTTTAATTTGAGAGTCTGAGCATGGATACATGTTCGTTCTTTACATACCTATTATAGAGTACAATACCTTGTGGTAATCTGGGGGCCTGGTGACTCATTTTATTCAAATCTTTAAATTTGCTATATAGAATGCAGAATCTCTACAGAAATCATTTACTAGACAGGTCAATTGCTGTAGCACTGCATAAAAGGGTTTAGGCCTTAATCTGAATCATTTGAACCATTTTCTTTCACTTTTTCATTTTCAGTGTGTTTTCTGTCAAAGCAGACTAAAGTTTAACATGATAAGATCTCATTTTATATAGTAGGTCCATTATGTGCAGTATTGTTCTCAATGCTGTTTAAGGACTTTAGCTTAGCGTTCAAATCTTCTCCAAGCTGGACTTCAAACTCCACACAGTGTGGGTCATCAACTCACTTTACAATTGGACCCTGGACTTCCTGACTAACTGTGTGTTTGGCCAACAACCTTACCCTCAATGTAGAGAAGATCAAGAAGCAAAAGAAGTAAAAGCATTGCTCAGCCCCCATTCTCCTTGATGGAGTGGAGATGGAACATGTATCCAGCTTCAAGGATGTGTCCACATCTCCAAGGATCTCACTTGGACCCACAACATTTTCACCTTATTGAAGAAAGCACAACACCATTCCATCCACAGGCAAATGAAGAAGATCCAGCTAGAACCCCTGTCACAGGCAAACTACTACTGCTGTACCACCGGGAGCATCCTGAAGAACTACATTTTAGTTCTGCACAACACATCACTGAATGCCAGCTCCCTACCATTGATGATCAGACCTACAGGCTCAGGAAAAGATTATCTCCTCTAGCTGTCGATCAAAAAAAGACTCTTAAATATTCACAATTATTTATGCTTTGCCTGAGGTCCAGCTCATGATGCACTTTAGTTTTGCATTCATTAGCACTGCTCATATATGTACAAGTCAGTTCTGTACATATTTCAACCCTTCAATGTATATGCTGTTAAGATGATGAGGTTTAAGTGTGTCATGCAGGTGTCATACAGTGTGTGATTTGGAGGGTGATAAGCAGAGAAAAACTGCTAAGCTTGGAGGAGACAATCAATAAGCTTGCGGAAGGTGTGTACCAAAGCTACAGTGTAATTAGAGAGCAATAGAGTAGAGATCAGTGCAGAGTGCTAAACAGGGACTGTGTGTGTGTCCAGACATATTTGGAGGTGGACTGGATGCCTTGCTATAGTTCCATATTTTCCCAAACAAATCTGGCATTTTTGTTCAGAACAGTACAGTGGCATAATAGCACTTTTAACATCATGAGCATTAAGCCAATCCCACAGTAAGCACTTTTTTAAAGTAAGACCCTTGACAGTCATTTTTTGTCACCTGAATAAGGTCACGATGCATGACCTTCTGTCTAGAGATACCAATTCACTCCACTTCAGATAAGTCATGTAAGGCTTCTTCTCTTTACCGATATTCCTCTAAATAGGTTAAGAGCCCTACAGCACGCTGTGAAAATGCATATTGATTTATTGAAGAAGTTAAGCTGTACTATCATTGTGGGTATAAAATGCTCAGAGGCTGCAGAATGAGATTGATTTGTGACCCTGTCATTTCAAAGAATTTCTCAGAATCGTCACCAGTTCCAGTATACTAGCATTACTGCATCCTAATGACCACGTATAAGCAGAACAATGGAATAATCATCACAGTGATGAGGATGGTAAACAACACAGTGCAAGACAAAACATGAAGTACATTAGAGGGATGCCCTTTTGTGGGTTTGTAGGTTGATGACTATATCTGATATTTTGCATATACATATCTGTCAATACGGATGCTGATACAAAATATAAAACACAAAAAAAATTTAGAAATTGGGACATCTACATGAAAAATACAACTTGAATATAACATTTTTATTATAAACTTAAAATGAGGTAAAATGTGAAAAAAACATGCATTTTAGCAGTGTAAACTAACATTCTGCTTGTCCAGAGTGCAATAAATACACACATCAACTACTGATTTGAAATATTGGTCAAATTTAAACATCTGTCCGATGCAATGTTATTTTTTCAAGAAGATATATGCCAATACCAATATGATTCAATATCACTGTGCATTGCTAGAACATACAGTAGTCAGTATTGTGGTCCAATAGAAGTTCATAAGAAATTATTCTTTAGTTTTCTAAAACGTTATAATAGATTTCATAGGTGAAGGCGAATGGAAAAACATGTTGTAAAAAGGGGCTGCAAAAATGTTTAGCAAAATCATTTTTGTTGGGAGACGATAGCTCTAACCATGGCACCACTCACACCCCCCCCATTCATACCTCACAACCCATCACCCCATTTGTAACTCTAACCACCCCCCCCACCAATCCCCCTTTTGTAGCTCTAACTTTGAACTTATTTGACAGGGAGCAGGTCCGGTATCTTCCAAAATGGATCATTTTACAGGTATTTGATGTGTTTAAAGAATGCAGGAGATTACTCCTGCTCATCTATCTTTAGAACAGTTTAACTACCACAGACCACCTCCACGTGCTTCATTTGCTGCCCACCCCCAGCCATAAAAGTTATAGACCTTAACTAATATGTTTTATAAACAAACACTGTTTTGTTTTTTGTCTTTTTTGTTGTTTGCTTTTTTTTAATTTATTGATATTCTGTGTTGACCAGAGGAGGATGTGTTCCCCTTCTGAGCCTTCAAGGTTTTTTCTTCCAGCTTAGGGAGTTTTCCCCTCCCTCCATCACATTTGGATTGCTTATTAGGAGCTCAGACCCAGATTTTGTTAAGCCACTTTGTGACGTCAGTTGTAGAAAGCACAATAGAGTTGAAAATTGAGTTGAATTGAATTACTGCAGGTAATTGATTCACACTCTGGGATAGGGAGTCTCTTCTTCAGCACAAGGGTCATTATTCATCAGTTTTAGATTAGCAGAAGTTGATGTTTCACAGAAAGATTGTGTAGTAGTTTATGTGCTTCCCACACCTGTGCTAGGCTGCTTATATTCACAGTCGTCATGGCGCAGTCAGCTGTGGCAGGTATCATTATGATAAAATACAGGCAGCGACAACCTGTACAGAGGCCATTTATTTTTCAAATGCAGCATGCAAAATTAATATTGTTCTCTCACAGATGCATGAGCAATGCAAGTAACAATTCTTATCAAGGTAGTAACTGTTATGTGATTACACAATTTTAAACTGCCATTTGTTACACTTTGTAATTATAAGAACACATTACACCCATCACTGTACATAACACATGTGACTGTGGTTGTGACAAATGGAGTGCCGCAATACCTGTTGTGGGCCATGGATAAAAATAGAGGCAACCGTAAGTGCAGTGTATTTTTAATTTCATAATGCAAGCTGATACCTATTGGCAGCTTGTTGGCAGAGGCTGCTTTAGGCACCCAGTCAGGTTCCCCATTTATCTGACGTGTGCTGCCAGTAAACCCTGCCAAAGTGTGGCTATCGCTCATTAGAAAGACACATCCAGGAATGGCTCCTTCACACCACTGCCCGTGCTATGGCAGCGAAAGCCTAATCATTTGCAGTGACAGCCCTGACTGTAGCAATGACAATGCAGAGAGGGGGTCACCAAGGTCAATGGTGAAATGGCAGAACTGAGGAATGTATCATACTGTGCCAGGCAGAAGAAAAGGTAGGAGGCAAGTAAGAAGAGTGCCTTCAAGACAGGAGGGTTTCGAGCAGCCGCTGTCAAAGTGCAGGGCTTGAGTAATTGCCTGCAGTGAGAGAAAAGGAAATGCTTAAATTTGCAGCGCATTCAGCAGACATTAAGGAGAGTGAGTTAGGGCATTTACGTGAAGTGCGCCCTAAGTGAAAGTAAACAGCTTAGTGAGTGATTCGTAGCACAGCTGGAAAGGAATAAACAAGTATAAATCAAAACAAGTTCATTTACAAATCTACATCTGGTTCTCAGATGATTTTTGCCCACCAGAAAGCCAAAGCCAACAATAATCCTGCCTCCAGGGGACCGCCTGAAGGAAAAGCTGGAGGTGGACCTCCTGGGAGATGAAGTCGATATAGGTCATCATCTATATCCTGAGGCACTGCTGTAAACCCCCACATTTGGTTAAGCCTACACTTCCTCTTCTGTCACATTTGCTCAGGAATAAATATACACATTCTTACAAATACCGGTGCCAAACAGGGCTTTTTGTAGCAATGCCATAAAAGAATTACAATAAGCTTTCAGTGGCTAATTCTTTAAATATGCACCTTTGTAAAAGAGATGTTTATGTTTTATGCCTAAGAAACTTCAATTATGTCAAACATTAACCCCTGCAATTTCAACAATATCCTTCCATCCGAACTTACTCTGTACTGTAGACACATTTTATCCAGTGCAAATTCTATGACTCGCTCTTTTCCTCACAAAGTACCTGCTTCCCACTAACATGAGATGCTATGTGTGTGCATGTGTGCGAGGGGCTCTGGGGGGATGCTGCAGGTGTGGTGAGGAACTATCAGTGCCAGACAGGGCTCCAGGATTACACACACATACTAGATTAAAACAGTCACCACTGCCTGCTGGGAATTCTACCAATTATCAGCTCCCGTCTTAGGGGGTCTCAGAGCGAAGGCCAGTGCCGAAATAAGAGGGACACTATCCACCCCTCCCCATGCCCTCCATCCTCACACCCCTGCTGCTTCTCATGTCCATCTCATGTCCACAGCTCTGGCACATGGAGATAAACACTGCCTGCTGAGAAGTCAGCTGCATCACAAGAACGATGTTCTGAATTAGCATTGCGAGCAGCCGTGGCTCAAGGGCTTGAGTCACATTGTTTCTGATATTTTTCAGTGACTGGCTCAAGTGCGTGAGCTGGTTATCGCTTTTGTTTCAGAGGCCGCCGACACAAAACTGTTTTAAAGGGTAAGTGCTCACATTCAGGCGGCCCTATAAAAGGAGGCACTCTTTTGTTGCAGAGAGGGCTGTTGGTACATTCAAGAGTGCTTATGAGGGCTGGAGAGAGCCAGAAAAAAGCGAGTGTAATGAGAGCACTCAAACACCATATGCTGCTCTCTGTACCTCCACTCCCAAGGTTGCCTTTTTATTTCACTCCCTCTCCTTTCTCTCGTGCCCTAACCCCCTTGCAAGATTTTTTTTTTCTGTCACTGCATGTCTTTGACAAAGGCAGCCCAAAGTGACCCCTAGAAAGGGCTCCATCCCTAGGCTCGGCCTGTCTGAAGCAGCAACAGCCAAACAAGTGCAAGCACCAGACCTTCAGTGCTCCCAATCCCTGTTTCAGTCTCAATTCCCTCAACCCCCAATGCCCCAGAACTCCTTCATGCTTCACAGTGTAGCAGGCCATGCCACCAGGGGCTCCTCTAGGGGAAATGTTGGTGGTCTGCAGCCCCAGTTGTGCGTAATGTAATTTTCAAAGCGTCAACACCTTCCTAGTGCAGTGGAACTGGAGTAATAGGGTGAGAACTACAGGCCTGATGGGGAAGGGTGTCAAAGGGACTTAGCAAACCCAAGAGCCTTCCTCTGGCCACAAAGCAGAACAGGTCATGCAGAAGACACAAGTCTCAGCTCCCAGTGGAACACCATGTGATTAAAACAGTGTTCAAGTGGTGATGCTGGTCCATAGTCACACCCAATAGGCCGTAAATCAAAAGCAGCAAAGTAGCACTGAAGCACAGGAAAGAGTGTGGGGAGTGAATCTTTAGAGGTGCTTTTCTCTTCATGCTCCACAGCTCCTCTTCAGACTGGTTGCAGTATTTGAAAGGTATTGACATCTTTGTCAGATCAATGCAACTACAAAGTGCTGAATTAGAGAGACACAAAAAAAAGGTTAGAGGGAATGGATTGAGTGTGAGTGTGTCTTGTAGACTTTAAAAGAAAGAGACAGTTAAAACACAAATCTCCTTGTTTGACGTCCCCAGCAGTACTGAAGTGTCATGTCTGGGTTTTAAAAACGTCACACACTCAGTGCTGGGTTACTGTGCTGGCAGCTGTGCTACAGTACTCACTCATGGGAGTTGCCAAGGGACTCCAGATGGTATTTATCAATCTAATAACTTCATACAAGCACCAAAGTTCTCCAGCAAGTGCATCATGCAGCAGTGCCTAATTACACTGGTTAACAGCACTTTTTCAGATTAGATAAGGACACTTAGCCTCAGGGCTAGAAGGTTTAGACATAAAGAGCATAAGGAACACCTGTTCGTCAGTGTGATCACTGCTCAAGTTGGGACCTGTTGCATCTACACTATGCCATCCTGCCCATCTGAACCATATTTACTGACTGGACTACAATAGCCATGGACATAAAGTGATGACACTGAATTGTATGTGGTATTTAGCTATGAGAGTCAGTTTGGGCCTCACTTTTATTTAAAACGGTAATGTGAGATGTCCCATGTAAATGGAGACTTTGTGTAGTGCTTAAAGAGTACAGAGCCCATTTGAAAATTAGAACATTTGGACATTTGCATTGGAGATGCTTGTAAAACCATGAACAATGGTCAGTTGAAAAGTACACCTCCCTTACAGGTAGCTTCAGCTGCTGACGACTCACCATTTGAGATCATTACCAGTGAGCTTACAAGTAAACAAAGTAGAGCATTATGGTGAATGACTCAAAAAAGGGTAAATCATGTTCCACATGCAAATCTTCATGCACATATACCATTCATGTGACTTTTACAAACAAATTAAGAGTAGAGATACTAAGACTGACATGGCTTTTAGAATGGAAGACTATGTAAATGTGGTCATTAAATCCTCAGCCACCATAATCAGTAACACCTCAGCTTTTTGTTTGTCCTATTGTGCTCTAGCAGATTTTCAGCAGCTTCTCTAATTTTACATATATTATTTACATATATATATACACAGCGGGTTCGGAAAGTATTCAGACCCCCTTCAATTTTTTTACTTTTTGTCATATTGCAGCCATTTGCTAAAATCATTTAAACTAATTTTTCCCCTCATTAATGTACACACAGCAACTGATATTGACCGAAAAAAAATTTTTTTTTGAAATTTTTGCAGATTTATTAAAAAAGAAAAACTTAAATATCACATGGTCCTAAGTATTCAGACCCTTTGCTCAGTCTCTCCAGAGATGCTCAATTGGGTTTAAGTCAGGGCTCTGGCTGGGCCATTCAAGAACAGTCACAGAGTTGTTGT
>JBBPDA010000145.1:20215380-20239566 GCA_037974385.1 Arnoldichthys spilopterus
TTATTTACACTGTACTTGAGAGACACCATCTGCCGGAAACAAATTCCTTGTATGTGTTCACTCACACACTTGGCCAAATAAACACGATTCTGATTCTGATTCACAGCTTACTATAAATACAGTGAAGCTCCTATATATCCTGAGGCATTATATACCACTACATGATTTTTTCCCCATGCACTCCTAGTTCCTCACCTTTAAGCTTCTTGGAGCAAACACTGCATTTTTTCACAGGCCTCTCATTTCATTATTTATTTAATGATTGATTAATAAAGGGCTCATGAATGATGTCCCTCTGTTGAGCGTTCACATCTTGTGAAATGTCTGGATGGGTGTAGTGGCAGTTTGACGCACAGCCAATCTGTAGCGCAGACAGGAAAGGTGATTGAAATTCATTGCTGTTGTATGTGTGTAATTTGTTACCAGATCAGATCCCGCATGCCAATTCTAACGAGGGCTGGGCTTTTCCAAACCCCCAATTAAACAAAGGCACAGACTAGACCAATTTTATTTTGGGCTCTGCTCAGGCATAAAAAGCTGGACTGCAGGGATGGGGGTAGGCGTGTCTCCTCCAATCAGTGCTGCCCACGAAGGTGGTGATTTTATTAAATTCTGGAAGATAAGGGGAGCAAATGGAAACAAAAGAGATATGTGCTCTACTTGTGCAGAATTCTGATCAATTGTCAAGAAAACCTTACTGTACAAAACTACTTTAAGCAGTGTTCATAGGAAGCTTTATACTATATAAAATTATTAATGAGAGAATTAAAAACTGTAAGATAGAAAAACAAGACTAAACAAAGGTTAAAAGTAAAAACACAATATTCCTAGTTATTAACAATATGAGACAGATTGTCAGTCAGAACAAGGACATGGAGCTGGAAAAATTTAATGTTTCTATAAAAATCACAATGGTTTTTTCTTTAGTTCTCCATGGATGTGAAAGGTACATCATAAAAAAGTGGGACAAACAATATGTCAATGGCTTTTAACTTAAGACTTTTTTTAAACAGCAAAGAAAACAAGCAAATGAATCATTGATCAAATCAAACTTCATTTTTCATTTTTCAAGTCCTGATAACCAACTGTAAATTCCTTACTTTGGACATATTATGAGAAAAACCAATTCACTGGAAAAGACAATATTAGTTGATATGTTTAAAAGTAAAACATATGACTAATGACTAATCATTTCTAAACAAATCCAAATAAAGACAGGACATTATATGGAGCATCTACTCATATGGTCACCAAGAGTCAGGAAGAGGCAGATGTTAGATGTGCACACAAGCATCCTACAGAATCCTGAGAAAAGAGAACCTGTAACCTGTAATCATACACAATATTCAGCGCAGCCTCCACACAGTATTCTGAATGCACAAACAATGTGAAAGTTTTCAGCATTTAACATGGCCATGTTTCACAATCTGACAGGATTTCTCAAAGCCATAGCAGGAGAAAGGGGTCTTGGTCCCTCTGGACCCTGCTATGATTAGAGCAATAATTGAAGACACCCCACTGTAAGATGGTAATTAAAGCAGATGAGGAGATTTTCACATTAAGGTAATCCAAAATGGCTGATGGGTCGGTGGGCTGCTGCAGTGCGAGGAATGGGGGCTGTGAACAGCTTAACAGAACAATCCTTTATTCTTTATCTCCGAGCTGCACGCAGAGAACAAGCAAGGCGAGGTTCAACTAAAACCAGCCAGTCAATAATTATGCTCATCTGGGACGAGTGAGATCAGGAAATTAAAGGTAGCTGAGAGAAGAACTGAAGAAGCGGTTTCAAAGGAGAAATCCCTCCAGGCAAAGCAGTAGTGGTCAGGCTTTATGGTGCCTCAGAATCCCAAGGGCAGTAGTTATGCACACCTGAGTGGGTCTAGTTCTAGTTAAGGAAAGGGAATATGGTGTCTTGATTTGCACCTGCTCTGTTCAAAACCTTTGGGACCATTGGGTGTCAAGGGCACAGCTGAGATAGTTGTGGTGCAATAATAATGGGTTGAAACATAATAAAACAGGTAATTATATATGTTTGCATGAAACACAAAGCAACATAGAACATTGGTGCTGCTACAGCTGAACAGTCTTGGCTTGATTTTGCACAATGTCCAAAGAATTCATTTAAATAAATGTAATGGAAGAAATTGCATTCTAGAATAATGTCGTTCTGCCAAAGTAAGAGAGTATAATCAAGTTAAGAGTTTCAATGACTCTCTCTAATGTTAATGATCAAAAGGAATATGATTAAGTGAAACAAGACAAAAAGCTTATTTGTATGGACTGGCTTTTACATTATTTCTGTAAAGCCAATTAAATTGCTTTGCATTCATTAATTTGGGTACATTTTAAGATGTATGAGTTAAATGCTTTCTTTGAATATGCTATGGCTCAAAAAAAAAAACCTAACTACTTAGATGCGTCCTGTCTATTATGAATTTATGTCTTACCACTTGAACCCATGGTTAAATTCTAGAGATGTTGCATTCATACACACTCAAATGAAAGAAGGCTTAGTTCATGTTTACATTTACCGCATTTGGCAGAAACTCTTATTTAGACTTAGACTTATCCAGAGTTCATGTTGAGGGGAGAGGTGCAGGGCAATCATGGACATCTGTATTCTTAAATGGTTTCCATGAGGCCTATGAGTGATAATGCTTTATTTTACAGTCCTAGGTGTCCGCGGAATAAATGCAAGATAAAGACTCTGAAGTGGTAAGCAATTACTTTCAGTAACAGTGTGACTAAACTACCACTGAATTTTTTACCAGGTTCTAGTCACTGAGTGGGTAAGAGTAAGGTAAAAACTCTGAAGAACAGATTATGACTAATTATGAGTAAAACTGGGGTAAATACCAAGATTGTCTGTCTAAATCACAGAACAAAACAGCAGTGGGCTGTTCCCACATGCCAAAAGTGGTCCTACGGAGCAGTTAACCTGCGACAGGTTCATAGGAGAATATGTAGGATGTGCTGGACAAACTATCTTTGGAAGCCTTACAAGACTTCAATTACTAACATATTCATGTCAAAAACCCCATGGCAGCATGGGGACCTTCACAATATTGAGCAGGTGGTTAAAGTTATGGCTCACTTGGTGTATCCTATGTAAGACTATATATACCCTATGTAACAACCTGCTTCTTTATATGAATGCCTTTTTTTCTGATTTACTTAACTGCAAGTTTTTTTGTACTTTTGAACTTTGTTGTTCGAAATAATTATGCAAGCATGATGTATTTTCTTCTACCTTAATGTTATGCAAAATAATAGTGGAAATGACCATTGTAGGTTTAAAAAAAACTAACAAGTACTTTGGAATTAAAGTCACTTTTACCTAGTTAATACCCAGAACTTAAGGGACTGTAAAATAAATTGCTACCAACGTTTATGTGATTCTAATTAATAAACTCATAGTAAAATGCACATCTTGTGGCAGATAACCTGTGGCAGGTATCTGCAACTGGACTAAAAAAGCCAGTTATATATGCTGATTGTCTAATTAATAGCTTAGAAGGAACAGCATCACTGTTTTGCTCAGTGCACGCCTTGCAGTCTGCCATGCACACAGAACTCTGTCACCTTGAGACTAAATCAGTACCTAGCACACAAAAACAATGAAGTCACATCAATCTCAAACACAAAAGCTGCTGAAGCACTGTCTGTGATTGCACTTGCGTGCCAATCTGTTGTGACTGCGAACATGGAAGAAATATCATAAAGAACACACACAAAACAGTCTTAAAATCTTTGCATCTTTTCATAATTTAGCACAAAACTACACAAATGATCAAGACTTCTCAGCTCATTAGTTGAAGACAGTGTAAAGAGAATAGTCAACACAAACATTTCACAAGTAAAACTGTGGTAAAACATGACACTGCAACAAGTGTACGTCATTACAGTGCTTCAGTTAAAAATATACAGATAAACAAAATTTGTACAATACAATATATTAAAACACATCAAAGCTAGTCCAGAGTTTACACTTCAACAGCTTCTTCTCCTACTTCTTCCAATCCTCCTCCTTCTCTTTCTTCTTCTCATCCTCCTCCACCCTCATCCTTCTCATACTCCCCTTCTCTTCCTCATCCTAATTCTCCTCTACCTTCTTCTCATCTTTTTCCTTCTCTTGCTTCGTATCCTCCTCCTCCCTCTCCATCTCATCCTTCTGCTCATCTTCCTCCTCATGCTCATCCTCCTTTTCCTCCTCCTTCTCATCCTTCTCCTCATCCTCCTTCTCATCCTCATTCTCCTTCTCATTCTCCTCCTCTGGCTCATCCTCCTCATTTTAATCCTTTTCCTCCTCCTTCTCATCTTCCTCCTCATGCTCATCCTCCTTCTCATCATCCTCATCTTCCTTCTCCTCCACCTCCTTCTCCTCGTTTTCCTTCTCACCCTCCTCCTTCTTCTTCTTATCCTCTTCCTTATTCTCCTTCTCCTCCTCTTCCTTCTCCCTCTCCTCCTCTTCCTTCTCTTTCTCCTCCTCTTCCTTCTCTTTCTCCTCCTCCTCCTCCTTCTCAACCTTTTCCTTCTCATCCTCCTCTTTCTCATCCTTTTCCTTCTCCTCCTCCTCCTTCTTCTTATTCTCCTCCTTCAACTCCTTCTCATCCTCACCCTTCTCATCCTTCTTCTCTATCTGCTTCTCATCCTCCTCCTTCTGATCCTTTTCATTCTCATCCTCCTCCTTCTCATCCTTCTCCTTTTCCTCCTTCTCATCCTCCTTCTCCTCCTCCTTCTCATCCTCCTTCTCCTCCTCCTTCTAATCCTCCATTTTTTGCAGTGTTAGCTATGAGACACTTTGAATCTATACTAAATAATCACTAATGAACTATAAACATTATACTTTGATTAAATGCACATACAGAAACTTTTAGGAATTTGTATTTCAATTGCAGTTTTGTAACCATCTTATCCATCTTGGTGAAACATTTAGCAATCTTAAATATTATGAGCACATACTATGAGCCCTCCTGTTGTCCTTTTTAGACAATGCTAAATGGCACTGTTAACTGACTATGCTTAAGTTAATGAGTCATGTAATCTTATATTCGAATTGTGGTTGACCTATTTCTATCAAAGCAAATGGACAACAACACAACCATCTCATTCACACAATGACAGTGGATGAAATCTCAGCAGGTCATAACACAATACAGACCACAACAGAAAGCAAAAATCTGAACAAAAGCAGTCTCTCTCTCTCTCTCTCTCTCCATCTATCTATCTCTGACATACACCTTGTTATATAGACTTACAATATCTGTGCAAACACAGTCTTAGCTCCCACTCTCTCTCCTCCTGCATCCCATAATCCAAAGTAGCCTATCTAGGTTGACAGGAGTAGAAAGGGCCTACGGCTACATGCTGCTTTAGTAAGAAGTAGAGCTCCATTCAAATGGCCTTTCAAAGTCATTATGTGCATGTTTAGTTTTGGTGTCATTCTCCCTCATGCCAGTTTATGATTCAAACTCTCATGGGCACAATATCGTATGGAAGCCTTTTAAGGTCACTGCCATGTCGGTGGCGCCTTATTAGTCTAATCTGATGTCCTTTTGCTTTCTGTTGACAGGATCTCTCAAGAAATTAGTCTGCATGAGACCACATTTGGAATAATAGGCCTATTTAAAACACACACACACACACACACACAAAACCACAGCTCATATGATTGTGATTTGTCTCCTATGTATGTTTCAGTATGCCTCAGGTCATCAGTACTGATTCCCACTGGTATGTAGTTCACCAATCTAAAAAGTAACAACAAGCAGCACTGAATGACTAGAAGATGTGTGATAGAAACTTGTGCATAGTCCAGGTTGTTTTTAAAGCTTGACGTAGGGGTGGGTGATATGGCAAAGATATCTTATCATGATATTTTGTCAAAATTCCTTCATATGCAATATATGATGATATGTATTAAGATGGAATAACAGAAAAAGAGTCAACGATGCAATTAAAAAATAAGGATTGTTCAGTGTTTTTCACACTGTAGTATATGTTCACTTAAGCAAGACTAATGATGCTCTCCTTAAAAAAGTTTTTAAGTTCTAACGAGATGAAAAGCATACTGTGTTTATCATGATAATGAATATCATCATATTGCCCAGGTCTAGCTTGATGTATAGTTTTTTTTTTAAACATACTACAGTTGGTCATTTATTTATAGAGGAAAATGCTCTACTATCTGTGAGTGGCAAAAGCATATGACCCTTTGCTTGATTGGCCACACAGTTTTCTTGATCTTAGGGTCACTTGTTGTGGTTCACCTCAGGTCGAGTTTCAGAAAGCTCTCGGGCTGTATTCAAGTTGAGACCAAAATTTCAGGCCTGATTAAAGCTCTAATTGTTTTACATTAGATACACAAGACAGGATGGCCTGATTAAATGAATGTACTAATGTTCTAATGTACTGTATATAATAATATGCAGTCATTTATATAGTCTGGAAGTCCTGATGAAGAATTCCCTCTACCCGAGCTTTTGAAATGTTCAAAGATTTATTTCAAGGGGCTATAAAAAGAATAGAGTAAAAATAACTGACAGAGATATCCATATTGCTCACCCAGTCTGGCTGCAGAACACCTAAGGGATGTGTGTGTGGGTGTGTGTATAAAATATTCACACGTGGCAGTGTAGATTGAGTGGCTTGACTTGTCATGAGGACATATTCAGTAAGGTCACACAGTTTTAATTATAATGTTCACACACACAATATTAAGAAGAAAACAGCATGCAAGATTCTATTCTCAAGTAAATTCCTATCTTTTCCATCAATAACTTCCACTCACAGAGCCATTCACACTACCATATACACTCTGCAAGTTGGATGTTGGACCCCTTGGCATTTAAAAATCTGAAGCAGAAGCCGCAATTACAATCTAATATCTCCAATTAATTGAGAAAACCAAATAAAGGTTATTAATTAGAGTCACAGGAGAGGGACCAGATTGCCTTGGATTAGTGGCCAAATAAAAAGGCATTATAGACAATATTAAAATCAACACCAAGGAGATGCAAATTTCATTTATAAGATGCTTTGCTAATATCAGCATTGCCATAGAAACAACATGAAGTCCAATCAGACTGTCTTTTGTCTCCTGCATTCCAACCATTCCAACAATTCAACTCAACAAAAAAGCAGCGTATTTAAACTACCATAATTATTTATTAATTGTTACAATAATTATTGACACAAAATTAAATATGAAGTTTACTTTCGGACACTTTTCCCCCAGTGTTTGACATGCACATTTCCCAGTGCTGTAAATATCAATGGCTGTGTGATGATGCCATCTGGAAACAGTTTGCAACTGCCTTTGTGTAAAGCGCATGAAGCCTGCCACTGCAATGTTCAGAGCACCGTGGGCCAGCTCAGTGCCTACAGGAGGACGCTAACTGTCTGACTCTATCTCTGCGGCCAAGCAGTCTCCCAGATTAGCTGGGACGTCTCTGCGATCAACAGGGGGAAAGAAACACACATTCAGTTGTACTCTCACAGACAGGCGCCCATGGCCCACGTAAGCAGTAGAACTACAGCAACTCTGCACTGCAAGATCAGGCTGTTAATTCAAGATAGTGCCATGTCTTACACACCAAGTTGGGGAGAAAATAGATCTGTTCACATCACTGCCAGACTTTTAAGAGAAAGTAGAGGTAAAAAAAAAAACTCTTAGAAGGGTATGGCCTAAATGAACAAAGAAAGCTGTCTTCTACATATCGCTGCCCAGCAGACCCTACCTACCACCCGTGAGTCAGTGGGCTCAGTGTGCCCGTCTTAACTGTTCTCTGTCTTATTTACCACAACAGCAGGAGGCCTGCAACGTGACTGAACAGGAATAAAATGCATGAGGATAAGGGGGCAACCAACAGCGATAAAGAGGGTCTTCTGTTGTCAGCCTTACTGACAGTGAGACAGCTACTACATTCCACACCCTAAAACATGCACACACACACACACACGTACGCAGAGTCACATGGTCATATATATTTCAGCTGTGTTAGGTATAGCCTGACAAAAGGGAGAGAGTCATGACCATGAGAAAAAGATGAAGGATGGAACCGATCTGAGAACACTGATAACTGAGATTTGAATGAGTCTTTAACACTGAGAACATGTACAAGTGCATCTTATCTGTTAGTATGTGTGGGCAATCAAGTGCTTGTATTTAGAATAAACATATATATTTATTTATTTATTCTCTGAACAATTTTATTGTAAAATATATAAGTAGTCCTTATATACCGGTGACAATGCTCCATTTAGCATGTTAGTTAAAAAGTAGCCCTCGTAGTGACTGTGGCTGTCTGATCTAAGAACAGCGCTGCTCCGGGAAGAAGCAACCCATCTCACTGAATGGCACTCACCACATGCGTGCCAGCTAAAAATGGCGGAGGGAGGCCGAGAGATTAAAAATGCTCCAAACATTTTAAAAGCTGATATCTGGACTATATTTTTGATTTTATAAACAGATTGGGAAGCATGAACTTGAGAAATCGCATGCGGTGTGTAAAGCCTGTCACACAAAAATTAAATATGCTGGAAACACTACCAACTTAAGGAATCATATTAGCCATTTCTACCCTGAGACGCTAACACCACCACCAGTCAGACAAGAATTTACTTGACTCTGTAAACAATACCACCCAACTTTGAGAAAGGTAAGAAAATAACCCAGGCTGTGGCAGCCTTCATAGCGAAAGAGTTGCGGCCATAATCCGTTACGGACAACAACACTGCGTTTCAGCACCTGTTAAAGACGCTGGAGCCAAAGTAGAAGGTCCAGTCGCACAGCCACTTTAAGGTTATACCGGCTCTTTACCACAGTTTCAGGTTAAATAAAACAGGAGCTTAGATTTCATTGCTTGTATTTGTATTTAAAAACAATGTGAAGTTATGTAGAAAAATTGATGGGATGCATCACGATGCATCGAGATATCGAATCGAATTGCTCACATGATAATTGTAATTGAATCATGAGACCAGTGAAGGTTTACACCACTAATCAATACCATTTAAGTTCGACTTAACTCTCTTCTTATTTAATGGCTTAGCAACAAAATTATTGTTAACACACATCACAGTTTGATCAGTGTGAAATCCAGAAAATGAGTTCAAATTGAGATGAAGAGGTTTAGTAGTACTGATATCAGCAGGGCATGTGCTACTGTGATTTTAAGGTTAAACATTAAAACAGGGTCTTGCATTTTCAAATCTGTTGAATGGAATATTAATACCACATTCTTCTCTTGAGGCATCATAAAACCTAGCAGCAAGAGACGTGTTCAAATTTTAGGGGAAGGTAAGGGTTGTAGTCTTAGTAAGAACAGAAATGTACTACAAGTCATTTATTCAGGACCACAGGGATTTCAGGCTCGCTTTGCCAACTAATGATTTAAATAGGACTCAATTAGTGCACCTCTGACAGACGGGCAGGTATCATTTGTCAAAATGTAGGAGGAAAAAAAGTTCACACTGACTTTCTGCAATGAATTCTTTAAAGTTATTTTGAAACTGCCAGATGATTGTCTAGTCTAGAGATGGCTAGACCTATAATTTTATCTCTCATTCTAATCAGCCTTGCTTTTTTATTGTCCAAAGTTTCACAATCATAGGAAATATTTTTACTGGACGTTTCAGGGTGGAATAATGTGAACGAACAAACTCTAACTCCTCAGTCTGACTGATTTTACCAAAACAATTGTGCAGGGAATGTTAAGAAAATGTTAAATAGCAAAGAAGCCATTTATGTTTGATTCTTCAAAATCTACTCTGGCTGCAAAATGTTGGTGAAGGGTCATACACTTACACTTATTCTTGCATTTCTTGGTTCAATGAATGTTAAGAAACCTTTCGCAATTCATCATGTTGTGCATACAGTATGGGTTATTTCTTTGATAGTTACAAATGTCTTCCTTTTAGAAATCCAACACATCTATCTAGACATCACAAAAAGCCTCGGTAAGCGAAGGAGGCAGAGCACCTTCGGCGACAGGCTTTCTGTAGCACAGCAACGTTAACACACAGCATTTGTGACAGCTCAGATTAAGTAAGGGCCCAGGATGTACAAACAGGGACTGATAATGAAACAAACCTCCAAACAGCTGCTTGTGTGAACTCTCGCTCCAGTGTGTCCAATATCTCTCGCTGCCAAGCAAAGTTAAAATGTTCATTGTTGCCAGAGGGTAAACCTGCCTCTCTAACTGCCCAGCAAAGCAGGAACCAGCCTGAGCCAGCGGGTCAATGTGAATGGACTAAGAGCAATGAGAGACACATAGATCATTGTATGTCCCTGCACTGGTTGTTTGAGACCTATGCTGCTGATGACAAGAGAAACAGCAGCTAGTCTCTTGCAAGAACATTTTTTTAAATCAAATCAACACCACCAAATGTAATCATTGCAAAGCTGATGCCATGCTCAGCTACATCCACAGGCAGAGGTGTGGCCAGACATCCAGCCATTCTTCAGCAGACTCATTAAGGTGGCAGCCAACATGGAGAAAAGTGTAGGGAAGGCAAGTAGTAGAGAGAAAGCCTGGCCCTCCCCAAGGTCACCCTGCCTCCATACATCACATGTCCTCGCCCTGCGGCCTCCATCCTTCGACACACCACGGCCTTGCTCAGGCATCAGCCTCACACTCAACTACAAAACAAATCACCTCAAAAGCTCCCTGACCATATCATTTCTCTTGGCTCCCCTAGTTGGGGATGTCTCATGCATGCAAAGTCTGCAAAAGAAATGACGGTTCTGAAAAATAATATAATGTGCTGAAAGATGACAACCAAAACCTACAGGTACAGACACTTCATGTGATGAATGGTGGATTTGTGTCAAATGAGCAAGCCAAACATAGGAGCAAAGAGGCCACTGCCCAGGTAAAGACAAATAGGAAATCACTACACGTACATTTCAGCAACAAAATATTTTGAAAACATTCAGCAAGACACCCACACACACAGAAGATTCCAAATAAGATTGCCAGTTTTGGAAAAAATGCACAGGTCTATGACTTGCTGTATACACAGCTGTTCCATTGCTGCAGCTGTGTTCCATCACTGGCTCTATTTCTGCTGCCTGCGTTTACATGACAAATTTCTTAAAGGTGTCAGCCTACTTCACTGACACCACTTCTAGCATACTTCTACATAGGTTCCAAAAGATATTTAATATCAGCGTTTGAGTTTCGTATAAGATTTGAGTTAACAGTGGTTAACAGTTATCAGACACGTGCCTAGAACAGAGTTAGAATAGCCTACAATATTTCAAAATTTAATGTCAATATCAAACAAAAAATCTAATCCTCACATTCAGCTAATTTAGTTCTACACATGGAATATTTGCACTTTTGTTTTTACATTAGTGCTTTCATAAATACTTCTGGTGGCACGGAGTGTAAAATTGTGCTTTGTGAACACGAGGGCTATGGTATCAGATTTTGGAGCTATTACGGTTTGCTGTGTTATAATCATTACTATAACTACTACATATTATTATTATTACTACTACTATTATTATTATTATTATTATTAGCAGCAGACGTAGTAGTAGCAGGAGCAGTAGTAGTATTTTCTTACTATCTTACTGTGACTATTTAAGGCTTAGGTGGGCTTAGCCATTATTCATAAGAAACTACAATAATGCTGCATCTGTCATCATAATAATGCAGTACTAGCCATTCCGGGGTGTTCTCCAAGTGTGATTAATGTTTGCTACGAGGTCATATAGTCCAACAGGGTTAGCAATGACACCTTTTTCCTGGAAAAACTGCTGTGTCTAAGCTCAGCCAGCTTCCCGGCATCCACCTGAACAGCTCCTAATCCTGTGCTCTTCAGGTTTCCTGTTGAAATCCACTGTGGAGTCTTCAGTTTCTACAGGGTCCGCTTACGGATTTTCTCATTATGGCAGAAGAGTAACCACCATCACCACAAATGGACATAGACACCATTAGCCACAATGCCTCATACATGCAGATGTTTATTTCATACAGATATCTCACACACAAACGCACACACCAAATACAGGCCATTTATTATTAATACAAGAAATCATAGGAGACCCTTAATTGGAGACGCTCTCTTCGTGTCTCTGAGGTAAGCGGGGTGCTGTCAGTGCCAATCTTCAGGCTTCAGCATCTCTGATAAGACGGCGGGATGTCAGACTTTCATGTGCTCCTCCCGTTGACTGCAAAGGATGTAATTTAAACCTCCCTTTCCTTCCCCTCCCTGTCCCAGGCTGATTAGCCCATTGCGCTTCCAGACTGGCAGATGCTAATTCAGGAGCACTAGTCTGGGGATCGCCGCCATTAGCAGCAGGTAGTATGGCAATGCAAGATATGCAAACCTCCAGACGGCCCGGCCCAGCCGTCAATCATGGAAATGAAGTCAGTAGTTCAGCATGGCTAATGATATCTCACTAAACACAGGACTCGAAAGAGAAAACGAGAGTCGAGGGACAAAGAGGTAGAAAGTGGGAGAACAAGGATGTGAAAGGGAGAGAGCAAGAGAAAGAGAAGTGGCAAGTGCAGAGCCCTGTGTATGAAGACATGATCAGACGTGCAGACACTGACATGCACTAATAACAGGGTGACCAGCACCTGTCATCTTCTTCAGTCTCCTGTGTGTTTCTGTTGCTTTCCGGCTCTCTTAATGACACACCATGTGCCCAGAGCAGGTGAGAAGGGCTCTGCATCAGCACAGTTTTTTTTGGTTTTTTTGTCCACCTCCACCTCTTATTTAACTCTTATTACAGACACCAGCAAGCATTTGTGTGTCTACTTATGTACTTCTTTTTCAAGAAGTCAAACTTGTTTAACTTGTTAAAGCACACTAATGATGCATATGTCAGAGTTGAATGCATCAGCAGTATTCAACATACTGTAGCCCTGTTATGTGTACATGTGTACACAAATTTAAAACAGGCCATCACTATCCAGCAGTCTTAGTACTGACAGGTTTGACAAAAGCTATTATAAAGGCAGCCTGCAGCGCCCCGTGAAAGAGCTCTGCACAGGTCCAGTGTGAGATGAAGCCAGCAGGATAGTGATTATGCAAGAGGTGCACTGCTAGCAGCAGCTGTCAAGCTAGCGGCATGCGCTTCACGGAGGTAAATAGGAGCCTCTGGTCATTTAAACCACTATTAAGCTTAAATTAAGCTCCACTGCTCTGTCATCCAAACACAATTGCTGTTCCGATGCCAATTCAAGTCCAGCTCATTACAGCCACCCTTGCTCATCCACTTCAGGAGAGCTAATACATCCCAGTGGTAGAAGGTTATTTTAATACCTTTCATTGGTCATATGTTAAAATTGAGGTTCCTAAAGCCCACTTGCACAAGACCGATGGTAGACACTAGGTGTCCTAGCCTAGCAAAGTTTGGCTTCTGCACAAGAACAGCTCTGCAGTTTGTTTTCAAAGCGGATGGTAAGTTGCTTGAGTGTGTATGCCGACAACAGGGGACATTCAAGCCACTGTGACACAAATCGACCTGTTTTTGCCTTTGAGCTTCACAATCAGAGTTGCCGCCATATGTCCCTTTCTGCAGTGAGCTCCCCAAGAGGCCCCTCCCTGAGCATTAGCTCATTTGCACTCAGAAACGGGCCCTAGCCTGACAGTTTCATTTCTCCCCATCCCTCAGTTACCATTGGCTGCAGGGTAGAGCACAGAGACTGCTGGGGTACAGCCTGAGCTTTCAGATTGCCTGTGAGTGGATATATAATTAGCCACTTGGTCTGTGCCACTGATAGGACTGTGGGGGTGGGTTAGTGTGGGGAGTGTGAGTCTGTGTGTTGGGGCAAAGGTTGTAATAGGAAAGTGGTGTTAGTATGTATACATGTGATGGGGTGACAGGCAGAAGCTGTGAGGCAAGCACACGTACTCGTGAGAGAGAGAGAGACAGAGAGAAATGGGCGTCTCTCTGGGTGTGAATTACGCCCCAGGCCTGCCACTGATTGCTTTGATGTGAAATGATTGCACTGCTGCTAGCAGTGGACTCCGCACACTACACACACTCTGCCAGGCCGGCTAATGTTAAACCTCCCACTCTAACACACACAAACACACACACCTCCAGAACTAACCAAGCTTGGTGACAACACAGCTGCTCTACTGATTATCAGGAAAAGTCCCAGATGAAAAGTCCTGGCCTACATCTAGAGAGGTGCAAATGAAACAGAGGGACTGTAAAGGTGAAGGCCACAGAGGATGGCAGCTGCTCCTATTCAGGTGCACCATATCAACAGGCCATGAGCCTTAGCGACAAAATCTTGCCACATACACACATGCATATGAAACCTATTTGTGGCCAAATACACATTAGGACGTCATATTGGTTATTATCAGTGTTGGGGGAATCAATTACAAATTACTCATTACTTCTCAATCTGCAATGAAATTACTTTAATTTCACCAATCATTATTTTCATTTTATTCTCCCAAATCTCACCATATCTGTAAAACTGCAAAATACAAAGAATAATCTAGTAGCCATTCAATAATTCATGAAGCATAAATCAATCACAGTAAGATTTTAAAAAGCCAGTTAAAACCTAGAAACTAGTAAGTAAAACTGTTCAAAAAACAGACACCTTAGAATAAAATCTTCATGAATACAACTCTTTTCTGAGATGCAGCCATGTGCATCCGCCATATTAGAACAATCAAGATCTGCTTGTAAACAAATACATGTATATTAAGATTAGTTCTCATGACTAAATCAGTCACCACCAAATTTCACCAAATGCATCATCCTTAGAAATTCTGACATGTGGCTAATTATTATTATATCCAATAAATTACATGATGTTATATTTGTATTAAAAAAAAAAAACTAAAAAAAAACTCAGTTGCCAACATCTGCACAAGGTGACAAAATAAGAAAAAAAGTGAAATAAGGAAGCGAATAACAGCCATTAAAAGCAACTAAGTGACTTACATTCACATTTATGTATTTACCTGATGCTTTCAGGCAGTGATGAGATTCTTCTGGAGCAAAGGCAATGCAGAACACTTACATAGTCAATGTGTTTATGACCAAGAGTTTAAAAATCTTAACATTAATGTTAAACTAGCAGTCCTAAAAATCTGTCACTACTGCAAATGCATACCAGATGTAAATACAAAGTCCATGACCAAACCAATGTAGACCTCAATCTGAGTGAGCTAAAGAAAGTGAAGTACCCAGTAGATTTCTTTATTTTGACATGTACTTATATATGGAATGCTAAAAATACATTTAAAAAATACATTGGTATCTGGGTCACACAATGCATTCTCTTAGCTGCCTTTATTTTTATTCCAAAAATGAGTGTAACTATACGATATAAACTTTTTCTTATCGCACCATTAAAGACCAATGTTCAGCGTTCCGGCAGAAACAATAGTGTCACACATCGGGAAACCCATCAGTATGCGAATCACTTACTTACTTACCTGCTTTATGCATATAAAAATGTGTATGCCACATAAAATCCCAAAACAAAATATGAAGGTACTAACAATGTGAATCTCCTAGAACAAATTAAGGTGTGGCTAGAATTAGAATGCACAGGTCCTCAATAACAAACATAAGTCATTTATAGAGTAGATTTTTGGATAGGACATTCTTAAAACTGTTGCTGTAACAGTACAGCGTGCAGCGTGGCAGGAGCATTGATGTGTGTGCAAACTACATGTGGCCTCTAAGAGCGGCTGTCTGTGGCTCCAGGCATCATGTGTAAATGATATGAAGCATAATCTACATAAAAGAAAAAGTAAATGGCCATTGTTCTAAACCTGTTGAGCTTGGAGTCAGTGAAGAACATCCAACCCTCTACCAAGTGTGATGTACTGTCAATATCACATTTTTATTATATATTTGTTTTAACACCATCTGAAAACAGCAAAACAGCAGCTATTATTATATTATGCAGGTGAGTTTGTGTGTGGCTCTGCTACAGCACCTTGCCTGCAGCATTGTTCTGCACTGGACCGCTAGCATCTGCTGCAGTTCAGCTCTGCCTTGCCCAGGCAGCGTGAGTAGAGGTGCGAGTGGAGCCATCAATTAGATTTTAACAAATGACTTTCTAAATGCATTACCCACCAGCTGTTAACTCGTCGAGGCTGCCCTACCTCTCTACCGGAAAGGTACAGAACGGGGGGGTAGCTCTTTTTCCCCTCCTCCACCATGGTGCTTTGTTCCATATTGCAGGCAGGTGCGTGTAAAGTCAGCTGTGGCTGGGGGCGGTGGAGCGCTGGATGGAGGTAGAGGGACCTCACTGTGTCTCTGGAGCTCAGCATGGAGGCAGGGACATGGAGACATGAACAGCAGACCATGTCCACCTCAGGCAAAGGCCAGAGAGGCCACTCGCTTTCACTTCTTCTCCCTCTCTATTCCTGTTTTTCTCTCACAGTGTCTGTCGGCAAGGAGCTCACTAATGCTCTCTCTATCTCTCTGTGCTTCTGTCTTTCCCCAAACCTTTTTCTCCATGTCCTCCAGAGTTAGAGGTCAAGCCCTAGCTTCTTTTCCTTTTCTCCATTCATCTAAAGAGCAGATGGAGACAGACACTACCCTTCAGTGCATTTTGTGTTTCGAAAGCCCTTCTCGTTGCTCACTCAAACACATATTAGCACCCTCAACCTCTACATTTCTCTCATACCGCTTAATATATGACACTTAGCCAGTCCACCCGCACCACAATTTATAACCCATCTCTGACTCATGCACTCGGTTTTTTCATTCATGGAGACATGGTAGGTGAAATTTAGCCCATATGACGCATCACCACACAAGCACACTACTCATACACACACACGTCTCAGGCAAGGTCCAATGGTCATAGCTGCTGCCATTAAGACCACATTTCAGTCTTTTTAGCACCTTTCAATGACTCTACTAAAACGCTTTAGTGCCACTAATAGCCCATTGGAAGCACTTAAGAGTCAGGCCTAACACAGGCTATGACATTCAGAAACAAGCCCTGAATTCTGAGAGCACCAACATACTGTAGGAGTAGGTGGGGGTGTATTACTTTGCATGACTGAAAGAAGCAGAGAAAATGTGTGCTTGCCACCAATACATTCCTTATGTAAATACGATAAATAGGGAGAATAAAAGAAAGGACACGTCTAATTGGCTCGTGCATTTATCACTAATACATGGCTGTTATGGTATTAGGCCACTGGTAGGATGTTCTGAAAAGAATGCAACATGGTATAACAAAGTCCTTGGCTCCAAAAAACACACACACACAATATTACAAAAAATTTCCAAGCAACATGATTTCATGATACTTGAAAAATATATATATATTTTAAATATCATCAAAATTATGAGTACGAATGATTGTTATTTAATATTTATACAGTGGGTTAAATCCAGTTAACCTGGTATAAAAATGATCTCTTTATAATGAAACATGCTGTTGGTCAGTGTTCTATAAGCACTGATGACATGCAAGGACATTCTCAGCAAAGCAGAGACAAACTCAGATGTAATTTATCACAATAAAAATAACATACTACTTTACCCCTCACAAAACTGCTACACTGACAGGGAAACGTCCTTAGCTCCACAATGCATAGTGCCACTTTCGGGTCAGAAATATTTACACAGTGAGATACCATTACTATTGTAAAAGCCATTCAACTGAATAAAAGAAATTTAGACCCGGACCAGGCAGGGTGACTATGATAACTTAGAAGTAAAAAAGAGAAAAAGGACTTCATGCTTTCTGCACATAGAAGATACAGCTTGATATCTTACACCACATCAGAAATCTATTTTATGCAAAGCATGATTGTCTTCATGTACACAAATATGGCATTTAGGCAAAGCTAAAATGGTCCCGACTGATTTATGACATTTAGTTAAAAGGTTGTTACTGTGTATAGACTAATTAACTTAAAAGCACATTTCATTATTTCCCCTAGATACTGTGTTGCCAAGTATGACACTAGCTATTTGACAAAGCACAGAAAAAGCCACAAAACAGCAAACATGCTGGTGCGAGATTGTTGAAGGCCTGTTCACAAAGCAGTGTCTAGTGGGAGAGGCGGCGAGCGAGTGAATCCTAAATGAGCACGCTGAATCTGTGCACCGCTCCAGCTTTTGTTTACTGAGAGAATTAGTCTGGAAATTAATTTCTGCTGCACAGACAGTGTGGCCTCACCTCTGAGGCACCCTCACTGTTTGGAATGTGATAAAGCAGAGTGTAATTAAATCGATTATAATGTATTTTTTTGCAATTATGAACCTTTCATTTTAGTTTCTCTAATCAACAAACTTTTTCATTACAAATTTTAATGTGTGCCTCAGGCATCTAACACAGCATGATTTATTGTTAAATAAATGTTTACTAAGATTTATTACATACATTTTATTTTTAAATAACTTCAATTTTTACATCATTTTTTAAGATTTGTTATTTAAAGATTTTTTTTAATGAGCATTAAAAGATCATTGTAATTTGTGCATGCCATTTACAACCATGTTATTGTAAATCATATATTCATATCTGAAATCCCAGACTGCCTTGTTCTCATGCCTTTCATCAAAATATGATGAATGTGGTAATGCTGCAGACACAAATACCACAAGTGTACAGGCCAAATGGAGCAGGAAGTACATGCAGGCACAAGCATCCTCTCACAGAAAGTTTAGCTTATATTATTCATGTCTTGAAGCAAAAGTCCCATTACTTGTTTAATCTTACATGCAGCTCCTTTAAGAACATGCCTCTCATGCTCTTCTTTTAACCAAGCATGTATTGCTTTACACCTACTACATCTTCTCTCCCTACCTGCTCCCTCCAAAAATGTTAGCTTTAAGGTTTGGTTTAAACAAATATCAAGTCCCTGTTTACCCAAGTGATTTACATATAATTGGCAGGAGGGGTTGAGGTGGTCCTGTTCATCTTGATTCCAAACAGATTCTTTTATCAGATGTTCAGATTGGCTTGCAGGGGATTCCCTATAGACTTTTAATTAAGATCATGATTATTATTACAATGGGTGTTAATGTAGGTATGGCATCCATTCAAAACAGTACAATTCTGTAACTTATTTTATTTAAACATGCAAAAAATGGTCAGCGACAATTTCCACAGACAGCCTGCATGATAGTATGTTAGCCCATTACTAGTTCCTTATTGATTAAAACCAAGCAAAAAGAAGGAAACGAAGCATACCTTGTAAAACAGAGTCCTCCAGATTTGCATCCTACTGCTGAGACAGAAGTCACTGAAGTCGGGGATACAGCAGCACTATGGCCAGTCCATGGCAGGGCTCCCTAAGGGTCCAATTGCTCATATTCTTGTTGCACAGGGAGGACAGAATACTTCTATTGCTCTTATGCTATGTGGCATGGTAGCCAGTCAGACTTCTAGTAGCACAGGAGAGTGAACACCTACAAAAGACAAATAAACAAACAAACACAGAAGCTGCTAAAAACCTCCTTATAAAGAGTACTATGGTCAGACAGCACACTAATGATTACATCAATTATACATTATATTTCTGTTTTAGTGGTTCATAATCCTACTCCACTACTAATTTTTTCACGAGTTTTCTCACATCTATCAAGCTTTAAATGCAAATGTGTCTCTGCATGCAGGCAGTGTGGGTGTAAAAAGTCATAAGAAGGTGTTTTTAATAGATGGCAAAGTGCGCTAATGTAAGAGTGATTATCAATACCATATGTTCAATGTCACCTTTGTTATGCACATCAACTTGATTATGAAACTAAAAAAGTAAAAGTGAATTAGTTTGTAGACTGATATATAAAACTTGACAACAAAGCTCTGATCAGGATGACTGCGGCAAAGAAGAAACATTGTGAGCAACACAAAGTTCCAAACTACTAAGTGTTGGACATCGCAGAGCCATAATTTGCATCATAATTTCCCAATATGGAAATTCTCCTATGATTCAGTCACGAGCCTGTAGCAGAGGTACACATGCAGCAAGAGGGCTAGTCAGTCCAGAACAGTGGTGGCACTCAGACTCACTTCTGAATATGCAACCTCACACTGCCCCTGGAGGAGGACAATAGGAACTGCAATTCTCTTGACAGCAGATTTGGGTGGACAGTTTGGAAAAGATTTTTATGACTTCACTGACCCCCTTCAACCAGCAGTGTTGCCCTCACACCCCCCCCCCCCCACTCCCAGCACTCCGACAGCCCGGCTCACACCCCACAGGGAGCAGCTTAGGTCATTACAGTGTGCTGTCAAAACCTGTGACCGCTCCGCGTCACAGCCGCCATGATTAAGACCTGAGAAAACAAGAGGAGGCGAAGAGAAGGTGGAAAAAAAGAGGTGAAAATTATGGAAAAAAAGCCTAAAATGCTTTCTCCTTTTTGCCCCAATCTTGTTGAACACTGACTGCTTACTTCTGCTGCTTTTGCAGTGAACTCCATTAATAAGTAACATATGTAAAACAGATATGGCTTTAAAATAATAGGACTGAGAGAACTGACCAGAAGACCTGCAGGTAAACTGCAGGCATCTTATTCAGCTGTTAACCTTATACAGTCAGTAACTAATATGCCAGTTATGTAGTGTGGGCACATATGGGCCAACAGAATCCGAATATGTGAGTACTATGCATCAATAATCCTTCAGGGTCCAGAGCTCACATTCAAAAATATCATGTAATGGAGAATTATGAAGGAAAAGGAAATCGATACGAAATGATTTTATTACAGCAGTGTATTGAAGCATCCATCAAAGCTGTAAGAGCAGACATGGTCTCACAGAGTGAAAAACATCAGAAGGGAAATAAACTGAACCTTTCAATTAGATAACTCTTTTCTTCTTATAATAAAAAAACATGACCAAGGGCCTTATAAAGAGAGTCCTCATAAAATAGCAGTTTCTCATTAAGTGTGATGTCAGCCCACGCGGCAGAGGCATACGGGCAAGACAATCCTCTGGTGAAATGGCAGGTGCTTCAGGATGGGAAATAAACAGCAAGAGGAGGAGTGTGTGCTAGACACATACAGACTAATGACACTCAGGAGCAGTTTGAGTCTATCCTCGTATGCAGTAGCTGTCTGCCACTGTCTGCCAGCTCAGTGTGTTCTGCCAGCCCACTGCCATCTCAGGTTCAGCTGAGTGGGAAGGAGACACTGCATAGACATGTAAAAGTGAAGCCAGTGATGCAACCACATCTGTCATAAAGATACCACTTTTAATAAGAGCTTAATTGCTATAATCTGTGTATCTGTAATGTGTTCTTTAGGAGGTCAGGGATGACTGTAGGCTTTGATTGGCATATATTGTAGATGTAAGGGCATGAGAGGCATGAATATGCAACTGAGTAAGTGCATTATCCAGCGTGTGAGGCAAAGAGTGTGATGAAGAGGACTTTTTTTTGTCTCTGATCTGAACTCCTCGCACGGCCCCCGCCAAAGCTCCAGATGCTGGAGGGAATTTTCCACTTCAGCATCATAAAAGATCAGCCTCCGCATTCAACACTGTCTGCCCATCACACGCTCCACCATCTCTCTCTTTCTCACTGAACAACAGAGGAGAAAATGCAATTCAACAAATTAGAAACTCTTAACCGGATAATGTTGCAGACCTTAATTCCTGCACTCCATAATAAATAAGCCCTTTGCATATGTAGTGGCAAAAAGAGCTTCTTTACCATTACCACCAACCATTCATTTGAAATTTGCGTGAAACTGCTCAGTAACACAGACCAGGCTGCCAGGTCCTCCGTGCTGAACGCTTTTTCTGAAGATGCTGGTTAAGGCTTCTTGCACTTTACAGAGGCTTATACTCAACACAGATCTGTTCTCCATTCATCCCGGCTCTTCCACCCCACAGCTTGGCTGGATCAGGCCTCACTCTGCAGTAAATACCAGCAGCCTTAATTCTGCCTTATGTCCTGTAGCTTTCAGCATGCTCTGCTAATCTTACATTTGTGTTCAAACACATTTATCCATTTGCCTGTGTCATCAGTACAACTTGTGTTGCAGTAAATAGTAACTGTCTTACTACAAACCCCACTTCCAAAAATGTTGGAATATTTTCCAAAATGCAATAAAAACAAAAATGTGATGTCATTTCACATTAACCCTTATTAAACTGACAAAAGTACAACTTAAACACAACTTATTTCAATTTTGTAAATACACACAAGTTTAGAATTGACTGCAACACACTCAACAAAAGCAGAGCTAAAATAAGATTGAAAAGTGTACATAATATTTAAGTAATACCAGTTTGGAAGACTCCACATTAAGCAGACTAATTGGTAGCAGGTGAAGTATCATGATTAGGTATAAAAGTAGCATCCATCAAAAGGCTCAGTCCTTGCAAACAAAGGTTGTGGCTCACCACTCTGTGCCAAAATTCTTGAGAGAATTTTTAGTTAGTTCAAAAGGAACTTTACTTAACACAAGACTGTATAGAATGTAGATCTTTCAACATCTAAAGTACATAATATTTGGTTAAAATTCAGAGAATTCAAAGACATCTCTGTCCATAAAAGGCAAGGTTGAAAATCACTGTTGAATGCATGCGGTCTTCAAGCCCTCAGACGGCAATGCCAAAGGCATAATGTGGCATGATGCTACTGTGACAAATCTCATGAGCTCAGGAGCACTTTTAAAAACCTTAATCACTGAACACAATCCATTGCTGGATCAAAATGATGAAGCCATGCAACAGAAGCCATGTATCAGTGCTCACAGCATGGGTAAGTTGCATATATGTGATGGTATCCACGACTCAAAGCCGTATATCAGGATTTTAGAGAGACATATGTTATCATCAAGGCGACATCTCTTTCCAGGACATTCATGATTTTTTTAGCAGGACAATGCCAGACCATATTCTGCACAGCCATAACAGTGTGGCTTCACAGACACAGAGTGCATGTGCTTGACTCGCCTGCTGCCAGTCCAGATCAATCTCCTTTTAAAAATGTTTGCTGCATCATAAAGAGGAAAATGAGACTGAGCTGAGCTAGTCTTTTTTAAATTACAAAATACTAAAATTAGTATCCTCAATTTTAAAACCATTAAGAAGAAATGTGATGTAACAATGGTTAATATGTCTCTGTTCCAACTTTTGTTAAGTGTGTTGTAGCCATTAAATACTTATCCCACAAACATGTTCTCTTGGCTACAATTGCCAACATGACTTTACAGAATGGTGGAAAAGTAGACTAAACTGAAGAACTAAACTGCACAATCGGAACAGACTTTTGCTTCAAACACAATAGGTGATAGACCAAATTATTACGTCTGGCCAATTGGCAACTTTATGATCGAAGTAGCTCTTTGTGCCAATATAAGTACTGGAGATGTGTTCGTGTGTTTCATGCATTAATTTACTTCACACATTGTGAGCCTCAGGTTATAAAAAAGCAAATAAACATTGGCCAAAAACATATTTTATCAGACAACTTGGCTGGCAGATTATATCGGCTGGTTATATATACTTTCACGGACACATAATACTAGCCCTGGAATTATCCTTTTCAGGACCAAAAAAGAAAATCAGTGGCTTCACCCTTCCCTATCTGCATGAACAGGATCACTTCTGAAAGGAATAGCTGCAAAATCTCATTCGGTTAGCTCTGTAGGCCTCATAAACTCATTAAACCCCATTTAAAAGTGAAAGAATCATCAAGCAGATTTCTTCTGCCGAGCACTCACGGTCACACAGATAATTATGTCCCACAGCTGTGCCTCTTCTGTTATAGTCACTGCTGCATCTTCACTACACTTCCCTCTGCAGGTGAGGATGTGGTATGAAACATGTTATCCCTGGACAACAGAATTCTCCATGTATTCAGCCCCAGGCCTCTGGCTCAGGGCCCACCCCACCCCTCCCCACCAGTCCCCTTTATTATCTCATGGTATTCCTGTATTTGCCCTCTTCTCCGTTTTAAAAGGACTGCATTACTTCCACCTCCCCAAACTTGTCAAAACCAATTTGCTCCCCTATTATCCCTCCAAAACTGATTTCACAGTGACCTCCTCCCACTGCCCCCACCCTACCTCAAAATCTTCAACCCCATGTGTCCCTCAATCGAAACCCCCAACACGACCTGCGCTCCCCCCTTAAATGCCCCCCCGTCCCACCCCTAACCCAGCTATTCCTGGCCTGGACCCCCCCCCCCTCTCACTCACTCTCTCTCTCTTTCACTCACTCACTCTCTCTCTCTTTCACTCACTCACTCTCTCTCTCTTTCACTCAC
>JBBPDA010000145.1:20248361-20259353 GCA_037974385.1 Arnoldichthys spilopterus
CACACAGCTTGTATCATATCCACAGAAAAGTAGAATAGGACCATCCGAAGCAGCGGCACATGAGCCTATAGTCATCATCAAATACTTTTGCTAATCTACCATTGAGTTGGAGCAACATTTGTGATGCAGAACTAATCATTTAACATCATATAACACAATGTGTATCTCAATGCATTCAAATCCTCACAGCTAAGTTCCAATGTCTAGCATTATCAAAAAAGTAGAGGCTGTCACTGCAGCAAAGGAGTGACAAATTCTCTGATAATTTCTTTGATTTTTCTTTGGATGAGCAGGTGTCTACAAACATTAATCCATAGACAATTGGTGTAGCATTCCAAATTGATGTACAATCTCTAAAGAGGTTAAATGTGGAATTTTTAAAACAAATGTATTAAATTTTTTAATGAAATTAATCTTCTATGTGTCACTATTAGTTCTTTGCCCTAAAAAAGCATAACGCAATCTCAGGTAATGGAGCAATATGAGAGATACATAACAACATTTAATAAAGACAGTTGCATCAGCAACAAACTTACAACGCACAGCTTGAAGAGGAACAGGAACACTTCAGCCAAAACACCAGATGGAGGTCTAGACTGAAAAGCTTATGAGGCAGAAGTGCTCATTCTACCACATGTTGCTTTTAGAAAAGAACAAGCCTTTGTAGAGAAATGTAAAGAGTGCACAAGGAAGGAAGATAAGAAAAAGTTTACTCACTGTGAGCAGCATGCAGCACAAGGGAGAGGCCAAGCAACAGGCAGCACTGGACAGCTCTCATGTTGTGGATTGTCTTTGGCCCGCACTTGGATTGCACAATGAAAAGCAGGTTGTTTGCTTCTAAAACCTCTGAGCTTAAGCCAGGCTATCAGAGAGCTAATACCCCAGCAGAAGTGAACAGAGGAAGATTACAGGCTTGTCCACTGAGGCCCTAAGACAAGAACTGTGGTTCACCAACTAGATTAATCAGGACAGAAGAAGCAATTATCTCTCTCTCCCAATAGTAACCATCATTTTAAATCTTTTATACTGCCTCTCTACCCAGCCGTTAGTAAGAAAAGCATAGCCCAGTGCTGTGCTCAGTTAAATGATGTTATTATTATATATATTTATATATATATATATATAATGTTATTATTAAATACTGTTATTATTTCAAATTAACAATCAAAGTCAGTTTGGCCAAGAGGTGTTTTGTTAACTGATACCAGAAACCACAGAGAAGACAGAAGTTTTCTATATTAACCCCAGGTAAAATTCTAGTCATTATTTCCCCCTATGACACAGCACAAAGATCTGTAAATTAAATATGCCACTTGCACAAAACCTGATGACCTTAGATTTCTAAATGGTTCTTGGCTTTAATTCTTCACAAGTATGCACATCTAACATCCAAGAATAGACTTTAACCCCTGGTAGCCCTACATTGGAACACTGATACATAACATTGTCATAACCTTGCCATAAACATGTCATAGCAGACATCAAATGCTGTTGCAAGTTGTCATGAGATTATGCCCATTAATATAAAAGTGTCATGTTACCATTGGCAGTAATTGTTGTGACAGATGCTATAGTGTATGATGCCAAAACAATTTATGTCACATGCTAATTTAGGGTTATGACATCAAAGTATGGAATGAAAATTACCAGCAATGGTATTTTACCTTTTACACAGTAGCCACAAAATGTAGTTTTGCAATGCATTTAGTTTATTCTTGAATTTTAGAATTCTCCTTTCAGTTTTAAAATTTAAAAGTATTTTATTTTAATTATAAATTATGTATTGCATTAATAAAATATATTTCCATTCCACTGGCAGAATGGCCAACTGAAAACATAGAAAAAGCAATAATAGACATTATTGTGATAATTTATTAAAGCATATGATGGTGTCCTTCACAATTATTAGCACCCCTTCATTTCATTCTTAACAAATAAGAAAAATACAACCTTGATTTAAGTATATGATTTGATTAAAAAAAACTGAGCATTTTGGCAATAAACACTCAAGGTGGGTTGGACAGAAAGATGGCTATAATTAATTGAACCTTACTATAAGAAACTCAACTAAATAGGAGGGAGGTTCAGTGATGTTGGTTCCTCCAAAAGGCAAACCAAAAAAAAAACGTCATAAAATACTCTGACATTTTAAATCACAATCTGACCTTCTCGGCAAGGAAACTAATCCTGGATCATCATTGGATCTTTATGGACAATGATCCATAAAATATGTCAAAATCAACATGAAAATGGTTAACTGTCCACAAAATCAAGCTTATGCCATTGTCATCTCAGTCCCCTGACCTGAACCTCACTGAAAATCTGTGAACTAAAAAGGAGAGTGCACAAGAGAGGGCCTAGGCCCCTGGATGATCTGGAGAGATTTTGTAAAGAGGAATGGTCTCAGGTGCCCTGTCTTGCTCTGCATTCTCCTGTGACTGTTTTATTGGTAAAAGGAGGCTGTGTAGAGTATTAAATGCAGGGGCACCAATTATAATGGCACATGTTTTGTCAAAAATGTTTTTTTTTTCTTGATGAGAGATTTATTCTCTGAATAAATGTATTTCAATTAATGGTTGGATTTTCTCATTTTATCAGTGTAAAATTAATCTTCTTCAAAAGGGGGATTTTTTTTCTAACAATTTTTACTGATCTTTTACTGGGGTGTCAATAATTGTTGAGGGCACTGTATCTTCTGTGAAATGTTTATGGCATAAAACATGCTGTGTTATGTAGCAGGCTTAAATTTCTTGAGCTCCTAAAATATTACGTAGCATTGTCATATTAGTGATAGCAGTTGTTGCTGTGAGCCATTAAAATAGCTGGTATTATTTTCATTCTGGTGATGAGCAATAATATCAAAGCTTATAAGGCCTGTACTCACAATATATCTAACAAATAGCACAGATCCAGGACCACCTGCCCATTTCCATACACATGATATAAAAAACAGACAATCTTGGTCTAAAGTGTTTGTGAGAACAAACCAAAGCCAGACATTAGAACTAGCACAGCAGACAGAATTTGACAGAAGGCCAAATGAACCAAACAGAACTGACTCATTGCTTACTGTATGTGACACCTGCAAAATTTTCACAGGCTCTCACATACAGACAAGACTATTTCTGTGTCTGTCACTGCTTGTTTTTTTATAAAACCTGCCAGAACAAAGCGCCTGTTTGCTGGCTAACTGACAATGAGCAACTTTTAAGGCATAAAGAGTCATTTCCACATGAACAGTGAAACTGGGTAATCTTGTGTGTCCTAATTCTCAGAACAATATTGTTTTACCCCTTCAATGCTTCTGCTGAAGCCTAATTTAGTTTGTGCAGGAACAAAGGATGAGGAGAAGCAGTGTTTATTGCCATCTTTTATTGCACTTTGTAAGCAGGTGCTGAATAAGTTGAATTCCTCTTAAGGGAAACCTCTACTGTGCCACGTCAACTGAAGCAGGACTGAGACAAACCCATCCAAATTTGAATTAGCTACCTTAGGACCAGAGACAGAGGACATAATGCTCATTAACATTTTAAAATATAATTAAAAAAATAAAATCGCACATCAGATCTGCTAACAGGCAAACAAAATATAAGAGTATCTAAAAAAAGATGCACAAGGAAACTGTTTAAACAGTATAAAAAAACTGCAGTGTTCCTTTAATATCATCAGCTCATATCCACAGAAAAAAGTTTGATTCTACCACATGCTTTTTTAAATAATTTCATACTCATATGTATATATATATATATATATATATATATATATATAGATAGATATTATTTTTCTTATCACTTGTGTTTTCAAGTTCAAAGAGTATACCACAGGAATTAGTTTAACAGTCAGCTCCATCAGTGGTTGTCATGGCAACATAGCAGTTAACCTCATCCTCACTCCAAGCACACACACTCTCTCACTCTCTCTCTTTCTCTCCCAAATATCCACACACTCTCATAAAATATCTTTACTGATGGGGAGCACATCTCTAAAAACATCCACAAGATCCCTGTTACAGGTAAGTTGGTGCACATTAAAACATCAAAACATATAATAAGTAATTACAGTGGAGTCATTGTCCAGAGTGTCCTCCCGGTCCCTGGAATCCAGTTTCATGAAGAACATCAGTAGTGTTTAAGATCTGAGAACAGTCAATGATTCTGTCCAGCACTCAAAAGGACAAACGCCAGCACACTCTTTTGCTCTGCTTTAGTTCCTGTCTTTTACTCTTGAGGTGTGAACAGTGATCATGTGACAGACAGCTAGCTCTTCCCCATTTTGGCAATGAGCTCATCACATATCTTGGTCAATTCCTCAATTTCTTTGTTCTGTAAAATAAATAAGATATAATCGGTTAATGTTTTTACATTTTTTTATATCTGTAACTGCATATTGATGTTATTAATGGATGATAGTTTTCATAATTTCACTCATACTAAAAAAATAACTTTGCAACTTCACAATTTTATTTGGTTCTTTAGGAAATCGTTCAATGCATCATGAAATCTCAAACTGTTACAATTACATTTGATCAGAATTATTTTTTAAAATCACTACTGATAAAAGACTTCACTGATTATTATAAATAATATAATCTACCATTTGAAAATGTATGTAATTAATCACCAAATTCAAAAAGCATTTTACAGCCATATTCAAAATCACATTGTGTTTTAGTTAGTAAATAAGCATGCTGAATAAACACATGAAAGTGGAGTCAAACCTTCTGATCCAGTGTGCGTTCCAGTGAATCCACCTTCATCTGTTCTTTCCTCAGACTGGCCTGGTACGCTGCCTGCTCCTGCTTAGCTTTGGCACGCACTTGGGCGATTTCTGCATTGGCCCTGTGGGATGCCACAAACAGTCTCACAGTCAAGCAGCAGACAAGATAAATCAAAATAGGCAGAGGGAAGCAACTAAACATGCCACTTACTTATCCAGTTTCTCCTCAGCATGGATTTTCAGGGCCTGGTAGCGTTGCTCCTCTTTGCGAACCCGAGACAGATATTCCTGTGCACACTTCTTTAGCACCTCCTCGTTCTATAGTGGAAAGAAAAAAAGAGGCTTAATGAGAGCAGGAGGATCCAAAGTGAATTTTGAAAAATTCTCTACAATTGATCTATCCATGCTGGCCAAAAATATGTTCTTTTGTAGCACCTGTTGTGAATTTAAACTACTACTGACAAAAATCTCATTCAACATAATAAGGAACTGCAGTGCAAAGTTCACTTATTGTCAAAATACTTTTATTACCTTCAAATGAAACAATACATCTCCAATAGCATCCACACACCCTTTGAAAATAGCATATTTAGCTACCTTTACTGAAAGGGATTCCATTGCTGACACAGGTCCCTGCACAGTGTGTATAATCTCCATAAAATAGCACTACCAACAGAACGGAGTAGTCAGACTTGAGCCACCATACCCAATGCCAAGAATCTGCTAGGTATACATCAAAACAGCTTTGACCAGTCAAGGCATGGACTCCACAAGAACTCTGAAGGTGTGCTGTGGTATCTTGCACCAAAATGTCAGCAGTGGATCCTTTAAGTTCTGTAAGTTGCGAGGTGGGATATTCATGGATTAGATTGGTTGTCCAGCACATCCTACAGATGCTCAAGCAAATTGAAATCTGGGGGGGTTGGAGGCAAAGTAAACACCTAAACACATACAATAGCCTTTTGAAAGAGACAACTGACATTTGGAAATATCATCACCATGAAGGGGTGTCCTGAATCTGTTATAATGTTTAGGCTGGTATGTGTCAAAGTAATCTCCACATGAATGCCAGGACTCAAGGTTTCCCAGCAGAATATTACCCAGAGCACCACACTGACTCTGTGTGCTTGCCTCCTTCCCATTGTCCTTCCTGGTAACAACTCTTCCACAGGTAAGCAATGCAAATGCACCCACTCCACGTGACGTAAAGGAAAACATGAGGCTGCCTTCTTCTATTGCTTCATGCTTTAGACTTTAACTGTACTCTTGATTTTGGAAAGAATGTTCCTTCTTCTTCAATGATCAGATTTCATGACCGGATGTAGATGTTTCATATAAATGAGCTAATGGTACTATGATTGAATTTTTATTGCCCTTTCCAGATGTTATCTTTTGTTTCAACAAACTAGAAACTTAAACTTATGTAGTGACTGAATTACAAAAATGCTAAAATTTTTTCCTGAATTTGTAAACATTCTGTACACCATGTCAAACACAGTAACAGTTGCTACAAAAGGACACAGCTATGGGGCGAGCTGGAATAGGTAAACTCTGTTTACTTTTCAGCTGACATCATCTTATCCTAGAAGTGCAGACATCTTTTTATACTGTAGGAAACCTTAACCAGTTATACTGGACTGACGTTAGTTATCAGAGTACATATGAATTTCATTTGAATGGACACACTGTCTGATTGGACTGTTTTTGCAGACCTGATACTTTAGCAGTGTTAATACTTCACCTTGCGGAAGCCTTCTAAAACATCCTTCATCTTCTCATAGCGACGGAACAGATCAGCCAGAGACTTCTCTACTGAGTTGAGATCTGCCAGGGCCTGGTCCTTCTCCAGAATCAGCTGCTGAATGGTGTGATGGGAAAGAGACTTCTCCCTCTGTTCATCCTCTAAGACATGTACACATTCAGACACATGGTGGTGAGAATTAGGGAATAAATCTGATTTTATTTTGTTACAGGACACACTTATTGCAAATGATTAAATATTGTGTACACTTTCACATATATTTCCACCATGTAAATTCCCCTCTCAGTACCCAAATGGGAGGCTAACAGAAAAGGCACTATTAATGAACTCAGAATATGATATGCATTAAATAACTAATGATGATGACTAATATTTGATGATGTTCGGTTTAATTGTCTCCTGTAAAGCATGCAGACAAGACACGTTACACAATGGAAAACCAAAGAGACACTGTGTGAGAAATGAGATCACCACAGAGGATTAATACACCAACTTTTACACAAGAGCACCTTACAGGAACACCTGTGACATTTTTCCTTATAAAAACTCAGCCTACTTAAGCACAAGTCTTCTTTAAAAGTCTAAAACATATATATAGTTCTTTTAATGCAAAGTCATTAAGATCTTGTTCTTGATTGAACATAAAAAGACTGGATTTGAAATAAGAACAAACAGATAAAACTTCATGAAAACTTCCTCTTATGGCCACATTTCCTTTCACTTTACACAGACTGTAGATGTGTTATTAGTAACATTGCGGACTTGAAAGCTAAGAAACTAAGAAAAGAAAAAAAAAGATGAAGCCAAAATGAAAGATGAAAGATACGAGGGTGAACAGAGAGATTCTGCCTCCTCGTGTCTACCAGATGTGTGCAGACGCAAAACAAACAAACAAAAAGAAGAGTCCTTGTTACTTACCCGGCATGCCTGATTGAATTATCAGATATTTATGGGCAAAGGAGGGAGCAAAACAGAAAGAAGGGATTGTGTTAAGTCAAGCCACCAGGGAGGGATACGTGGGAGAAAAAGTGTTAAAGATACAGAAAAAAATCTTGCTCTTTCCATTAAGGTGCCACAAAGAAAAAAAGGCTGAAAGCGTGGATTAAGATCACTGTTGAATATGTGAGGGCAAATTCATGGAATAATTAGAGAATAAATAAAAAATAAACAAAAAACTGTAAAAGTGAAAAAGAGAAAAGAGAATTGAGCTTAAACTGAGTGTGAAATAAAACAAGACTGTAACTGGCAAAACAAAAATGCAAGATATGTTATCAAGAAAAAAGAACAAGGATAACTGGGGTTAAAGACAGGTAGGGGAGAAAAAATAGAAGGCATTTTCCAAAACCACAGCATATGACTGACTATGTTATGGTTTTGGCCAAGAAATTTGTTACATTTCCAGTTGGTGAACACCTAGATAAGTGGTAATGCAGGGGACATATTTCAGTTTCATGAAGCTGTGAATGCAAGACAAGTGGAGATGAATAAAGGTAGGGTTGGGGGTTGAAAGCTTGTGGTTGTAACTGACCAGTGGCTGAGTCCAGGAGCGCAAAAGACTTTTCTGCAAATTGAATAAAATAAAGTGATATGTGAATCTGTGGACAGATTCGAAATGATTCAGGAAAGGATGTGTGATTCTCTTGTTTATATAAAGTGTGTGTGTAGAATAGAAGTAGTCAAACTGCCTTAGAAACAAAAAGAATAAAAAAAAATGCCCAGCTGTATTCAACATTGTTTTTTTTAGATATTCTGTACTCACCAATCATTTGTGCAATTGTCTTCTCATACTCTGAAACAATTCTCCTGTAGACGAGAAATGCAAGTTGTTACAGGGAAACCTTACACTTTATTTTGGTACCATGTATGTAACTGCATCAAATCTAATTGAATGTAGCTTGGTGTAACATGATGGTGAGGGGTCTAACAGCACAAGGAAACATGGCAACCAGGCCCCTAATATCCTTATTAGACACCTTTATCAAGTTTTAGGTAATTTTACATATTCATGACTCATGGGCAGCTATTGCTTTGCATACATGGTTTAAATATTCTTCTGTATTAGAGCACTAACTCAGCAGAAACATAGCAATAAAATGTAAACATATAAGTTATTATTATTATTATTATTATTATTATTATTATTATTATTATTATATGAAGTGTATGCACATTTCTATTCTGGATGCCATAAGACCTTTTCCCCTTAACTTAATTGAGGCCTACTGCTTCCTAGTGCAGTTACCGTAAATGCTGCTTTCACCTAAAGCTGCCTTGGTAGAATCAGTGGTCAATCTATTGTATGCTGGGAAGAGCCCAGTGGAGGGCTGGTTTTTGTGAAAAGCAGGTTGGCAGAACTGTAAGCAGTGGGATTACCATTGCTTCCCCTTAGCCTCTTAGGCCTTCCTTATCCTGAGGCCAATCAGTCTAATGAGGTAAGCTGCTGTCTTATCCACACTACCAGGGCAGCATCCAGCTGGCCCTCAGCCCCTCCTTCAGCCTCCAGCCCATGCCTGGCTCAGAGGAAGGGGCTCTAAGGGGGACACAGTGCTGGGATGAGTGATTTGAATATATCCAATCACATCAAATGTGCTGGAGCTAAAACTGGAGTCTGAGTCACCTTCATTTCTAATACATTCCAGTGTTTTTGTTTGCTTTTTCTCTTACTAAAGCTGTCAAGAATCAGCAATATGTCATTACTGTTTGACATTTTCATTTATACCCATTCTCAAAATATACTAGAGTACACATCATCCCTTCTCAAAATATTCTATCATGACTGTCTTTTGCTAGGTCATATACTAATTGGCCAAAATCACAATCTTCAGTACAATCCTCCCTTCACTTCCCCAGGTTTCTCCACTATCTCTGGCACACTTCACATTTTGGCCCACTTTAATTGGCTTCATTCTTAGGTCTGAGCTTTGAGAAAACGTTGGACAGAGATAAACAGATTCACAGGTGCACCGAGGTTGATATGTCAGTTGTACACAGATCACTGAAGCAGTAGGCGGAATCATTCAACAAAAGCAGCCCACTCCATGCTCAACTGAGCAAGATAAAAGATATTAAATATATTTTTATAGTTACATAATTTTGTAAGGATCAAAACAAAACAACTGTATCAGGTGGTGCATTCTTACTTCATCTCCTGTAGTTCCTGTTGGCTCTCTTCATACTTCCTCTGCCACTCCAGCACTTCTTTTTCCTTGGAAACAATCTGATGATGAAAGCAAAAGCACATCACTCAAACATAAGTTGTACAGATTTCTAGTATAGGATAATTTGCAAAGAAAGGTCTCATAGCTTAAAAATGGTTTCTGATGTCACTCTATCAGGAAATGCAAAGGATCTTATGAGCAATGGTCAACGTCATTTAGGAAGCTGTTTATTCATTATTTACATTTACATTTACATTTAATCATTTGGCTGACGCTTTTATCCAAAGCGACTTCCAGGACAGAGGCAACAATCAAGCATTCGTGTCGCGTAGATCAACACTGAGAATGGAGCTACACGGAGACCGACACATTATTGTTGGTCATCTTACTAAACTAGCAAATATATAAATAAATACCTCTTCTCTGGCTATGCCCAGTGAGTGGTCCATGTCCCGGGGTAGGTAGGGGCTTTCTGTATCACTGTATCCTGCTCTGGAGTATATGGAGCTTTTGGATACACCACTGTCCCCAGGGGAGGCCACTTCTCTCTGCTGTGTGGGGAAAGATGAGGGATATTGGGAGATAGGAAAGAAACAGAAATTGGAGAGATTTCACTCAACTGGCTGTACTCTCTAAAAAACACCTTCACTCATACACTCATACCAGAGGGATTCTGAACCAAGCCACAAGGCAGCACATCATCTACAGGTTCTACAGAGCAAAGCCACAATGCCAATGAAAGCAGGTTCTTCACTTGGTTTAAAAGCTTCACAGAGTTGAAGTGAGGCTTCAATTTGTGATTGGACAACTACACACAGCTGGGAGACTGTGATAGGCTGGCGATGCCCAAAGCAAGATGGTCATGAGCGACTGCTCGTTGTGAAAGAGCACAGCTGTGACTGGGTCCAGGCCAGGGAGGGAAGTAACTTGAGGAAGGCTCAAAGAATGACCCATGTGTTAGTGACATGCTGGGACCACATCACAGTTAAAGGAGCAATATGTATTCAGAGGTTTTAATCATGATGATTTGCCAAAAAAATTAGCAAATGACTATAATACCAGTCACAGATATTTTCAGCTTCACTTATCCTACAGAATGGACTACTGATTCTTAGTCTAATAACTATCTGTGACACATTACAAAAGACATCGATTACCCTGTACTTAGAAAAGCACAGAACAACAAACCAAAACACTTTTAATGTCATAAAAACATGCATTTGTAATTGTGCTTCTTGTATTCAGTTGTCCATTTATAACAATTAAATGAATTTCTCTACCAAATAACAATAAACTGCAGCCAGTATCAAAAGAATCCATTATATATATATATATATATATAAAAATGAATTAACA
>JBBPDA010000145.1:20259453-20322446 GCA_037974385.1 Arnoldichthys spilopterus
TATATATATAAATGAATTAACAGCAGCAACACAATAAACAGCAGCCAGTATCAACAGAATGACTGACATTTTGTTTTATATATAACAAAAACAAAATGTCAGTCATTCTGTTGATACTGGCTGCTGTTCATTGTGTTGCTGCTGTTAATTCAAAAAGCCAACTGTCCTGAAACATTCCATGTCATTTCTGTGTGAAGGTGACCCTGAAAAAGCAGAAAATTTAAAACAGGCTGAATACTATATTTTGAAACTTTATCAATGTTTACATACTTACATACCAAACTCTTATTTAAAAAAGGGAGAAAATCTGTTTTTCAAGAAAATTGTGCAAAAAATGTGTTTGATTATTGACTTAGGTATTAGACTGCTCACTACAGAGATTAAAGATTAGGTTTAAATACTGGGGTACTCATGTAATGTATTAACTGCAAAACTAACTTCACTTCAACCCCTAAAATCAGTCCAGAAAATGTTGTATCTAAGTTTAGAGATCATAAAAGATTCACTATAAGCCCATCTGAATCAAAAGCAATTTAAGAAGACATCCATGTACCTACATTCTGGGAGAAGGCAGGTTACATAAATATCTGCACCATATATCACTTAAAAACAAACAATGAAAATAATGCCACTTCATTATTTGCCTCTAAAAGAAAATTCTCTCAAGCTGAAAAGAAAAATTGGCTGCAGTATGAACCTGATCAGTCATCAGGAGAATCAGCCTTTCTCTGATCTTGTGTCTGTCCTAAAATGAAGAGGCAATAATGTGGTAATCATGGTGATTTTAAACCCACCTGCTGATTGGAACAGATTAAATCCTAACAGAGGTGGATTAGGAGATTATTTGATGTAGTTGTGGCTTTACAGGGGGCAGGGGGTCCATGACAGGAAGCAAGTATTGCTTAGTGTGCAGTGTTGGGTCTGGATATAGTACTTAATAATAATGCCATTATTCTACTCTGGGGGTCCACCTCTGTTGTAGAAAAATTCTTGCAGAACCATTGTAAGCAGCCAGTGGGTTTATGATATACTAATGTAAACAAAGCAACCCATCTGGACAACTTACAAAGAGGGTTTATGTGAAAGGATGAGTAGGTGAATGGCTTTGTAAACACAGCAGAACTGATTGCAGAGGTAAAGTTAAGAGTTAAGCTGGTAATCAAACTGTAGTTGAAGCTTAAACCTTAAACTGGAACTCCTGGGAGGAGTTGAATAAGCATAAGCGTAATACATTAGATCCTAGAAAATCTGATGAACATTATGAATTTACCAACAAAACTAGTATTATACACCATAAGGTATACTAACCTCAGCATGGTCTTCATATTATGCTGAGCTTGGTATATTGCATAAAACAGTATTTTCAGTGCTGAAACCTGGGGTCAACAAACAATGAGCCTAAGAGCTACCACAGAAGAGCTACCATAGCATTGCTAACCACATCAAGGGGGCATTATAGCTTGAATATGTTCTGGTTCCTTTTCCATAAACTAGATGTAGTACCTGTGCAAACTGGGGTGTTCTTCGACAGAGTTTTACATCTGTCTGAGCAGACCTGCTTGCTGACTTCTAGGAAAATAACCAGACCATTTTAAAGAAAGTGAGGAACAAATTAAGAACAGGGAATGGGATGAACAAGCCCTGCCATGTCTGAATAAAATTATGATGTGATGTCTGTATAATGTGTCAAAAGGAATGTTAATATCTTACTGGAATATAACATGTAAATGGAAACAGATGAATAACGTGATCTTCAGTACCAATGGGAAATGTTCATGTTAGGTTTTACTGTTACAAACTGTTAACAAACCATTCAACAAACTTTGTAAGAAGCTTGAGCATTAAACTTCAATAGTCCAGGGTCTTTTTTTATTTTTACCTAATTGCCATCTGCTGTATCTGTAGCGTACAGTCAATTACCACAAACAGAAGTCAATGGGCACGTGATCAACACATATGTACTAGCATAAATTATAAGTGTGTTTTAAGCTAAATGTTTTTTTTGTTCTAATCTAAGTACAAGAAAAGTATTGTCTATTATAGATGACCATATATTACAGATACTGACATTTTAAGGTTATGTTTAAAATCCTAAAGTATGCCTTTAAAAGCAGTTTAGTGTGTAGTCAATGGACAGAGAGAAATTCTCTGGAATTTCATTGATTTTTAAAAAATGTCTGCAGAATTAAATGTTTAAGATGTAAAGAAAGATATTTAGGGTTGTCTGATGTAAAATGCTACATTCTAGAGAAACTTACTAGTCAGAACCTCTTATAGCAGTAGTAATATGCACCAGACGTCCGAACTGTTTAACTGTATAACTGTCCAAACAGTTATATCAATGCTGAAAACTTTATTTTATTGTAGTTTTACAAGAGAGCCTAAAAATAATTTCTAAAAGCCATTTATGGCACCACAATAAGGCCATAATAAAGCTAATGTGTCCATCAAGAAAACATTGTTTGTTTTAAGACTGCAAATTTCCCACTTGTGGGACTAATAAAGGGTTCTCTTATCTTATCTTAACATTTCCCACTATTTTACCTTACATTTAAAAACATTACATTTAAAATATGATGACACTTACTACGACCCCTGGTTCTTATCACAAACACTGCAAAGAAATCCAAGCCTACATTTCTGCATGACCATTTCACATTAAACCATCCTGAACGGCTTTGTTTACATCTTAAAAATTTAATTATACTAAAAAAATTTTAATGATAGAATTCCCCATTAACAGGCAGGTTATTAACCATGTTAAGATATACATTCAGAGAGGTTCAAACCAGAGGGAAAGGGTGAGGGAAGTAAAACTACTTGGCTGATTCTAGTTTGGGTGGGTTAGATCTCTCTCAGTCCTCTTACTTTAGCCAAGGCAGAACCGTTGATATTCCAGCGGCGTGGACTGGGCTTCTTAAGCCGAGACTGTGGAGCATGCAAGACATAAATGTGAGCATGCAGTGAAAATAACAGAAAGGTGTGAACAGTGTAAGGTGTGAACACTACATGTGTAAAGGATTTAACTGCGAAATTTTTCACCTGAGACCCATTTACTCAAATGGTTGTTTCTCACAAATGCCATTTCAGAAGACAATTTTTCAATTCAGCAAACCTAACCAGCATGACACCCAATCAGCAAAACTGATCAACTCTCAAGTTCATATGACAATCCACTAGCAATGTCCAGTTCAGACATACAGATGGCCTGTATGTCCTAAGTATTCCAGTGTGTTAGTGCGAACTAGTCACAGTCGGAATAAGAAATCAGCAACAATGTGACAAGGATTTGAAGTAGCACAGAAATTCTGAACTTTAGATTCTTTTGAGCTTTGTATTCTGTTCTGTGCACTGACACTACAGGGGTGATATTTGAAGGGTATCACTGGGAATTATAAAAACCTAAATAGCTGAACAGCATTCCAAGTCACATTGATCTTTATCTCTGCGCTTCTCCTAATAAGGCAAACATGCAGGATTGTCAGAAAGCCCTTAAAGAAGACACACCTCTCTCTGTCAAGAGGGTGTCAGCAGACAGCAGCACCAATCAGGGAGCAGGGGCTGGGATATTAATGTCAAATGGCAAAAACTAGAAAGTGAATGGGGATGTTGGGCCACTCCCACAATGTTGAGGTAGTATATGGGTATGCACTCCCACTCACACCAGGGTGCAGTCAGAAGGGAATCACACATGCTCACACGCACGCACACAAACGCACACACACACACGCACACACACACACAGCACTGAGAGCACTGCAAACACTCTGCTAATGCAGATGCCAAGTGCACAATAACACACATTGTCTGCAGGAGCAGGCTGTAGGTACACCCACACACACATATGCTGGCTCAGTGCAATACCTGAGGGGAAACAGTGGATAGAGAAGGGCTCTGAGAGATGTTTTTGGCTACCTGGAGAGCCTCAATCCTTAGGGCTGCGAGCACCAGCTCCTCCTGGGCCGCAGAGTGGGGTTTGTGGGAGTGGTAGGTTTGAAGGAAAGGGGAAGCAACGTGAGGGGAAGGGGCATGGGACGAGGAGGAAGAGAGGGGTTAACGCTCACTGAGGTTAACAAAACATATGAACACACAAACATATAAACATGTACACCAATCGGCAGCCTGAAGATGTTCCACATGAGATTGTGATTAAATCCATCTCTCCAGAATCAAATTCATTCAGGTGGTCACATTAACTCCTAAGTTTAAATTAGGTCTTCTTTGAATAACAGTATTCAGCATAACTGCTGTATGCTTTTGGCCTGCCGCCCCATTAAATTAGAATTAGATTTACTATAAAAATTTACAGGTATTTAACCCTTAGACGTTATGATTATCACAAGCAAAACAAAATGATATTAATTATTTAAGACACAGGCTTACTGAAGCAAGCAGAGAAATCTGGCTGGAGTTGCAGTGAGTGAAATAAAATATATTTTTATATTAGTTTTAATTTGATGAAACCGCACTGTGTTGTAATGTATACTATTATGCACGTATACATCCATTTTTATGATTAAACTCCCAAAAAGGCAGAGAGACAATTGTGCTGTGACATTTCAAACAAAGTCAAACAAATAATCTGCACTAAGCTATTTCTGTTCATTTAAATATTTTTGCAATTTTTACATCTTCTACTATAAATCCTGCTTTAAAAAAGGAAGGGGGCTCACATTAGACATAGAATTTTATTGCCTAATATTTAATAAACTAATAGTTAAATTATGCTATTTTTGCCAGTTCTGTGATAATGTGACTTCTTTAAAAGGTGATAAATAAGCCTCTTATTATGGGAACTGTGTTATAGAACTTCGGTCTAAAGGGTAAATGAAAGACAAAGCTCAAAAACACCAAATAAGGAAACAAATACTTTAGCACAAAGATAATTACTCTGCACTTCTAATGGTTAAAATAACCAAACAGATGTGATGAGGCAGAATTTACTGCTGTGAGTACAGCCTTTTTTAAATGAGACCTCCATGCAGAACTCAAAGTGGTTGTTATCTATACTGCATCTTTAGGTTGACCTGAGCCCTAGACAAAAACCCCTAAATAATACAATGAAATGAAAAAGAATCTCTTCTGAAGAAAATGTGGTCAGTACATATAATACAAATAATACCCCTGTTTGAATAATATGTATTGACAGAGACACAAGCCCAGACACAGAATAACAGAAGAGACAAAAACAAATCCAGATACAGAAGAACAGATAAAAAGTGAGAAAACTGAAATAAAGCACACACTCACACAAAGGGCACCACATATCCACACAATCACACATACTAGCAGCAGAGGAGTGAGGGAAGGAGACCAGAGAAGAGGGGCTTGGAAGGCAGGTTACTGTGAACACACCTGCAGTTTTTGGGCGAAGGCGGTAGGGTTGGTCTCTGCCAAGTCAGGTTCCAGGTAGTTGAGGGGGGCGGCTGACTCACTAAGCCTGTCTAAGAGGGAGAGATCGGAGGGGTCCACGGGGCCCTGGGAGGGGGGCTATGATGAAGTCCACAGTGGGAGAGGGACAGGAGGAGGATGAAGGTGTGTGTGTGTCAGTAAAGCAAAGCAAGCAGAGCCACATACTTATTTTTGGGGCTTTCTGTAAACCCCTAAGAGTGCTTTTTCATTTTGTTTGTTTCTCTTGTAGGTTTTACTTCTGTTTAGTTTTGGCAAATTACAGAACCTACAGCTTTTAAATGTTAAGCCATGAACATCAGTACGTCACTACACATCATCAGAGGCAATTAGATAGCCTACACTTTGTCTCCCTCTGCAGGTTAAAACTTAGGCAGAACTTAAACTGCAAGTCAGGCAAGTAGTACTAGCAATACCAAAAGAGAATATGATTTCAACTAAAAAAGCCAATTTGAACATTGTTACATACACTGATGGTTTTCATTTCACACACATAATTCTGCTTGATTTTAATAACTCATACTGACCGCTCCATCTCGTTCATTGCTCTGGGCACGGCTCTGGGACTCGCTCTCCCTCTTCCGGCTCTTCTCTGAGGTCAAGGTCTCGGGGGCTCCATGGGACGGCAGCACCGGTGACTTCCCCTCTGCTGAGATCTGAGCCTCCATCTCCTCAAAACTCCTAAAGGAAGAACATCACCAATAACTAAATATAAACAGCATACCATTGCTAGTATAACAAACCCCATCTCCAAGAGGGAACCTTATAGGAGAGGAAAAAAAGTTATTTTATTTAAATGTAACAAGATTTTATTCCAAGTAATTTTAGGCAATTTCTATTGGTTCAGTCATCATAAAACATTCACACAATGTAAAGGCTAGCCTGAGTTTTCAAATAGTCCACAAATTGTGAGACCAAAAATAAAAATATGTTAAGAAATTTTTAAGCATTTAATTGTGTATTAAACTTTATGAAGGTTTTAAAATGGAGCCAACGGTGTCTGTGTGTTTTTTACCCTGTGCAGGGAGAGTTGGGTCCTGAGTCGTGCATACTGGAGCTCTGTTTAGAACTGTCTGTCACAGGATCCAGATTTAGGTAGAGAGAGGGTTTCTTCACTGAAAGGGGCTAAAGACAACAGAAGACAAGACAGTGACTCACAAAAATAAAAGTCTCAGGCTATACTTATGAATGATTAATCAAAGCTCACTGTTTTAATTTAGGGTGAAGTGAAATGCTTAAGTCAAGTGTGATGCTAACAGGATTGACATGCTTGATTGTTTCTATGTTCCCGGGTTTAAACCTTTAATACTTACTGGTGTAGAGGTGCCAATCTTCTCCATGTACTCAATCTCGTAGTCTAAAACAACAAAGAAGGCAAAACAATATTTGAGACAAGAAAACAGGTTGGAGTGAATTTTAACAATTGCCTGAAATGACTGGCTGAAAAGCATTATAAAACTGTACACGATGAGCACCTTCTCTGCCATAGGCCCATACCAAGCTGACTGCATTAAGCAGGACAGTGTCACTGTAGGCAAGAATGCACACAAACAGGCGCAGATACAATGATATGGACATGCACAAACACGCTGGTACATCTGTGACCCAGTTCAGGTTACACAGAGACTGCTCCAGGCTAGTGCTGGTCCTAATTGAAGTCAGCCAATAAGTCATGTTCAGTTTAGCCAACCTACAATGTTAATATAATTTTATATCAGAATATAAGCAAACACATTTGAAAGACATCATCCACATCTCATAATTAAACGCAGAGCTTCAGTTTTACATACAATATAATTTATGACATAAATGATCCCATTCCAGCTGATGATTATATATCAGTCTAGATTTCATCAGAAACATACTAATTGATTTAGATTTATGGTCTTTTCAAATCTATGCTTGATGCCGAGGCTCATATTTGATTATAATGAAATAGTGATAAAAGAGTAAGTGATCCAGCACTGTATGTCTACACTGTCAGAATAAGTGATTATTTCTAGAATGCTAGGACAAATCTGGAATCTTGTGAGTGGCCACCTTATTTCAGTCAACAGATTCAGTCCATTATTTCTTAGTTGCAAACCTAATACAAGTGGACTTATCAGTTTATTGTTTGTATCCAATTGTTATGCATTGCTTTTGTTTTTCCCCAATCCTACAGCTAATATTCCTGTGTTATCAACTGAACTACTCCATAGCTAATCAGAATTCATGAGAAATGGAATATGACTGAACCTTCGACCATAGTTTACTATATTTGTAGATGACATGTTATGAACAGTTATACTCAAATAGGAAATTTTCTCCTAACCCATATGTACTTGTATGAGAAAAAACAGGTACATGCATAAACACAACCAGTATCTTCACACTCAAGGCCATAAATGAACCCAGAAGTATGCTGACCAAGCAGTCATATGTATAAGTTTGGGTTCCCCTGGTGAAATATTTTTAAATGCTTTTTCTGGAGAGAAAAAAAGCAGACATGTTCTTTATAGAACATATTTATGCACATTTTAATGTAGTATGACTGTTTATTTGCTGAATTAAAGATACTGACACATTTAACAAGATAACAAAATTAATATTTAATGCTATATTTTCCCAAAATGTCGAACTTCGAAAATTAGAAACTGTACTAAAATATGCAGAAAATATTTGTCTCTGTTCCCTGTAAATGTATTTTCAGCAAGACAAATAAAAAAAGTGATTTGACAATTTTATATGGTAATGAATAAGCAAGGGCAAACTGTTGGCTGCTTGTGCTTCACTAGGCAAAAAATAGATAGATATTGACTTATATGATAATACTACACTCTCTTTCTGTCCCTCTCACCATGGTTTTGTGCAGGTAAGTTGCTCTCGTTGACAAAAGCTGTAAGGTCAGAGGGCTGAGGAAAGTCCTGGATGTCAGAAGTTAGCTCCGCCTCCACATCATGCCGAGCCGCCCACTTCTGGTTGGTGGAAGATGCCAGTTTTTCCTCGTCTGTGGCATGGTCCTGCGCATGATCGGACAGCGTGTCAGCCGAGGGGTCCTGCAGGTGATTGTGTGTGTGTGAGATGGTGGGCGAAAGTGGAGAACACACAGGACAACACTGTCATGATATGAGGTGACGGCGAAGGAAAGACACAGATGCCCTTCAGAATGGCACAACAGTGGATTAATGAATGTGAATGAGAAGTTTGTGTGCAGTTATCTTGACCCACCTGTGCAGACTGATCAGTCACAGGAGACCTTTTAGGTGACCTCTTCACTCTAAATGTGTTACTGTTAAACAAGAAAGACAAAATGAGAACTAGAGCCTAAGATCCTCTTCAATAACCAATATAAATCTAAACGTATTCCTCTTTAACAGCCTTTCTGGAAAAAGTCAGTATTTTGACATTTCAACAGCGCTATCTTTGCTGCATTTGTGATAGACTGTTAAAAATGAAAAGGCAGCTTAAATTAAAATCATAAGGCGAGCTTCTCTTGAGAAACCTCTATGGAGGTTATATTTAGATTTTGCTGCCCATTTTCCCCACTAGCTGAGACATATTCCCACATATATGCACTAAGAAATCTAAAAATCTTCAGGGGGTCCTGAGTGGTGCGTTCTTGAAATAACTGAAAAAAACCCTTATCATTTCAAGCTGAGCTGACCTTTCATTTTTTACAGTGTAAGTGAAATTCACTTGAAAACATACCTGTTGCCTTCCTTTTGTAATGCTACTGTAAGTTGGTAATGCTATTATTTTATGCTACTTATTAATATTCACATTAAAACATCACAATTAATAATAAACTTTAATAATAGGAATCTTTAAGTCTGTTAGTGAATAAAGTTAACAACAAAGAACTTTAGGTCATGCATTAGTAAAGGGACAGGTCAGTATTTCACACAGTGGATGTTATTGTTAGTGCGTTAAGTGTATATGATAAGATGAAGTTTGTGGTCTTTTCTTATGCTGCATGCTTTCTTGTGCAATGCTATTTCTGTGTACTGGTGTTTCGTGAATCTGCTTTAAATTAAACACTAACCACAGATGCAACAAACATATGACTTTTAAAATATATTAATCATTGCCCAGGGAACACCTTCACTTTGAAAATAATGTCAGTTGATACAGGATATTGGTGTGTTCTTTCAGTCTGCTCCCATTATTTTACTAAGGACCACATGCTGTTCGTTTTGCAAATGTCTAAGCTATGACCCAGATACAGTCACTGGTCTATGGTTTATGTCAAATTGCTCACTGACCTGATAAAGTGACAGATGTCCAATATGAGAGATCAGTACACAAATATATTTTTATCTATCTCTCAGTTTCATACTTCTTAAAGCATACAGGTGAGATAAATGAGCCACAAAGATGCTTGGACAGAGTTCTAGCAACAGATGAAGTTCAGGAAAGTAAATGAAACATTGCACCAAAATATATTTAAAATGCTGTGTTCGGTAATCAAATGATGATGTTTGTTATCATTACTGATGCTGATTTAAACTGCCATCTCTCTACTTACAACAGACAACAGAGAGAAGAAAAACCACTGGACTTCCTGTGACATGAGAGCAACAGGGAGACAAGTGACAGAGAGACCGACACAGGACAAGTAGTCATGCAGACACACACATCCCTAATGGTGGCTTAGAGACAACAAGACTGAAGAAAACAACATTAACCAGTGTACTGGAGGGCACACTGACACAAACAGTGCACACTGTATGCTTACACTACACAAGGCAATAACACAGTACAGGCACAGTAAGCTTGGACTTACGATTTAAGTGGTTTTTTCTTGTTCTTGGCTGGCTTATTTTGGTTGTGATCCTCCAGCTCAGCAATATTATCATTGTCATTTTCATTGTCATTGCTGGAGACTTCAAAGGATGCTGCCTTAGGAGGCGAATTCCCCATTTTATTGGACGATTTAAAGGGGTCTATAGAGTCATCAAAAGTGTCCGGGTCAAAGCTGTAGTTTGTTCTGGACTGCCGAGGGGAGTTGGGGACACCTTGGCTTGTTGAGAAAGGATTAAAATTAGGATCATCCCATTTTTGGGGGTCGAAGTTGTAGGATGCTTTGGGTATGGGGATTTCATCATTGTCATTTGAATGTACTGTGACAGGGGCATTGTCTAGCTGCTCTGTTTGTGGTGGGGGGGCCTTCTTAATCCCCAGCTTTGGCTTTCTGAGGGGCATCTTGGCCCCTGGCTTTTTGCCTAGCTTTTTTGAGGGGAGAGGGGAGTCCCGTGCCGTCTCTCCACTCTCCTCTGAGTAATCGAACTCCAGTCTGATGGGTTGACGCTTAGTTATTGGCTGCTCTTCTATGTTGAGGGGTTTTTCTGTTGTGAGGGATGTAGCAGGGGCCAGGTATACCTCAGCTGAGACAGTGGGATTTTTGGGGGGCTCTGGGTCAGGGGCAAAATCGGTTTTTCTACACAAGACAGGAGAGTTAGCGATTTTACTGCCACCAGTGCTGAACGGGTCAATGTTCTCAAAGTTGTCTGGGTCCCATTTGTAGTTGGCACTGGAAGGAACAGGGGAATACTCGTCTGGGATGGGTAGGGAATTTTCCTGGGGTTCTGTGGTCACTGGAACTGGAGCAGGGCTGCACTCTTCAACTACAGGTGGTGGGCTCTCAACTCTTGGCTTAACCCTGCTTCTCCTGAGAGTGCCAGCAGGGCTTGGGCTGGGGCTGGGGCTGGGGCTAGGGGAGGCAGCAGGACACTCCTGCTCGGCCTGAGCCTTCTGAGGGCTCTCTGCACAAAGTTTCCCCCTCTTCTTCACTTCTGGTGTGCTACTAGAAGAGCCAGTCCTGGAGGTGGCACTCTCTGGGTTGGAATTCTGTCTGGAGAGAGGTTTTTTCTTCAGGGAGCCAGGCCGAGGTTTTTTAACCCTTCGGAGTGTCCCTGGAGCACTTTCGGTGCCTATGCTAAATGATTCTGCCCGGGGGTGGATGGATTTGTCTATGGGCCTGTCTCCAGGGCTGCAGATGTCTAAATCCCCAGACTGGAGACTGAGTGAGCGGGTTAAAGGTGTACGACCCTGCAGGCCAGATGAGCCTGGATCAAAAGCTGATGCTGCAAAGGGGTCAGGGGCAAGTAAGTGGTCTAGGTTATAGGTGCCACTGCTGGCTATGGGCTTGTCCTCATCAAAGACAATGGAGAGAGAGCGACTGGGAGGGCGGAAAGAAGAAGGACCAAGCACATCACAAGCAGAATCATCTACTGTAGGGACTGAGCCAAGACAAGAGTCTGGAAAGTAAGAAGATAAAAGACAATTATTTTAAATAACATAGTTATAGGAAACTGTGAAAGAATTATGCACATTGCTTTGTTTCTATGTACTTAAATAAAATTATTTTAAACTCATTCTTTACCAACTGACCAGTTTTGGTGAAGTTTGAAGTTTAGAATGAGTTTAAAATAACCCAAAATTTCTCTTTGTGGGCAGTGGTGGTCTAGTGGTTAGGACCTTGCCCTTGTGAAGATAAGGTTGCAGGTTCAAGTCCCGATGCAGGTACAATTCGAGCAAGGTACCATCCCACTACACTGGTCGCATTTCTTTGTGGTGCACTTTGTGTGTGGTTGAATGTGTTCTATATTTGGTTTGTTGCTTTTATAATGAAGACGGAGTGAGTAGAATGTAAAAAAGTGCATAGTTTTAAAATAAGTAAAGCAAAGATAAAGCACTACATTTCAAAAAAATCGCAGCACAGCAACAAACGAGACACAGAACACTAGATATATGCTAGCCTGAATAAATTAATTTTAATTTTGTATTTAGAAACATCTAAAGAAATTACACTTTTTTTTAACAAATATGCTTTTATGCATTTGCATATGTGAGCCATAGCTCATTTAGATGTTTACATCTACAAAGGGTTCCTAAGAAAATATATTCAAAGTATACCTTTACTGTGTATTTTAGTGTTTGCACCTACAAAGACACGTTTTGTTTCAGAGACATTTTGGGGCAATCACAGACATCAGAGGATTTTTGTGTTCTGTCTGTGCTGCTGTGATAAGGGATGAAGATAATAGAAAAAAAGACTTTACAGTTAATGAACGCAGTCTTATTAATCAGTGTAGTTGCAGTCTAGACAAAGAATTTCTACATTAAGATCTCAGAAATCAAAGCAATGTCAAAATTCATGCAGTTAATTTCCAACTCTTAGAATCAAAGCAGTTAATAGTCTCCATTTAACTCCACTTCCCACTTATAATATGTGCATTAATCTTGATCTCCTCTAGAGGGCCCAAGCAAACAACCCCATTGTCTGAAAAACAAAGACCCATTAAAAGAATGATAAAAAGAGTTATTTACAAAAAAATAAAACCCACATTCCTGGCAAATATTGCCATTTGTACTATGATCAGTATTGTCTCTTTGCCTCCTGTCAAATGACTGTAGGTGAAGGAGATGTAAAAATGGTAAAATAAAAAGTGTTTTCATAATATAGTTGAATGTAATGTACTGATTCCTCCCTGGCACATTCTTTGTTCTTTGCTAAATGTACCATATATGCCATATGCCTGTCACTTGTTTAACTTGTATCTTGTTTTGTTCCTGTATGCATATATCCCTCATTTTCATTTGCAGGGTGTATTATTTTGTATGTAATTCTGAGCCATGTCTCATGCAGTTTTTCAGGTCTTTGTGTTACCTCTTGTTTTTAATTATTTATATCATATTATATTATATTACATTTTATTTATTTCTCTTTAACATAGGAAACAAAATGCATGAATCAAAACACCGTACTCTAAATTCACTAATCTATTTCTCTTAAATAGGTTTTTTTAAGCAGGTGTAGCTGTCTTGATCTGTACTCACCTGTATCTGTAGAAGGTAGAGGCTGTGTGTTTGGCTCTAGCTGCTCAACTGGGGGAACTGGAGGGGCTGCAGTCTTCACAGGGGTGGTGGATTCAGGGGTTTCAAATGCACCATCAGAATCGGAGCTCCTAACACAAGAAGAAATAGAAGCAAAGGTAAGGACTCAAATTGTGTCAGACTATATTGTTTTTTCTGTACCATCTATACTCATTGGACACTTTATTAGGTGCAATTAAATGTTGTTTTTTGTTCACCAACAGACCCATAGGAGAACCCCTAAGCATGTATTCTTTGGATGGTGGAAATTCCCATAACCAATAAGCACTGTTTACATGGCTGACTCTATTAAACACACCTTCCATGTTGGTCCATCTGGTGAATATAAGTTATGTATTGCTGAAGAGTTTGTGATTCACTGTATGCAGTGTACACACAAAAACATACCACAACCCTGTTGAGAATGTGCTGAAATGGTCCAGCGCCAAAATAATACCTGCACAGTGATGGTCCTGTGGGGGTTCTGACAACTGATGTGATAAAGGGGGGTCAACAGAAACAGATGGACAACAGTCTGCAATTGCAGAACTAAAATGTGCCTATTTAGTAAGGGGCCTGATAAAATGTACAGTAACTGTAAATACAAAATGGCATTGTAGCAGTATAGCATCAAAATCAACATCAAACAAAGGTGTGAACACACACCAGACCAGCACTGCATGTCCACATGTTCAATTTTTAACAAATATGGAGTTCTACTTATAAGCTTATCATACGTCAGAACCAATTTAAGAATTCATTAGTTCATTAATTTCATTTATGGTGAACACTTCTCAGAATGTGTTTGTATGTCCATCCCTGGAGGATTGGCTAAAGCTGGAAAAGAGCTGAATATGCAGCAAGGAGACCGCAGTTTGGACGTGCTTTCAGCCCTGCCTATGCCTCCCCTTCTCTCTTTTTTTGCACATTCTCTTCAATGAAGGTCTAGTACATATTAAATTGTGACTGGGTTCTATATACTGTTTAAAAAAAGCATGTATTTCTATGCAGCTAGTGCTTTTTTAGCACATATGGTATGCAGATTATCTCACAAAGCCATAAGAAATGCAATACACAAGCAAGCACATATCACTAGCAATTAAACATGCATCTACAGGATGTATCTGTCACAATCTGCAGGAACCATCACTCGCATATAGCAATTTGCAGATTTACAGACCCACCCAACACCCTACATTTAAGTGCCTGTCCACTTTGCTTCTATGCTGGACAGGGGTGCTCACCTCTGCCTGGCCGGCCCAGCCTGGATCATGTAGCCATGTTTAGAGCTCCAGGTGAGCCGCTGGAGGAGACCGATAGCAGGGTCGCCACCATCTCCTGTCCCTAAGCCCCCCAGCAGCGTGTCCCAGCCCCATCGAGCCCACTGTAGTGGAGACAGAGCTTGCCACGTACTCACCGCCATTACTGCCACCGGACCCACACTCACACACGCGCACACACACACACACGCACACCCTCCACCAGCTCTTCTCTCTTCTATACAGCTCCCCTCAATTCGGTCTTCTTTTCTGCTTTTTACACCAAGTAAGTCTCGCCCTGCCTTTTCCTTATGGTCTCCTCCTGGTAGTTTGCTCTCAGCTCCTACCCTCCAGATGATGGGTATTTTTTTTCCAAGAGAGGTTTCGTGCAGAATAATCACCACCTGCAGATGCACTGCCTCCCTCTTTCGCACTCTCTACCTCCCTCTGCCTCTCCCGCCCCCCACCCACTCCTCAGTCTGTCTGACACTATCCCAGCTTCTCCTCCCTCTTTCATGCTGAGCAGCAAGGCAGGCTTACAGTTCTATCTGCCATAGGGTAAAAATTTGTAGAAGGGGAGAAAACCACCCTTCTTTAAAGAATCTATTGTAGTAGCTTTCTTTGTCTTTATCATCGTTCTCATAACCTCATCTCATCCTCTCCCACTGTACTGAATACTAATGCATCTATGAATGTTTTGGCTGAAGCACAGTGAACACACCCAGAGATTCTGCTACAGAATCCCACCAACACACAGAGTATGCGGTTCCAGTGAAAAAAATGCCATTATCGATTTATCATACATGTCCTGAATGCAGGACAATCAATTTAAGGTGCTACCTTGTAAAGGACCAAGAAATCTTTAGTCAAAACTTAAGAAAACCCACAAATCAAAAGCTTCTAAAAGAAGCCACTGCTCAGAGTCCACCACTGAACATTTATGTAAGCATTTAGAACAAATTCATAAATTCTTTAAAAGGTATTTGTAAATTAAGTTAAATCTGAATTGCAAAAAAAAAATTATATTCCTTGTTTAAAACATCCTATAGGGTTTCACATATTAGAGAGAAATAAAAACATAATATATAAAGTGTCAGAACTTTTGCGCAGGCCTTATTTTATGTTACATATTATTTTCCAATATGTTTAATTTGGCAAACAAACAGTAATTGCACACTAAAATGTGCAGATGAGATTGGCTAATAAATATCATTTGCTTTAAATCAGGTGTGGTGGTTATAGAATTGAATAAACCCATGAGATGGCAGTGGGCACCAAGAAAAAGACAGGGACCCTAATTTGTTCATTGTTACTTTTTAATGCCTTAATATAAGCATGTATAACTAGAACTGTTTTTATGTATTCCTCCAGGGTTCAGATGTTGGATCAAATGTTAAACATTTGTTGAAGTTGTCCTGTTGTGTAGAAGTTGCACCTTTGTTCCTAGAAAACTATTATTTTGTCTTACTGTGTGCTTTAATGTATATGGTTGAGATGACAAAGCTCTACTTGACTTGAAAAGATCAGTTTTACGTTAGACATGGTCTTAAAATGTACTGATTCAAATTAGCATAGCAACTTCACTGATTTATAATATTAATTTGTAGACTACAGCAACTGAACAATGGCTTCTTTAATATGTGAATTTCTTTAAACAGATTTTCTTTTCTGCTCTAAATTAAGTACAGAGTACAGGGAAATGTGTTAACATTAGTGCTGTGGTAACTGAAAGTAAAAAACTGATTTTTCTTTTTTACTTTCAGTAGAAAGGTAGGTAAGGTTGTCTTTCTTAAAAGTACCATCTGCACTGACCTCTCCATAACTGAGAAAAGAATGAAAGAGTCATGTTCAACAACAGAAAGGGTAAACTCGAAAATATCCATGGCTTAAGCATAAGAACTAACCAAATAATATTCAGAATGGTCCTACATAAACACACAACAGAACTCTGCAGCATTATCAGCACACAGGGGTATTACCCACCAGAACACAGTGCTGCCCCCTAGTCCGAGCTACGCAGGCTTTCTGAGGAGAAGAGCATGTCTATTGATCTGGCTCATGGAGATGGCTCTCACATGTACTCAATGGCACAAGACCACATGCTGTTCGTACACTTTGTTTGTGTAAAATAACCCATGGGGGATTTACCTTCTGTGTCTACTTCCAATACGTTTGGGCTAAAGTGGGACTCTAACCATGAGAAACAAGACTATTATAAGTGGAAATCAATGGGTGGAACAGAAAGAATGAGATGGTATGGTATAGAGGTGGGCAATTATCACATTGTATAATCCCTCTGGGCAGGTCAATTCCAAAATCAGACTGGCACGAAAGTCATGTCAATCCTAGAGTAAAATAACCTAAAAGATGGTATGTTGGGTTGGGAAAGTAGAGCATGATTGTTGAGGCTTTGCATCCTGTAAAGCAAAAAAATATATATAGAAAATTCTCTTTTCATGTACTTTATATGCATTCTATCAAATTAGGCATCTGTTAGATAGTTTAATGATGTTCATGCATTCAGATTTTAAACATTCTGAACAAAATGATTTGTTCCTTTTTGAAAGCAGTTAGGGCTGCAATTATTGAACACTATTAAATATTAAATCAAATGCTACAATTTCTATCAAGAATTGTCTTGAACATGTGAACGTTCTACAAGGATGAAAAAGCTAACGCTGTGTGTTTCATTTAAATGATTCAATAAAAGTAAAATGTATCGCAAATTTTATGGAAAGCTCTTTTGTGAGAAATAATCCAAGAATATCTACACAGACTCAAATTTAAACCACCTATTTTAACCATAACTCATCATTCTCAAGAAACTTAACAAGTCAGAATTGTTCACAGTGGTGGTCCAATCCAAGGAGTTTAATGCCTCTACATGTTATTTCACAAAATAACAAAAATTGATTACTGAAATGTTGATTAATGATAGTTAAAAAAATAAGGTTTTAATTTAAAATGCATTTTTCTACCAATAAATAAATAAATAAATAATGTTTTTCTGAATATCCATATTGTAAAGTCTACAAACTCTCATGGTAAAGAAAAAACAAATGAAATCAGGAAGATTATCCAGTCTGATTAGATTTCATAGCTCTGCTTGATGTGTTGGTGTTGGTGTGTTGATGTTTGACGACAGTAATGAGGTGATGAGGAACTGTCACAGTCCTCCTGCCTTTGTGTGGACATTTCTCCATAATCCCTACAAAACAGACTGTTACCATGGTGACTATGCCTAAAGCCATATGCTCCCCTGGGCACAAACTGACAGCTTGCAAAAAAATTTTGGCTGATCCCACCTTTTTCACTCTAAAGCAGACACACATGCACACACACTTCGCCACATGCCATTACTTTGCCATTTTTCAGCTCAAACGCATTCACCCAAAGACACAGAAAGACAAAGTGAACATTAAGCTCTGATTTATTTCTCAAATATCTGCTAAGGATATGAGCCATAGCTCTGATTGTCCAAGCTAATGTTCCCCCCGAGTGCTTTAAAAATGGTCTCTCTCCTGCACTGCTTTTCACATTTCCTCTGAATGAAAAGTGGGGCATAGTAGAAAACCAGAGAATAAATCTGTTTATTGCTTTTCTTTTTCCTGGCAACTTACATTTCAGCACATGTTGGGGAAACAGGACAACGTAAGTGATGCAGCTTACGGTCATCCCAACCCTAAATGGGTTTCTACAGCATGACTAGTGCTTTGCTGAAATATGAAGCACATACACTGATTGTAACATTCCTGCATCTTTGACAATTTTACAGTCATATGAGGATGAAGAGCAGATGTATACAACATAAATGCAAAGAGAAACAGGGAGAAGGCAGTAGACAGAGGAAGACAAAAGAGGGGGGGAGAGAGAGAAACCGAGACAGGAAGGGCTGGCGTCATCTGCCTGGAAACAGCCAGCCTTTCTGGCACATAGATACACAGGCACACACTCGGTGCCCAGTGTAGAGCTAGAGCTGCATACCAGGCAGGCAAGAGAAAGTCTTGTGTTTAAGTGTGTGCTGATTAAACAAAGTCTTCCTCAACTAAAAGTCAGAGCAACACCTATTCTCCTGGGACAGCTAGCTAAATGGCCCATACTTGTAGGCTAGCTCAACCACCACCTGTCACAAAAGGACCACTTAACAGCACACAGACACAGAGTTCATACACTGATGACTAGCATAATTAGCCTTTTTATCTAACAGATATTAAAATACATTCATCAGGATACTTATGATGCAATATTAAGGATCCAGGATTGGAATTGGCCAAGATGCAAAAAACCCCCAAAAAAAACACAATGGCAGACAAAAGCTGACTCATTCTTTTTTTTTTTTGGTTGATCTGTGTAGCAGCTTTAAGGTGTAAACAACATGAGGCAGGGAAGTGTCTCCCAGTGTATTTGAATGCTGCTGCAGCACCTGTGCCATTATGTTGTACAATTATGTTTGGCCTGCACTAAATACACAGTTCCATCTTACATTTAATATACATTATTTTATTTCTTATTTAACCAGCTTTTTAATAAAGAATTAAAATGCCAATTTGGCCCGAATTAAGAGTAAATAAGGCTATTCATATTTGTGACTCAGGCTAATAATAAAAAACTCTGGATTTGTGCGAATGTATTTCAGGTGTTCTTTTAACATAAGTGGAAGCATATAAAAGGTTAATAATAATTGCCCCAAAAAATCAGTCATTGGCCAATTGTGCTGTAAACTGCCCAAAGAAATTTATGGCTGGTGCATCCCTATGCACTGTGCAACAGTTTGTCTTCAGTGCACAATTTGATTGTTGAGTGTTTCAGTTTTATATCTGAAAACAATCTACATTTGCACAATATCTCTGTCAGTCTGCTAAGATACTGCTAAGATGCTTATACATCTGCAGTCACTAAGTATTAACTGATCTCTTCACCCAATCACTGGATCTGCGTGATCTGCTGCTTGATTACATCTTCACTATAGGGGTGTGAGATGACTGCATCCTTTAATTATTCAGATTTAACAACTGCTGAATGATATACTGTTTGTTAACAATCAGAATATTGGTCTTCCCAATACAGATATTGATGAAGGTTGCAATATGCAAATGAGCCTCTAATAGAATCTCTATTGTGTGCTTTGCACATCCAGACCACAGACCTTCCTGACAGTGTTGCTGCAAATGTTTGGATGAATCAAGGCATTTTAAGAATAAACAAATTACTCAGAATAATAATTTTAAAAATGGTCAAATTTTTTATAAGGCTTATCAGTGTTTTTTTAGCAAGGAAAGCCATATAGCCATGCCAGCATTATAATCACAATACAGTGTTTTGCTTATATACCCCTTACAGGAAGGTATATATACTGTAATGTAATTTACAGAGTGAAAAAAACAGAAAAGATGTAGTGAGCTTTCAATCTGTGTAAAAGCCAGATGCCAAGAGGGGGAGACAAAGAAGACAGAAACAGAGGAAGGTGGTGTTGTACAGAAGAAACAGGATGGATTAAAGGGACATCAAGGATAGTGCTTCAGTATGTGATCAGCAGGGAACAGAATTACCTTCAGCTCTCAGCACCAAGCTACTTGTCCATTTTCCTTTTCATGCTTGTGATGCAAAGTTCAAAAGTGATGCAAAATAACATGGAACATCACTACAGTCTCAACCAATTCCCAGTAATCTATTACTCCCTCAACCTCCTCTTTTCTTCTGTAGTGCTACTAATGTCTTTCACCTGCCCAGCTTCACTTCTACTGAACGTGCTTAAGCATATCTGTTGCTGAAAAAAAATCCCCAGGCACTGGGTTCCTACAGTTGAATATCCTGTGTTATAAAAAACATTCTTATAAGTCTTCCTAGATCTTCCTAGATTACAAAGAACACTTCTGGTATTTTTGTGCTTTGTCATATTTTATTGTGAAACTGTGAAAATGAAGACCAAAAAGCATCCTAAGGTAATTAGAGATAAGTTAGACATGGAACAGATAGAAAATGGATACAAAATAATATCGGAGTGTTTGGATATCTCAGTGAGACTTGCTGAATCATTTGAGGAAATTGAAGCAGCATCATACTGCCAGGCACTGCCTAGACAAGGACTCAGCATCAGAGCACGAAGGGGAATGTTTACGACTTATGAAAGTCAAAGAACAGAACCCAAGCCAACTGAGAACAGCCCAGAGAAAGCAAGGAAGAAGGCAAGTAAGCATAATTATAGCATAAAGACTAGGTGTATCACAATGTAAAACACTTGGAACAAGTTAGAAGCTGATAAAAATAAAGTTTATAATAATAATAATATTATTAACTAGGTATAAAGCAAATGACTTATATAGATACTGTCCATCTCCCTCCTGAGAGACATGCAGAAATGCACCAGCTTGCCTTACACTCAAATAATTCAGCTTCTCTTTCAATATTTTATGTGTTCCAGCTGCTCTGCACCAAAGTTCTGCAGCCTTTCATCTGAGGGTCTATGCAGATGCAGAGAAAAAGCCCATCATACATAGCCTACCTAAGATTACTGCATCAAAACGCCACATGCTGCTCATGTTGATAAGCTCATGCTTATCAAGCATCCCAGTTGATGAGTCAATGACACATAATATACATAAAATTACAGAATCACTATAATCTTCTCTTGCTGCTCATGTTGATACATACTTCTCAAACACCCACATTACTAAATATCAGCACTAGTCATTACTCACAAACAAAGAGCTATGGCATTTTAACTTAAGATATTTTTTGTAGTACTCTTCTTACACAGATGACTTAATTAAGAGAAATGTTACATATAGACTTATAGAAATGTTACATATAGACATATAGAAAATAAAAAATAAAAAAAATCTACTTTGCACGATGGTAGTGCAAGTCTTTACAGATGAATAAGACTGCACCATAAACAGCTACACAGACAGTCCCATCTCTTTCCCACTGTATCATGAGAATTAATATGAGAATATCTATTGTACTTCCTAAGCATTATAGTACTGAATGTAGCCAAGTGACACAGGGAATGCATTTGAACTAGTACTTTTTAACTATGGAAATGCATACCATACCAGACTTGAGTCAAATCTATACAAGCTAAAATGATAAGTCTAATGCATGGTATTAGATATTGTGCCACTGTTACATTTTAGAACATAGAGATTGAGTTTCAGAGCTGTTTTAAGTAAGACATCCTGTTTACAAAGTTTCATGTAAGGAGTATACATATGTCTAGATATTTAAATATTATTTATTTCACCCCTCCATTCATTCCGCTGTGATCTGTCTGAAGTGCTCTCTTTCTGTACTTGTGTTCTGTGGTATTGCAAGTTTGCACCTTTGATCCTGAAGGATGCAATTTTGTCTCACTGTGTGCTTAAACATATATGGTTGAGATGACAATAATAGCCCTACTTGACTTGACTTACGAAAGACAAATGGGGAAAAAAAAGATGAATTAACAACAATAAAAAATGAATGACAAATATCTACGCAAATTTGCACAATTTTCTATTAGTGCCCCTTATTTACACAATTTTATACTAGTCTCCCTTATTTACACAATGTTATACTAGAATCCCAAATCCTTGCTGTAAATATGATACATTGTCCAAAACCTACATCCACTCCTGCTCTTCATTAAGGTGCCAGAGACCTGTAAATGTTGTATAGAACATGGAATAACAATACTATGATGTGAAATGAACTAAACTTTACTGTGTAGCTGAAAGCTGCAGGAAGCTGTTTAAGACAACAGACTTTGTATTACAAACAGTAAGTGTGTAATACAGTGCTGATCCAGAATTCAAAATCAGTCCTCATTGGTTTGTGAATACCAGCCCTGGTGATGACTGAAATTGCAGCCTATAGCGGTAAAGTTCTTTGTCTTTATAGCTCACAATAAATCATACTGTCAAGACTGTTCCCCCTTAATGAGGAGCTGGAAGTGATTTGAGCAGTTGGGTGACTATTGACTTACCGTGTTTGTTAGCAGTGTAAGGCTTATAGCTTCAGTGATATAATATTAGAGTTATAATATGTTTGGAGTCTAATTAATTTCTGTTAAATTTTAATGCATATTGTGCTATGCTAAGGGCAAGAAGAAAATTGTCAGTTGTGCCAAAATATACCTTTAAGTAAATCTTTTTTCTCTCCTCACATTTAGCAAGGAATCCAAAAGCAGATATAACAGTGAAAGAGCCTGAAGCCTTTAAATTCCGTTGAAGACACTTCAGCTACAGTTTCCTAGAGTGCCCTGAAAAAGGATGAGGTCACCATTTAACACTTTCAGCAATCGCTTAAAAAATTACAAGGGAAGCAAATTTCTGCAAACATGTTACTACAAGCAGTTATAAATGCCCCATGCATTGCAGTCTGTACAAAATTCAGTACACACCACAGAACAAGTTGGACTTGAAACATTTTACAAATCTGTCCTTTATTTACTTACATTCTTTGTAAAGTTACCTGCAAACAATATATCTCTGTAACATTGGTGGTGGTCTTTAATACTATTTAATCATTACTCCACATTATAAATATATTTTAAGGAATCCCCATCTAAATATGGTAAATTAATGTTGCTCAGAAGATCATAAAACAAACCTTGCTTTCAGACGTTCACCCAGCAAAGCTCCGCTATGAGCACCTGCACTTCAGAGCAACAGAGGTAGAAGTTTTAGAGAGTCATGAAGCGAAGAGCAAACTCCTACACGTATTACCCAGGTGTGCCAACATTACATAAGAACACTTGAAGTGGTTGCGTAAGCCAGCAGCCAGGCAGGCAGAAAGCTTTGTTAGTCATGTCTGAATGAACAGTACTCCCTGGTGGCACATAGGGTGCTTCATTCTCATTTGAAGTGGCATTTGAGTATCCATAAAGGCCTTTATCTGTTCCATCATCCACAAGTTAGGTCATCTAGAGGTACAAACGTAACCATTGAGGGAATATTACACAACAGACCAGTTGTTCCCAAACCTGGTCCTGAAGCCCACTTGCTCTGAACATTTTAGTGTTTTTCTTGCTCCTAGCACAACAGACACCTAATTAATAAGCAATTCCTGGGTGTGTTAGAGCAGAAAAGCACAAAAATGTAGGGCAGGAGGGCTCTATGATCAGGTTTAGGAACCTATGCAACAGGTAACCAAACAAATTGTCTGGATACAGTAACCATAAAAACGGTAATAGAACATTGTTCTAGTACGTAAAATTACAAACACACACACACTGTGCCACTTTCATATGAAAACTCTCATATTTTTCCTTATTTTACCACAATTTTAAAACAGTAGTTTTCCTTTAGGGTGCCTAAACATTTTATGATGAATGGTCCAATATAAATATTCCAAAATAACACTGAAGTATTAAATTTAAGATTTTTTTTGCTTTAGCTATGTCTGCAAAATTTCTGAGATACAAGGCCCTGTGATAAGTGTGATCAAATGTTGAAGTACATGTGTTTTATAACCACTTGGTAATATTGTGAATGTGGACTGTGTGTGTTGACACCTTTCTATCATAGCCACCACTAAGTTTTTACCTTATAGCATATATATAGTATATATATATATATAGTCTCCAGCTGTCTGGTACTACTGCATATTGGGAACACTCCACAAGATGTGGAAGTTGCTCTGTCCCAGTTGCGCATTGTCATATATAGCTGATCAGTGTAAAGTGTAAACTAAGCCACACTGCACAGACAAAACTTTCTTTAAAAAAAAAAACAAAAAAAACAGCTGCCTTATATATTGTGTTAACATTTCACAGTGAATCAACATAGAGAAATGGTCCAAAATTACTTGAAAAAATATCCCTTTACATTATGAAGATTTTTCCTTCAATTGCAATGCTACTATTTTACAAGATTACAGGTTACTATACCTAATGAGTATTGAATTTTAAGGTAATTGTCCTTAATCTATTCATATTAATCATTATCGACACATTTCACATTCACATTTTCTTCACAGTCACAAAATATTTGTTCTCTCTCTCACACATAAATGCATGCATATATATACATTTGACACTAATATACTGCTTGTCTCCCTATCTTATGTGTGACATAAATAACCCTCTTTTTTCAATATCCCCATCCCCCCTTTTTCCCCGGCTCTTCAGTGTTCTATTTCAGCACCGTCACCAGCTCTAGCAGTCTCTCTCTCTTTCTCTACCAGTGCCGCAACGCTTCCCGCCATCCCCCACAAAAACACACTCCGGTCTCTCTACCCAACACAGACATGCCCTCCTCAATCCAGATTTCTCTATTACCACCAGATCTGAACACAAAAAAACACACACACTTACCAAACAACAATGCATATTCAATGCAAGCAAAATCCCTGCCATATACAGCTGCTACAAACACAATGTCAGGCTGGTCCATCACAATGGGTAAACAAAAACAAACCGTCATTTTCATTGCCACTAGCATGTCTATACCACTCTGACGTAGTGGTACACATTAACCTTTTTTATTGCATTACACTTACTATTAAATGCACAGTTACATTCATGTATTATGTATGAATTACTGTCCTTCAGCTGTTTATCTTCTTTTTAACATTTAAAAAAATCTCGCACTCTTAATTTAAACCTTTTGGCTAAATCCATCTCTTTACACTGCACAAACACAGCTCGTCGAATACTTACATGGACACAAGTAAGCATGTGTAAAACACAGAACAGGTAAGCTGTATGGATTCCTACAGCAACAGTAACAATGGCAACAAACAATGAGATCATCAAGACCCTCCCCCTTCTCTAATCACTCACATGCTCTCGGGACGCTCCTGAGTCAGACAGGGGACCTGTCCTTGCTCGGCAGACTCCACTGCGCCCATTCTCTGCTGTATTCACCTCCACCTGCTTCCTTCCTCCCTCCTCCTCCTCCTGTTCCTCCACCTCCCCTCTCCTCCAGACAGTGGCGGTCAGGGCAGGTGGAGTGGAGGCTAAGGACTGGTGAGTGGTGGCACTATAATGAAGTGAAGCAGGGTAGGCTGGCATCAGGTTCTTCCAGGGCTCCCTCGGTCACCCCTCTGCATCTGCCCCGTCTCAATTTACCACAAGCCGTTCCCTTTCTTCGATTAATGTGATGCTCTTCTACTCCCTAATGCCTCCTCTGCCTTCACTCGTTCATGCACCCTACCCTTCCATGGCAGGAGGAGGCAGCCGAGGCTTTCCCGTATCCGTGACAACAGCAGAACCTTCAAGATCAGGGTTGTGGAACAGTGTGTGGTGGTATTAAAAAAAGAAAGAGAGAATGTAGAGGGAGAGAAGGAGGAGGAAGGACGATGACGCTTCCAGGACCGCCCCTCTCCGAGTAGCCACTCCATTCAACGAAACGAATGCTGGTTATACTCCTCTGTCTTGCCCTCTCTGTGTCTTTCTATATCCTCTCTCTCTCGCTCTCTCCCTCAGGACTGGTTGTGTATAAACAGACAAGCAGCTTTACCCTGTCTGACTGAGATCCGATGCCTTATCTGCTCACAGAATGCAAACAATAGAGCACCCCACGCTGAGCTGCGAGACACATCCCCCACATCTCACCCTCACTCTAACGGAGGCACACAATTACACCTGACGTTTAGCATTTAACACACTGCATTCTTGTTGTCACACTGTTTCTCTAGTCAGAATCTTTTTGAATGTGAGTTGCAAAGACACTGTGCTGTTCTTTTCCCACAATGGAAATGCCTAGTAGGCACCGGGCACATGGGCAACCCAATGCAAGAGGAGCATAACAATAGACCCTGAGAAAGATCACCCTTTCTGTGTGCGGATGTGTGTGTGTGTGCTTCTGTTTTACATTACTTTCAAAGCCTGTATTCACGTTCTCATTCAAATCATCTAAGAAGCAAACATTACTACCACTTCATCGACAATCATTCGTCACAAAATAAACTAAGCACATGTCAAAATCAACTAAATCTGATGGCATGATCACTTACAGACAACTGATTAATGAATTACCAATACAGAGAACAAGCACAACATGGAAAAATAACTTCCTACCCTTTCAAAGACTCATAATTGTCCTGCTGTAGAGAACAACATATGAAACACACACCCTGCATCAGAGCAAGAGTAGAGAGAGCTAGCAAACTGCTCTGCTAAAAGCCATCATCAAATTAATTTTGTCAGTCCCAAAGGAACCACAGGAGACAGGCTCCATCGCAGATCTAATTAACTTGCACTCACACCACATGGATATTTCAACGACAGGGCTTAGAAAACACACAGAAGTGAGCAAGAGAAAGAAGGGAAGAGAAGGAATGAGAGCGTTAAGAAGGACACTACATATCTGCCTACAGGGCAGAAGCAGCAGCTCTCACAGGTCCAATCCATATTGATTTACAGAGATAAGTAGTGGTGGCTGTGGGAAATTGGGACAAGGGTGGGGGGTCTGAAACATGAGGATTTTAAATCTATTGTTCTACTAAAAAGACAGGACAAAGCACTTTTCACACAAGCCCAGCTCTACCTATTTCATTTCAGGGTTGAGGGGTGTCCGCTGGCCTTGGTGAAAAGGGATTTGCTGCTTTGTTGTGTTGGTGTTTAATAAAGAAAAACCTGAATTTAGATCATTACTCTCATTCAAGCCTAACCACCATACAGTTGCTTTCATATACATAGTTCTGTACAAACAGGAAAACTGGGGGAAATGCCCCCTTTAATATAAAATGTCCATTTGCTTTAAAGCAAAACCGTATCTGTACATAAATTAATGCAGTGTTGAGGGAAATGAACTGGAAAAGTGTTTTTTTTAAAGCACCAAAAGAAAATCCTTAAACTTCTTAAATTCTAGGAACCTTACATCAATGTGTCACTTTTATAACATTGTCTATAGTTTTTAAATTTTTAAAACCTCTACCAACAAATGTTCTACTTTCCACCTTTAATAAACTGTGCCAAAAGACAAATCATAGTAAAATAAAAAAAATGTAAATATATAAATCACACATTTTTACCATTGTTTTAAACAAAGTCAGAAAAAGTAATATTGAATAATGAAGTAATTATAACACATGGCAAAATCAGGTGTGCTTGTAACTTTGCAAAGCTCAACAAAAATTCAACTCCAGAAAGATTACTTTAAAACATTACCCACAAATATTTCTCTGCCAATATGCCAAAATTGTGCCCCTGTCTATGTAGACTTTTTATCCCAAAGGTATAACTTCATTCCTGCACTGCAAAAACTTTTACAATTTCACACAAATCATACAAATTGCATACAAAATTATGCAACCAAAAACATACAACAACAGATCCCAGGAACACAGTGACCCAGATAAAACTTTAGAATTACATAAACCATAATCAATGCATAAATGTTTGTGCTACATTCATCACCATCGTTTGATCAGGAGGGAGGGCGAGGTTGGGGACTTTATCCACTCAAATTACTCTACATGGCTAAGTGGTAATATAGGAATCTGGGGCGTTCATTAAAAGATTCATTATTACTCTTGGATACGTAAGCCTGCCATGCTGTGATCGAACGCTCTATAGAAAAATACATATAGGTCAGTACTCTATTCAGTGTGACAGATAAAGGAAAAAATAACAGAGCCACAGATATTTTTATTTTCTGAAATAAAAAATAACAGGACCTGAGGACATAGTCAACACGTGTTCCTGGAATTTGTAAAGTTACATGTTGATTAAATGAGATATAGTAACTTCTTTCTCAATGTAATTCCACATTAAATTGAATTTACACAGGTTTCCTCTTACTACAAATGTTGCCATGTGCCAAAGATATGTTTGGTGTGTAATGGTTGCATGCAAGTGTCACACTGGAGCTATGTGGCTAATGCAGTTAACATAGTGGATGCTTATATCAACCAATTAGCATTATTAACTAGTTAATTTTAACCTCTAAATTAGTACATACATGCCTTAAACTGCTTAAAGCAGAGTTCAAACTGAGCTGCTTATGTGGTTTCTAATATGAATTACTTTAACCTATAAACATACAGACAAAATTCAGACTTCAATATGTATGCAACCACTGCTACCAGATATATATCGTATTTTGTAAATGTACTTCTGTACATGTGGGGGGCTTTAATTACTTTCTCGCTACATTAGCCTCACAGCTAGCAAAACATTCTGTAAACTGGATGGTTCTCTGAACTGTTGCTATCCACCTCAGCCATTCTTCTGGGAACCAACAAAAACAAAGCATGATGACATGGCAATAAATGTGTTGTGCTATTTCACCTACTTTTCCAAGAACAACCATCCCAACTGACAAAGACAATCACAAGAAAATAGTTTAACATATAACATCAATGCCAACTCCTGCATCATGTTCCATATGCTCACCAATGTCCATTAGTATCTGCACTGCATGGTTTGAAATATTAAGGGAAAAGCTTACGTAATGATTATTTGATAAATTCAGCACTGGCAAATTATGGATGTAAAGCTACTGAAATGATTTATAAATATTTGGGATGGAACATAAGCTACCATTAGAGCTGTTCAAAGTAACCAAGAGCGGCAGGGAGAAATAAAGAGCATAGACATGTGCTTTAACTGCAGTCTAAATCCAGACAGGAAACAGCAATTACATTTTCAAACGATGCAGCCAACGAAAAATATGAACAAGACATTTTTTTCTGAAAGATTTATAAACCTGGGTTTATGGTATCTAGGTCACACCAGGGGCTGGACTATATGTTACTATGGCAAATATGAGTATGTCATGAAAGAGAGAGAGGCAAGTACCCTTGATTAACTTAAACCCAATCTTTGTGGAATAGCAATGAACGAATCACATTTGTCGGTCTATTCTGGTGTAGGGTCTGTGAAACGTTAATGTGTGTTCATGTCTAGTATAAATTATCTATTAACCCTCCTTGCTTGGTGCAGCAAGCACCAGAGAAAACGACAATAACCCAAACATTGTTGTAGTCCTTTATCATCAACAATTATTACATGTATGATTTTTTATAAGGCAAATTTCTTCCAAAATGTTTAAAGGGATGCTTGTCAGGCCAGTTAGTTGCATAATACACAATGTTACAGTGGTCAGCAATAAAGAAGCTTATCTGGAAAAAGTCTGAATGCTTAACGCATTGTTTACTAAACTGTGAATTAATATCTAATTTTGGTCCTTTTTATTCCAAAACACAAGAAACCGAAAAAGAAACATTGCTTTCAGAGCAGTAAATATTGGTAAATTACATATTCATTATTAATTGCCATTTCTAACAGTTGCCTACAGGTAGATTCTCATTGGTTCTTTAATTGTATTTTGGTTTGTTTCATATATTAATTGTAGGCTTTCTGTGAAACAAACAGACCAATTTTTGGTCTCCGTTTTCATTGTACATTGCAAGAAATTGCATTATTATAATTTTGCCCCAACAATATTTGTTCTCACTGTGCTTCTAGGAGAGCAGAATGAGTTAGCATTTTGTGGGTGGTAGAGCATACTGCAGAGCTGAATTAGTATGAGGAAGAGGTGGATGCCCTTGTGGTGCTGCTGAGGTTCAGCAGGCAGACAGAGATGCTTTTTTTCCCTTCCTCATTCTCCTAATGGACCTATTATGCAGAAATGGATGCAGCAGGCTTTTGGGAATCATTTTTATTGGCTGAATGATGGATTGAGGATAGTGGGTCAAATCCAACAATGTAAACATCTACTAAATAAATAGCACTTTATTTTTGCTGTTGCTATTTCATACAATAAACTATAAGCATTAAGGTATCAGTTTAATAAAAGAATTTGAAAGAAGCTTGTTAAACAGCTAAAACAGAAGTGCCAGTTTCAGTTTGGAATGTTTATATACAATGCACATAGGTGGCAAAATCTGGCTATTATGTGCATTCATGAATAAAATAGGGAATGGAATCCAGAATTCATGAACAACAGTTATTTCACCATAATCATGCTTAGTTCATTCTCATTTAATAACGAAATAATGATCTTACAAAATATTTTTTTGATCTGACAAAACTAAAGCATATTTAAGAACAACAGAAGTTCTCAGTTGTCAAAGTATCTGTACTATTGCGTCTTCATCCATGTGTACTTGCTCATTATAGACTGCAGTGGGCAGCAGTGCACAAACCCAGGCAGTTATTGGTGATTATGGCACATTCACCCCCTGCCACTAGAAAGAGAACTGCATGCTAGCACATGGTCTGTCAACGTGGCTGAGTCATCCTGTCCTCCATCCAAACAAAGCGGCACTACTGAAACACTTAATCTGTGGCCAGAGTGAGATCACATCTCAAATATACCTCACATATATCAAACATTAAGTAGGAAAAGGGTTGTCTTGGAGAAGAGCATTATGCAGTTTTTATGCAGAAAGCGGAAATCGTAAACTGTTTGAACAATTACCAGCAGGTAAATAATACTTTGTCACCATAAGGACTGGACACTTCACCACAAAATATGTAGTAATAAGAAATAAACGTTCAGTGTTAAATGATAGAGCCTTATAACCAGCATGATTTTTCTGATGTTTACTTATGTCAAAGGCAGAAATTCATAACGTGTATGAGAAATACTCAGGCCCAGCGGCAGCCTATTAATCTTTCTGTCAAATGAAATACTGTGCACTGTCATTTTTATAACATCAGCATGCTGAGGTAGCAGTAAAGAGCTAAGCACACAGCACTAAGCCTTCAGAGCCTTCTGTATAATCTGCTATTATTACTCATCTGCAACAAAAATCTGCATTGCACAGCTGTAAAATGAATTACGTCTCTCTCTCAGTAACGTGTCTGTGACTCACAAAGAGAATAGTGCTGTGTTGGTTAAGGTAGGCAGCCAGAGAACAAAGAGAACATTAGCAGTGACTCGGCTCTCTTAAGTGCGAATGAAGATCATGGGTGGCCAACTTAATGACTTGATATTTTCAGCTTGCTAGATTCATCTTCATAATATTCAGCTTTTTGCCTGTAGTGAGACTAACTGACCTGAGGTTACATTTTCCTAAAAAGCTGCTATTAAGTTTATTCTTTTTTTGAAAATTATGCACCATTTAAAAAAGTCAGGTGCCCTTTACATTGTCAGAACACTTAACCAATGAACAAATAGTATTTTGAAAGCAAACCTTTCAGTAAATCTTCTGCTACAGTAACAGATGTTAAGAACAATTTCTCCAATGCAGTTACTGTTTTGCAGATATTTTCAGAGATTCATCTCAACAGGTTACAAGATAGTAAAGCAGCATACCTGGCTGGAAGGTTGTCGTGCTGGACGTTCTGGAGCTGAGGAGGGGGACTTGCTGTAGATGGGGTCTCAGGTGGGTCAGAGGAAGGGACAGGCTCAGGTGTGGGTTGGGACTCAGGCTTGGGCTCAGTCTCAGATTTAGGCTTGGACTCGGGCTTGGTCTCGGGCTTGGACTCTGGCTTGGACTCTGGCTTGGACTCTGGCTTGGACTCTGGCTTGGACTCTGGCTTGGGCTCTGGCTCGGGCTCGGGCTCGGACTCGGGCTCGGACTCGGGCTCGGACTTGGGCTCGGACTCGGGCTCGGGCTCGGGCTTGGACTCAGTCTTGGACTCGGGCTCGGGCTCTGGCTTGGGCTCAGGCTCACAGTCTAACTCAAGCTCAGGCTTATTCTCAGACTCAGCCTTGGGTTCCGGCTCTGGTCTACACTCAGGCTTGAGCTCGAGGTCAGGAAAAGAAAGAGCTCTCTCGGGCGGTGTGGGAGGTGGGGTGAGGAACTCAGCGCTGTCCTGGAGAAGGTGAGCAGGGGGAGCAGGAGGGAAGGGATGCTCCTCTGGGGGCGGGGGAAAGGAAAGGTCAAGCTCACTCTCTTCAGCTGCTTCAGTCTCCGGGAATCTGCACAACACACACATACAAGGGTGGGGGGGTGGGGGGTGGGTGGACACTTTACTACATAAGACATAGTTCACTATAGAACCATAGTCATTACGTAATATAAGCACATAAGGCTTTAAAATAAACATGCAGTAACGTGGAGGGTGGGTCACTCATCAGCTTGCTTTGTAGAAAAACACTTAATTCCTTTTAGATTTTTCTTTTCTACATCAGCACATTAGCTGGCCTTTATATCATTTGAAACTTTCATTAAGAATAGACCTATAGAAATGCTTCATAATCACTTGTTCTAAATCGTTTCTCCATTAACTTACACTGGAAGTAAAAAGCATCTTTGCCTTTTCCTGAGAAGTTACTATTTTAAAGTTTTTTTTCAGGTACTACTATGCATTATTTGGTAACTACTGTGAAACTAGCATATTTTCGCAGTCCAACAAAAAAACATATATGTTAATTGTAAGTTCCAGGGTTAGAATCACAAAAAAGTAAATTATAACTAAATTAGTTCAGTTACATGATTGAAAATATATACACACATACAGTATTATTTTATTTATGTACAACAATGCACAACATCATTATTTTAGTAATCCATCATTATTGCCATTAGCCAGTGGAAGCTGGCAAATGCCCAACTGGGTGTTATCAGAGACGAGCCCTAATCGCACAGACGTCCCTCCAGCTGCTCATGGTAGGGGCCTGCCTCCTGTCAGATTCTAAAAATATACCTTACCCACTGGAGCCAACCTCCACACCTCCACAATCCCTCAACAACTGCACATAGCACCGAACTAGCTTGTCAGACACACTGAATCTTATAATCAAGAGTTAATAATCCCATCGTCCAATTCGGCTTTCTTCATTCCAACAAAAGCATTTCATTATTAGTCTACTGTGATGTTCTTATTGTGGAATATATGAAGTATGTTAAGGACAGCAAGAACAAAAAAGGCCAAGCAACACAGTCATCCTTCTCTTACACATACACAAAAATATACAGAAATGCACTTACACAAGTATGCACTCTCACACCCTAATCTCCAGGGAGCAGCTGTATCCTGAGAAATGGGCCTAATGCCCCAGACAGAGTATTTAATAGCAAACAGACTGCAATAAATAAAATTAGCTGAGTGAGCCAGCATTTTAGCAGCTATAAAAATAACAACAGTGCAACTGCTGTGTGCTGCAGCCTCTGTCACACATTTTTTCACACTCCTAGCAATCTCTATTAGCCAAAGTGACTGGTTATCAGTTAATTGCAGTGTGTTTGGGTTAAAGAATGAGAGGAGAGGTGGAACTGATGCTCAGTCTTGTGTTCATGTCTGCCAGGCTCCACTGCTTAAATGACCTGCCAGCCTCATTTTTGTAAATGGTAACACTACTTCAGCTTTCTGAAGCAAAGTCACTGTATGAAACAAACAGCATGTAGTGTAATTTCAGCCCTAGTAATGCATGGTAATTACCACACAGTTACCATAGCAACTGTTGTTCAGCTACTTTCACACACCCAGTCTGGTTTCTAAGATGAGCCTCATATTTCTCCCCTGGCTATTAGTGCTATATATCCACATCAACTTACTTCCCTAATCTAGCATTTGAATAGCACATCCCCAGGGATACGCAGCTATATTCCAGACCTTAGAGGGTATAAGCAGGGTTGGTTGTCTAGCTAGGTGTCTATTTACCTTACTGCTGTTCACCATATATTATATCTAAACAGGGTTAAACCTGAGTAAAACAATTAACATTCACTCAGCTTTAACATGCTGGCATAACTTTATGAGATACTATTATGCCACATTAAGGGAATATTTCTTTACTGCAGCTGTTCTGACTAAATACAGAACCACATGTCAAAAAGACTAATGAAACTTTCCAAACTTCCTAACTTTCAGGCTTTACAAAACTCAAATGTGAGGAAAATGTGGAAAAGTTTTAATTTGTCTGTAGAATCTCTCTCTAACTCTCTCTACATGATGCATAAAACGTCATAGAGTCAGTTTAATAACAGGCTACATTTATGTCAAACAGGTAAAGTGCATTTTTACACTGAGAATTCCAGTGACAGTTGCCCACATGTAGGAGAACACTCTGTTAATGTTATGGTGAGTGTCCCATGGAGAACGGATGAACAGATGCCTTTGTAAATGCCTTACTCTCACAGCTTACTTTACTTTCCATGCTAACAGGCAGTTAAGTCTCTGTCAACACATACTACAAGAAGCAATCAGATGCAAAAAATCAGACATCTGAAGTATGGAATGGGAGAAAGGGAAGGAAACAAGATTTACGCTTCTCCACAACATATTTAATCTTGCTCCAACACGTTATCTCCCTCCCACTTTCCTTAACATACAGTACCTCCCACCTTCCATCTGTTGAGGTCAGCACATACTGTCTGTAATTAACTGACTGTATCATACCCACAAGCCTGTGTGCTGAAATACAGCATCATCAACAAAAAGAAACGACTTTAAACAGCAGAGTGAGCTCAGAACTTACCAAGCAGAGTCCACCAGGCCAAGTAAGTGTAAAGTACAGCATGGAGAGTGTTCTCTTTAGCCACTGCACTCAAAATACCTCAGACATCCACTTCACAGACCTCTCTCTCTCGCTTTCTCTCTCTCTCCAACACTCACTCACTCTCTCAATCTCTCACTCACAGTGGAGTGTGCTTTGCACTATGCCTTTTGTTCTAGACTGACAGACTTCTAGGAATGACCTCATGTGAGGGTGTTGGCGCAAATAGCAAACACATATGTATGGCTGTGCACTCTTCCACACATATACACACATGCGCACAGACACACACACACACACTCACGCATGCAGTCTAAATTCCTTGTGGTCCAAGTTTGAGGGTGAGCCAGAGAGAATCTAACAGCTACAGTAAAACAGACATCAGCTAAAGTCACTCTAACACATGCACACAACACCAATAAATACCAAAGTGTGCTAAGCGGCTAACCTTCATGCATATGAGACATAATACAGACTTTCAAAAGTGAGACTGTCTTTCTCTCTGTCTGTCTCTCTCTCTGTCTGTCTCTCTCTGTCTGTCTGTCTGTCTCTCTCTCTTTCTTTCTTGCTCTCTCTCTCACTCCCTGGCCCCTGCCTGTCTCTTCCTGTAAAGTGCTAGGTCCAAAGCTATGACTGACAAGCAGCAAGTGCTCCATTTGCATATGTTGTGGTTATGGGGTTTTACAGCTATGGGAGTATAGAATGAACAAGTAAGAAGGTAAATGATAAGAAGCAATACAGAGAAATGATCAGCATAAGTCTGACAAATATTAAATGTCAAACAAACACTTAAGAGCTGCATTGGAAATCCACAGTAGGCCTAAAATAATATTAGGTTACTCATAAAAAATAAGACAATCAAAAATCCAAGACCTTTGACATAAACTCTTTTCAAGTCTTTACCTTTCCTGCTATAATTGCACTGATAAAGACTCGTTAGAACTTTGCTGTTTTTTTTTTTACCTTACCTCCTCTATATTCCATTAAGACGTCAACTATCATGGGACTGATCCCTCTCACTCTTCAGTAATGATGTCACCTCCCGATCCCCTGCATAAATAACTACTGTACACTGTGGTCTGAGTGTTCTTCAACCAGCAAGTGTTTGCTTCTCTTAGCAGAGATTCGTGTGTAGTCTACAGATGTTTTTAGGGCTTAGAAGACAGATATTATTTTAATCCGATCACTTCCGTGATTTAAACTCAAGCCATCTGGAGCTTTACCCCAGCCCTGAGTCAGTCTTAGCCGGAGATTACGAACTCGAACAGTGAAATCTTATCAGAATGTCAGCACCAAAAAGGCAACTTTGCTCCTGTAGCATGTTTTATCCCTTTAAAGCCCGGCAAAAAAAAAAAAAACCTTAAAGCAAGCAATTTTATTGCTTACCACATGTGGCACTGTGGTAGTATAAAAATCTTACCTGCTGTCTAGTGGCTCCTCTGGCTGTTCGTTTACTGGGGGTATGCTCTCTTCAGTAGGCGTCTGGAACTCAACTTCAGCTTGAGGCGAGTCAAGGGTCTCAAATGGTCTAGGGAGCAAGAACAAACAGTTACAACCCCAAGATCCAGGCAGCAATTGTTTACAGACTGTGAAAGTGTGCGCTGTGTTTGTGGGTGTGTATATGAATGGGCCCTTTCTTGCACTAAAGGCCATGAGTTGATGTCACTGTTGAGGTCACCTTCAAGGGATAATGGGCTGTAGTGGTGCTTACACTTGTCTCCATTTTCATGAGAAGTTGTCCACAGTTATAGCGGTGTGTTTATATTGACATGTGAATCTGTTCCCATGTTTTGGAAGTGGCTTTGGATAAAAAGCGTCAGCCAAATGATTAAATGTAAAATGTAAATGAAAATGGAAACTGAATATGTTCTAAGGTTACATTAGATGTAATGTTTTCTATGTGAAATGCTAACATCAAAATCTCATCATGGTTACTCAGTATGTTATCACTATGCTAACAAAACTACCCAAACCTGTTTTACAGCAGAAGACAAAACATTTTTTATGTAATTCAATGCAATGAGATTTTACTTCATTATGAACCATTTAATTCATCATGAAATGTCCACACAATGTAGAGAGCAGGTGCTGTGTTCAAACAAAAAATGGGAAAAAAAGAATATGATGAGTGTGATGTGATAATGATGAGCATATAAAATAAGCTCTGTTATGTAAACAGTTCTCAAGGCTGCAATACCTGTCCTTCTCAGGTCCAGGAGGGATCACAGCATTACACTCCTGTGGAGTCTGAGAGATGGACAGTCCCTCCCTTGCTCTGAGCCAGTCTGAACTTTTACATGATCCTTCTGTGCCTTGTCTCAGCATCTCTGGATTCATCTCCATCACAGAGCTAACAGCTTGACCTGAAATGCCTAAAACATCCTCGCTCTGTGATTCACTAGTGTTTGGGCTAATTGGTCTCCCCGCATCTTCTGCTATGTCTTTGTTGTCCTCACTACCACCAATCTTGTCTTCACTGCTGACTTGAATTAAGTCCAATTCTTCATTTGAACTAACTGCTGGGTCATGATCATTTCCACTGTCAGATTTTGACATTCCTGAAGCATTGTCATGCATAATTTGAATAAAGGACTTGTTAGCCTCCTGACTGGTTGGTGCATTAGCAGTTAGTAACACCCGGAAAGAGTCTTGTGAGGTGGTCACCATGGAGACAGCAGTGGATTCAGGGAATAATGATGATTCAGTAACAGAGTGTTGTTTCTGTCCGGACTGCAATTCATCATCTGATGGTGATAGATCAGATTCACCACTCACTGTTTTGACTGTAGGAGATATAGAGGTGTTCTCTATATATTTAAGCAACTTACTCTCATTTCCTTCCTCTCTGTCATTAAGATCAGGCTTGGAACACCAGCTCTCAGCACTTTTACACGGCTCCGTGAATTTCCTGTTCTCCACGGTCTTGTACTCTCCTCTCTCCTTATTGTATCCATCTTCCTTCTTACACTCCATCTGGACAAACTGCTCTCTCTGCAAAGCCATGGCATCAGTCTGATTAGTCAGACTGGATGACGTGACTGGGGTCTTCACTGGGTGACACTGAGCTTTATTCTTAATCTCTGCATTTCCCATATAATGAGAGGCATCATCCATATTGTCACTCTCTTTCTCATTGAACACAGAAGCCAGCAAAGGAGAGGCAATATCAGTGGTGTGCTTAAGAGCAAGATAAATACTTGGTTCTGCCACTTGTCCCTTAAACTGATTTTTAGGAGTTCCAGGAACAAATGCCAGTTTAAGGTCAGTCTGACTGGTGCATACTTCAGTGCACTTGCTGTTGCCAAGGATAACCACATTGAAAGACTGGTCCTCTTTTTTGCATGAGCTGCTGGAATTCTCAACAGACTTGGAGGAATCATTTTCAGCAAGTTCTACAGCTTTATTGGAGTCAGCTATGGTGTTCTCCAGATACCCAGATTTATCTGCTTGGATCTCTGATTTACTAGTACATGCTGGAGGTTTGCTCTCACTTTCATGTAATGCTGTGATGACAGACCCTGGTAATTCTCCAAGTTCAGGTTTGACTTTTGTATTTTCAGGAGCCACTGCTGAAATGTCTGACAATTTAACCCCTTGATTTTCTATTTCCAGTTTCTGGTCTGTTTGGTTGGCATCTTCTTCTGCACTATATTCACTCAAAACAGATGATTCAGTTGTTACGGGAGATACATTTTCAGGGTCTGTTACTTTGGTTTTGAGTTCCTTTTCTCTTTTCATCTTGTGACACTCCTCACCCTCAGTAATGTTGGTTTCAGCATCTCCTAGCAATGTGGTACTCTCCAACTTCACTGAACATTTTTCTTGACAAACACATTCATGCTTCTTTAGACCTTTACATAACATTGTTTCTACAACATCCATTAACTCCTGTGGCTGTTGTAGTTCTGTAGGTTGAGAGTTCATATTCAGGACAGGTGCCAAATCCAATTCAGTCACTGTCCTCTGATCTTTTGTGACATCCTCATCACAACATTTGTCCTGCACCACTGGCTGCATTTCAGACACATTCTGATCCACAGATGGAGGAGTACTCTCAATCAATGTCTTACCACAGCTTTGGTTCTCCTTTAGAATTCCTGGGAAGACTAAGCCAGGATCAGAAACAACAACAGCCTGCAAAGTTACACCTGAAGCTGTCTTGTTTAAATTTTCTTCTTTATTGCTGTCCTTGTCTTCTTGTGCCATCTTCTCATTGTCCATGTTTATTGGTTTTTGTGCATCTTCTTTATCCATTTCTTTATGTTTTCTGTTACCCTCATGTTGATCTTTTGAAGAGACTGTTTTTTCATCCTTTAGATCTTTGGCCATTTGATTCTTCTTTGCATTTTGGTTCTCAAATGACTCCACATCATAATTGTTTTTATCATCAGAATCATTATGTTTAACTATACTGGATTGTTCTTTGTGCAGAGTACAATCATTTGCACACTGTGCATCGTCTTGTTGTGGCAAACTGATTATACGTTTCTCTCCTTCTGAGTATTTTTTATGTATTTCTTCCATGTTTAAGGAAATAGGTGTTCCAGCTACTACAGCTGTGCCATCCTTAACAAAGTTACATGCATCCTCTGTAGACATTTGGCAAAGACCAGTGTCAATGTCAGAGGCACTGTGTTGTGCTGTCACAGTGGAGTTTAAACTGAAAGACTCAACCCCAGTGGATTCCTCAGAAATACAACTTCTTGTTAAGGAAATGTGTTTAGTACTGGCAGACTTTGAGGACTGATTATCAGCTTTAATATCTACAGACTCGGAGTTGGCATGTTCAGAGGAAAGGGGAAATATAATCGCTGTTGACCCCTTTGGCTTAGAGCTACCAGATTCAGAAACTGCAACACATAGCTCATAAAATTTGCTGTCGTCACTGTGATCAGAACTAGACAACAGTTTAGCCTTTTCATTGTCATGTCCTATACAACTAGCAATCACGCCCTTTGTTGGTGTTATAATTGACTCTCTTTCACAATCACTATTTAATTGGTTCTCAGACATCCTTGTGACATCCATTTTAGATTTTCCATCTTCAGTATCCTCATTTATCACAGCATCTTTCTTCTCACTAGCATTTTCATCACTATGCAGGCTCTCTCCTGCCAAATCAGTATTTTGATGTTCTAGTTCATTAGGCAATAACTGGGCCTTATGCATGGAAGATGCAGGAACATTTATCATATTCACTGCCAAGTGATCCTGAGAAATTGAGACATCGTTTTCCTTCTTTTGTCCATTTCCCTTCATAGCTTCAGAATGTTCTTCAGTTTTTTCTACAGTATCACTTTTAAAAATCTCACCTCTCTTCCCTGCTTTAACATCACTTCCATTGTTCATAGTGATGATGTTATTATGGTCAAAGCTGCCCTGTACTTCCTCTCCTGGGACGGAAACATCACAGTCATTAACAAGCTCCCGATGACTTAGCATAGGGCCAGGAGGCCTAAGCACAATAGGCACTTCTGGATTGTTTTGAACGCTAGGCAAGGAAGAAATTCCTTCCACTTGAAGAGGCACATCCATACCCAGGTTATCAGGGTATTTTGTACCCACATCATAAGTGGTAATTGCTGTGACTGGTTTGTCCTCATGACCTGCATCTTTTTGATACTGCAGCTCAGCTGTGTGCTCTACAGGTTTAGTTTGAATGCGCTCCTCAGGTATCACAGGGGGCTGTTCAAGATTTGATTTCTTGTCCTGCTGGAATAAGCATGTACTGCTAGTAGAGTGACTGTGGAGCACGGTCTCTGAACTTACAGTAGGAGACAACAGAAGGGAAGAGTGAGATTTCTCCTCAGGCTCTTCGCAAACATCTCCCAGTGGGTTTGATTCCGGCCTTGACTCCTTTTCTGTAGTTTCGCTCAGTAAGCATGTTTCTTGTATTTTAACTGCTACAGTCGCATCATGATCTAATGACTTAGCATCCTTTCCATCCAGTTTTTCTGTTGTAGTGACCGAAACCCCTGTCTTTTTCTCTCCATCTCCATCAGACACAATAAGGTCATCTCCCTGACACGGCACAGAACAGAAAATACTCTTGTCACTTTCCCCTGCTTGCAGAATGTCATCCTCCAGTAAAATGTTTTTTTCTTCAGTAAGCTCTACTGAAAGTGAGTCCAAAGGGATGTTCTGAGTGATTATTACTGGTTCATTCTTTGCTTGCTTCTCCTCTTTGCTCCTCTCAAGAACTTCAAAACATGTGTTCACCCCAGTGTCCTCCTTAGTGGTCTTCAGGTCATTAATACTTACATTTGCCACTGTGGATGATGAAATGATCTCTTCAGGACTCCTGACTGTGATAACAGTTTTATCTTTAGCATCATTTTCTTTTTCACCACCATTTTCTTGAGCATTTTCATTCACAGCAGTGTTTCCCTTTTTCTCCTGAGATTCACTCATACTCTCACATATAATGGGAGTTATCTGGGGATGTTCTACTTTGCTGATGGCAAAAAACCCTTGGAAGTTAAAGCTGGTCTCACTTACTGGGTGCCGCAGATTCTCATGAACCGTCAATGGAGGCAGAGAGGCAAACCCAATCACTTGGTTGGACAAAGTATTACCCCCAAGTCCTTCTGGAGGGTCCACATTTTCTTTTGCATAAGGGATCCCCTCATTGTGAAAACTTCCATTGATGTCCCTCATGTCCACCTGAGATATAGACGAATGTTGATCTTCAGCCCTCTGACAATTTTTGCTTTCTTTCCCTTTCTTGACCGGTTGTGCCCCACTGCCTGGAGTCCGCAATGTATTCTGCACCTGTTGATAGCTGGCTTTTGTGGCTGAATCTTTACCGTCTGCAGAGGCTGCTGGAAGATGTGATGTATCACTGTTTGGCAGTTTTTCTTCCCATGCACACAAACTCTCATTAAGATGAGCCTTCCCCTCAGCTGGTCCCTTCCTCTCGGTTTCCGTAGTATTTGAGACCAAGACAGGAGAGAAAAGGTTTACAAAGCTGCAGGATTCTGTTCTGTTGCTGGTCAAAGAGGGTAAGGCTGTTTCAGCTTTTTCTGTTGTGACCGAAGTGACGAGCTCACCTCTTTGCTGCGTTGCCCCCAATGGCACTCTGTTGTCATGGAGTGGATGTGTCTCAGTCTCTGTCAATGACAGCCCTTTGCTATGGGCTGCCTGCTGTGTGAATAAAAACTGTGCTCCTCCCCGCTCTCTCCCTCTCCCCTCCTCTTCACTCTCCTCTGTCCCTCCCTCTCCCTTTCTCTCTAGTGACTCAGAGCGCTTTCCCTTCCAGTCACGTCTGTCGTGAAGCCCAGATGGAGAAGCAATGATCACAGTCCTGTCCTCAGCAGTTACTGTGTCTGTCTTCCTCTCCGCAACTGCAGAGAGAGTGTCCGTCTCTAGGGAACCATCAACTGGCGGACCTCCTCCCTTCCTTTCATGCTCCTCAGTGTTCTGTGGGATTTTGCCGTTCCATCCCACTTTAAAAGCCGATTCTACATCCTCAGTGGCCTCTGCAGGCGAGCTGCTTGTCTCTGAAGAGGATAAATTAAGGTGCTTTTCTGGTGCAATAATTTTACTCTCTTTTCCATCAGAACTTGGAGATTCGCCCATATCCTGTAAGTCTGCAGTTCCAACTAAAATTTCGTTCGTTGATGCCGTCGATGTTGCTGCAGCTCTCTGGTACGCATCACCAATCTCTTGCTCTCCCACACCCTCATATTCTATCATTTCTGGCATCGTGGGTGTTGTCAGTGGCAACGCAGAATCTACGGCCAGTGATGAAGCCTCTTCAAGGGCACTCTCCTCCTTCTCCTTCCTCTGTTCAGCACCAGCTCTGCTCAGAATGTGTGTGCTCCGCCGCACCACTGTGTGTGTGCCAACTTCACTGCCCAGACAAAATGCATCCTCCTGCTCCAGTGGACATGTGTCTAAACTGCAACTCCTTTCATGCGCATGTTCAGGGTTGGCTTTTACATATCCAAAATCAATCACAGTAGTATTGGCAGACGCCTCAGGCATATGTTCCTCATTGCCCACCCCTCCTATCGAATAGTTGTGGTGTGTGGTTTCATGTTCCACTATTGACTTACAGGGTTCAACTGTCAGACTGTGGTCACCCTGCTGCTGAGTATCTTGCAGATGGTCCAGTGAGGGGGCAGAAGTAGCCTCCAGCAGGGTAAGATGAGCCTGGTCAGACACAAGCTCTGCAGGTGGGGAGCAGATGGTCTTTGTACACCGAAGCCCCAACTGTTCCAGGATGTCCAATCCTTCTCTTTGATTATCTAAATTTGTCATAGGTTTAGTGTTTGTTTCTGCCTGAGTCATAGTTTGAGTGCTGATTTGTGACTTCTCAGATTTCACCTCTGTGTCCAGTTGTGTCTCTAAGTTCAACAGCACTGAATGAACATGTATGTCATTCTCTGTTGATAAACCTACTGTAGAACCATCAATTAGCATAATATTTGTTTCTGATTTGATTTCCAGGTCAGTCATGTTAATATTTTGTGCAAAACCTTCATGTAGTTCTTCCACTGAATGTGCTTTTGGAATTTCTCCGATCTCATTTAATGCTGCACATGACTTATTAACACTCACCTCCACTGGTGAGTCACGGTTATCTAGCAAGGTGGCATATGCTGGCGCTTCAATTTCTTTACTCTCTGAACATGCTTTAGTAAAAGGGCTGTTTTTCAGTGTTTGTTCCTGCTTCTTTTCATCTTCATCAGTCTCTGATTCTTTGTCAAACACTTTCTGGTCTTCTGTCATTTCCTGACTGTCCACACTGTGTTTTAATGCAGTTTCATTAGTATCTTTCACACAGACTATATCTGGCTGCTTATTCCCAAGTATATAGTCTCTGAAGCTAAACATAACCTCCTCTTTACAGTCTACATCATTGGTTTGCACACCAGTATTTCCATGGCAACCCATGTCACATCCTGTTTGAGAATCAGCGAGTGGCAGTAGCACAGGATGCTCACTGTTACCTGCACTTTTGATTTGCTCCTCATCTTCATTTTCAGTTTCAGGTAGGGGCACAGACAGACATATGTCAATCTGATCTGCAGTGCAGGAAGTGACTGAGGGGGACGACATGCTAAAACACACCATTTGTTCTTCACATTTTTGAAAGGCTTCTTGGAGCTCAAGGTCCAGCAGCGTGGCTGAGGGCTGGCATGAAGGTACATTTTCCTGAATTATTCTGGGTGGCTGTGGTAGAGGTGGGCTCTCTGTGGATACTGGGTCATCATCTTGGCTGAATGGGATTCACCAACAGAGAATGTTGGAGATACAGTTCTGTTGTGGTCAGCAAACAACTGTTCATTCCACACAGCAATTCAAAACCTACTATCAGAGCACACCATTCCACTCCACTCCACAGGCAGGACAGGACTTCATGCAAGATCACAGAGTGATAAGTTGTTTTTATTATTCCACACACGAAAAGAGCTTGTAGGTTAGAAGCTACATTTACATAAAGCTTAGCCCCAAAAAGCAATTTATTTGCTTGATTTCTTTTGGTCCAATTCCAATTCATTTTTCGTTCAAAATTCAAAAGCAACACCCAAGTACAAAACAAAGACAATAGCCTTAGTGAAGCAGGCATCAGAGAGGGCAGTTTATTATCCCTAGTCTCATTACAACCTAGACGGTTATGCTTATGGCACTGAATCATAGCCACTGAGTCACTGGCCAATAAAACAGCTGCAGCTTATTTTAATATATCTTTCTTCCTTTTTTAACCTCAATGATTTTCCCTATGTGTTTCCATTTTAAAGGCACATCCACAAAGGGCAGCTAGTATTTACCTAGTACATTTTTTTTGCCATATGAAACTAAGACAATCAGTCATCCTCGATCACAAATGTAAACAAACCAACATGTTCTACTGCTCTCTTCTCCCTCTGTGACAACGTCGTACTATTTTGTTTATACAAATGATCATTACTGAAAAGCTGGCACTTTTTTTTACAAGAAGAACTCTCTTAATAATGCATCCTACCAGATGTGGGAAGGGGGTTTGGTGCTGAGAAGCAGGCTGCAGCCTGTATGTATATGTCTCTGCATACCATGCCTGAGGAAAACTGGCACAATCCTGCATGGCCTACTGTACTGCAGACACTCCCCACTGTGTTCTCTGCACAGGTCTCCAGCAACTGCTATTCTCAGCCTGGAATTGACGCTGACTTTTTCTGTATCCTTCTGCCTCTTTTCTTTAGTGATCAAAACACGTTATTTGAAGCAATGAGCTGGGAAGTGTGAAAACAGTGTGTACCAGCTGTTTGACACATGGGATCCTGTAAGGTTGAATACTAGGAGCTATAAACTGAAAAGTTTTTTCCATCTTTTTTTCCATATTAAGCTATCTCAGCTGAAATTGCTTACAGACTTGCTTATTGTACCACTTAACATGTCAAATATAAGTGAACCCAAAGTCTGTTTTTGTTGATATAAACCTATGGGCAGTGTACATTAACAAGTCATTTAGCAAAACCAAATACGTGCTCATTAACATCCACAAACTCAAAGCCACACACTTGCTTCCTGACATGATGATGACATATCTCTCCAGCTTAAAATGTAGTATGGAAACCACACATCCACCACATGCCGCACAGCCAGAGACAGTGTTAAAGAGTGCTTCTGCATAGCCTGTCAGACATCAAGCTAAAATAAGACTCTAAAAAATCTCATTCCACACACATTACCAAGAGAGGAGCCCATGCCTTACTCCGAACGGTCAATAAACCACTCAGCATTTTCATTCAATGCACAGCAGTGTAAGACAACAATCCATGAACAGGCACAACCAACACACACAAAGGAGACAGAGAGATCTAGGCTGCATCAATAACTTTATCAGTGTTTCTTTTGTTTTTCTTTTATGCTCAGTAAATGCAACATGAATTTAATGTTAAGTCAATATGACAAACAAAATGCTAAACAGTATCAATATGATTTAAACTACATATCAAATTTTCGCCACTTTCCATACACTGGATTGGCTTTGTTCGCCAAGCTGTCACCATTTTCAAGTAGGGGTTTCTCAGTTCCAGCAAAGAGAAGAAAGCAACATGCATAGGAAGACACAGAAGAGTAGTTAGAGACAGTCTTAGCTCAAACACAAATTCACAACTTCAGATCCTAATAATAAAGTTATTATTGGAACTGTACAAATGGCCAATTCCTTTTGCTGTATCAAAGTGCCACAGTGGTCCTGATATCTCTCTGACTCCATTTTGCTGCTCCTGTGTTACCTCTCTATGAGGCCCACTACTGGTGGACCTGTCTCCATGTAATTCTCCAGTCCTACCAGCAGGGGGATAGCTTGCTCACTCAGTGACACTGGCTCATTCTTCATCTCACTTGAGCCCTCCTGTTTACTGCTATTCACACAAATGCACATGTGAGAACACAACAAACATACATTTAAAGAGAATAATCACATCATATAAGCACCACAGAAAGATATTGTGCTTGAATGTGCTTACTTATAATAAATAAATAAATCTCTAATATATCTATCTGCTTGTAATAAGGTATTAGTACAAATGCTAATGCACTAAATTAAACAGGCTTTTTAATTACCTAAACTGAAGCCTAAATAAAAATCATTTTTCAAATCTGGTGCTTGAAAATTTGTGAACCCTTTATAAATATGACCTAAAACAATCAGATTTTCAAGTCCTAAAAGTAGATCAAGAAAATCCAATGAAACAAATGAGTCAAAACATTATACTTTACAGGATCAATTTACTGAGTAAATTAATCCAGCACTATATAAATGAGTGTCAAATGTAAGTGAAACTTTGTTTTCCATCTCTGGTGTGGCCCCCTTGTACAGCAATAACAAACTAAAAGTTCCCAGTAACTGTTGATCAGTCCTGCACATTAATTTGGGAAAATATTAAACAATTTCTTCATACAGAACAGCTTAAATGCAAAAAAGTTATTGGGTTCCCATATAAACCAATCATTTCAGGCCCTTCCGCAATATTTCTATTGCATTTAAGTCAGGACTTTGACTAACCCTACCCATTCCAAAACATTAACTTCACACTTCTTTAACCATTCTCTGAAAGAATAACTTGTCTGATCAGGGTTATTTGTCTTGCTGCGTCACCAACTTAGTCTTCAGTTCAAGGACAGATGTGTTGACATTTTCCTTAAAATTTTGTTGTTATAATTCAGAATTCCTTTTTCCTTTTTTTTTTTTTTTTTTTTTTTTTAAATAAAACAGGGTACCCACTCATGCCCAATTGCCTTTCTGATTTACCCCCCCCACACACACACACACACAGATCCATACTATAAGATATTTCTCCTCAATAAATAAATGGCCAAGAACAACCTTTTGTCTCAGTTCTTTACTTGGAACTTGTTCTTTAATTGGAACTAATTTACTTACTTTTTAGATTTGCGCAAAAATCAGATGATGTTTAAGGTCCAACTTATGCATAAATATAGAAAATTCTAAAGGTTTCCCAAACTTTCAAGCACCCGGCAAACACACAAATATTAGTGTTTAAAACTTTGTGACATTATAAATATCTTCTTCATCAGAGCTTACATTACACCTGTACTATCACTTCAACCACCCACACATTCTTGCACAAGTCTGCCAATAGTTGTTCCTGTCAAACTTTCCACAACAATGAGTCACAGATCCATGGAAATTCACTTTGTATCTGCTGTGTTTATGTGTTCATTGAAGACAATGGAACAGTACTTGATAAGTCAGATGTACAGAAAAAGTAAAGGTTTATTTTGAACACCGCATATGCAGTAAGGCATGAAGAACTGAAGTATGTGTCGGAGTGTACACATGATACACTGAGTACCTTTACTAATAATATGTTGACAGGTGTTTAAGGTAACATTTTCATTTCCTGTATGTTTCAGGACTTTTTGCCTCCCATCTTGTCTTAAGTAAGTGAAATACATACAGATAAGATTTGAGCATCTAAGACTCATTTACACTTTGTTACATTTTCCTTTATCAGGATCATTTAAAAAAACACAAGCAAGTACATTCTCATATTTGACAGCTAGGGTTGTTTGCTTTCAGTCATGAGCAGTTCCATTTTTACACATTTTACACATTCCATCACACAGTTAGATCTCATCTTAATACAAGACATTGTTCCACTGTTCCATGTACAAATGTTTATTTACTTTAAAAAGTCCTGTTACCTAGTCTTTCAGATCTTGATCTTGAGGTATACCAGTTTCTTGTGGTAAACCCTCTGTGGTCATGCTGGTGTTTCCTTTCTTTTTAATTCATCTGTGTTTGGAGAGAGTTCCTAATGTGTTCATTATTATTTGGTGTTCCAGTACTGTGGACTGCAATATTGTTTGCTCATGTCTACAATATACGCAAGATCACCAATGTTTTCTTGATTGGTAAAGGTTAAGTAAACAGTTCTGATTTGTTCTGCTTTATAACTAACACTTATTTTATACCATTGTTGCTTTTAGATGCAGTCAGCTTTAGACGTGTCAGTTCTCTTGTGCATGATCTAAAGATGCCTCAATGCATAGCTATACAAGAAACAACTGATCAGTTACTCAACCAATATTTTATCCTGTTCTGAAATAAAAAAAGAATCTATAAAAGTCAAACCCAGCAAAGCAGGGTACGGTACCAAAACAACAAAAACTACACCCAGTCCACTTACTTGCCACAAATTTACTGTACTGCATAGATGCTGATACATGTTTGTGTCCTTTGGTTCAGCCTAGTTTTAAAGTATCTCAGTTTCAATATGCTGAATTCCTGCATCCAGTTCTTCAGTGTAATGGCACACTGTGAAATGTACAGTGTCACACAAAAAAGTGTTTGTTTACATGGGAAGAGTATGCAAAACAAAGCAGAGGCCAAAGGATTTGCATCAGATGAAAAATATGTATACCAAAGTAATGGCCTGCTGCAACTTGCCCTTTACAACATGCTGACAAATATTTTCTTAGATTCTATTTAATCTGGAGACCCTGTCCATGCTAGTTTTTAGCAATGTCTGTCTGTGTCTGCACTTGTTGAGATGTCTGCATGTAACAAAGAGAGAGATAGATAAAGACACAGAGAGAGAGACAGAGAGAGAGACACACACAGAGAAACACAGAGAGCAACAGAGAGCGACAGAGAGCGTCAGAGAGCGACAGACACACACAGAGAGAAAGACAGAGAGAGAGAGAGAGAGAGAGAGAGAGAGAGAGACAAAGAGAGAGAGACAAAGAGAGAGAGACAGAGAGAGAGAGACAGAGAGAGAGAGACAGAGAGAGAGACAAAGAGAGAGAGACAGAGAGAGAGACAGAGAGACAGAGAGAGAGAGACAGAGAGAGAGACAGAGAGACAGAGAGAGAGAGAGAGAGAATGAATGAAAAAGAAAGGACAGAGAGGCCTACCCGAGTGCAGCCCCCCAGGTGAGGTTGAGTTCAGTGCTCAGATCTATACTGGGCAGCAGGTCATGTGGAAACTCCAGCTCGTCTTCCTGCTCTCTGTGGCTGTGATCTTCATGAGCAGGACTCTGCGCCTCTGCTGCAGGACTGTGACTGGGCTGAGCTTCAGCGTGGAGTAATCTGTTCTCGGCACTGCTGGATTTCTCTCCCGTTTGAGCGATGGTCTCAGCGTGAATGTCAGCCTGACAGACACAAAAAAGGGCATTAACAGTCAAAAGAATTTAAAATCTGTAACTGCTGCTTCATAAGTTGTGTTTGTCACTAAAAGTAGTTATGCAAGCAACTCTCAAACAGGTGGTCACAAAATGTTTCTATACAGACTGATTAATCGCCCATATCAAATAAGAATTACATTACAGGTTTATTTATTAATTCAAGCTCGACAAACACACCCGGTGTCAACACAAAGCTGAAGTAAGCTATGTCAAACAACACACCCTTGTCCTTTCTTATGCCATCATACAGGAACAAGATCTAAAAGACATGCTTTACAATCAGTGCTGTTGTGTATAACAGTACAACAGTCAGGAGTAAGCTGAAATTAGTTTTTTTTCTGTTAAATAGATGCCTCTTGCCTACTGCAGGCTCCACATCATCCCTGTTGGAACCTCGTCTCTTCTTTTTGTTGTTGTTTATTTATTTATTTATTTTTTACATCATTTGAAAATACCAACTGCTGTGTCAAGATTTCTCAATAAACAGACCAACATTAATGATCCAATATTACTTATCATAAAATCTTAAAACATTATCTTACCATAGGTTAGGAAAGCATTTACCTTCTCCTGTATTGCTACATTTTTGGAGACACTGGGTTTTCTTCAGACAGCGACAACATATAATTAAAAAAGTCTCTTTAACTCAAGTTTCTAATCAAGCTGGTCTGAAAGAGCAAGCTCTACTTGGCCCACACCATCTACCAGTTCAGGCAGATATTTTCCACAGAAAGTGGAATGGAGGAAAAATGATTAAACTGACTGACCGAGCTGGTTCAACTGCTTCCGTCCTTTCCCAAAGCTATAAAACAACCTCATCTAGCCAAGCAGCAATGCCAGAAACCATGGAGCCATTAACAAACATCTAATCATACGCTGGCCCGTTCATTCAAAAGTCTATGAACGGCCAGGCCTCCAAGACATTTAGTGAATGACAGAGTTGTTCTGGACAGAGCCTCCAAAATGTCTCCGCCTCATCTGTCCCATACTGACCATAACTACAGCTTCTAATCTGCAATTTACTGCAGTGAACTGAACACAAGAGTGACACAACTCTGCACTCCAAACAGTAATGCACACAATATCACAAAGAGATTTCTCCTCAGTGACTGGCAGATGCATAATTAAACATGCATGCGCACACACACACACACACACACACACACACACACACACAAACCAGAAAATCACTATGGTAAGGGCGTATCCTATTACAGACGTTAGCAGACTGTACAGCAATGTATTAGAATGGCTTTACCCCAGCAGTCCATCATCCAACCCATTACTAGCTCCTCTCATGAGAATCGCCTTCTCTCCTTCTTGGAGAATTGTTTGACATCAGTATACACACATGCATTCCTTCTGTTTATACCTTCATACAGACGTTAATGTTAATGCACTCTGTCTCTAACAAACCAAATGAATGTCCTGGGGAGTGCAATAGCAAGGTGGTGCGGTGACACAAATCACACTAGAAACATATATCACATATACATAAGGTACTATTGGCAAACAAGCATGACACCAGTTAAGGAAGCCCAGATCTCTCCAAAAAGAATTCAAGAACTCAAGAATTCACACTGTGAAACCATGGGACATATTTACTTTAAACCCACTGCAAAAAAAAATGTTCTCTTCTTGAACACACAGGTTTATCTGATGTCAAGCTTGTGTTTAAACAGGGGAGGACTTTAACTAAATACTGTGACAGTTACATAATTATTTTGAAGCCAAACATATGGATTAACAGTCTAAGATTACACGTAAAACCAAAATGTTACACCTGGAAAACTGTACATAATCCATGCTTCACTCTAGCCAGTTCTCAAATACAGAGTCTGCCCCCTCCACCTCAAATCATAGACTCCGAATGGCATTTCATCAGTGGAAAGTAATATGGGCTAAACAGAAATAAAGCATGGGAAAGGCTGAGTGTAGTGAAGTATACTTTTACATCAAGCTAAAGAAAAGTAGGGTTCAAAGTAAAAAAAAAAAACTTAGTTAAACTTACTTAAATGGTGGCATTCAGCACAAGAGAAACAATCCTCGTTCTGTAAACTTAGAGCACTGTAAAATGCTTCTCTACAAAACAAAACCAATCCCTAGAGTCTCCTGCACTTTCCCACACTCTCACTATGGCCATGATTCTTTTACACACCTGTGTTAAAGGTAGAATAGAGGACTGTTTTGCTTGTATAACATCACTAACTATTTAACATGCACCTCAAATAAAAAATAAAAAAGTGAAGGGATGATTCTGCGAAACAGTGGCAAACAAATTGTCCCAGAAGTCCTTCTGTTCAGTAAAGACACAGTTAATTTTACAGATCAGTGGCTGTTTGCTTAATTTCCAAGCCATTACTCAATCATATGGTTACTACTTTAAAGCATCTCAACAATAAGAAAGTCAGACAGGTTGTGTGTCTCATGCTCGGATAGAAACTTTAAAGCTTCCTGTTTCCTGTCTTTACTCTGAATCTGTACAGACCCTGATCTACACACAAGGCTTGCTGCAGATCACTCACACAGTCACTCATCAACATTTCTCATATGTAAAATCCACACAAAATTAAGTAGTGAGCGCAGAGCTTTCCTCACCGTTACTGTTCATGTTTGCATATACAGGCATTAAAAACTACAATTACATGTCTACACACTCAGACAGACCTCCAAATGCAAACAGTTAAATTTTAAATTAGTTCTACTTACTGTACATCCAGCCATACTTGCTTGTTTCATCTCACATTTAACAGTCTATAGACAGTATATGTAACATCTGATGCATCTTTAAGTAACAGTGTTAATCTGCATTTTCGTTGCCAAGCAGATACATAAATTAAATGAACACTGCTTTGATGAGCCCAGAGTCTGTGAGCAGAGAGATGGGCTGCCTGTAGATGTGCTGAAGCATAGTGTAGTTAAAGTTAAAGGGCTGTTGTACAAATGAAGCGGGTCAGTGTCCGCCATTGTCCTTTGACCTACAGGTTCAACAAATATGAAAAGAAGACCCCATGTGGTCTCCCCCACCATGTGTGTAAGCACATTATCCTGCATTACAGTAGCACCTTACTAACATGGCCCAAGCCACACAGTGGTTGCCACAGCAATAACCCAAAACACACTTTAACTAACAGAACGTCCTATCTGAAACTGTGTTTAACCCCTTAAACCCCAGGCTTAACATTCAGTTAATTTCCTCACTAATTTTTAAAATGATATAAACTAGTATAAAACTCTTTAGACAAGCACAACAATTAGGTGCACTTAATATTTGTTTTGTTACTCATTGCTTGAGTGTTTAAAAAAAGCAATATATCTATTTTACTACTTCAAGCTAAGATAGGACTTGTCTTTTTGGTCATAAATCTTAACAGTTTCTCTGGTGGCTGTGCATCAGTTTAGATTTTACTCACATTTTGCAGGTTTTGAATATTTTGTGATGCAGAAGTTTTGGTGGCCCTTGTCAACATTTAGCTGTTTTTATAGAAACAATAAATACACATCCTGTACAAAGAACTTACATTTAAACACACCATTACTGTTTATTTGCTTAAAAAATGCAGAAAATTGCATATGTTTGTTTCTTGTAGACAATTTGTTACATTGATTTCACATAAATGTATATGAATAAATAAGTTCTGTAGTTTGAAGGGTGAAGTGTGGGCCACACTGGCCTGTGCACTTTAATTAGTTAACTTTTTTTTCAATGTTTTGACAGTTGGGAAAGTTACTGTGTTATGCAAAATAGAACAGGTCCACATACAGAGTTAAACGTTAAGAGAAAGAGAGTCTGTTGGTAACCACCACTGTGCACTGGATCAGAAATACTAGTACTATCATTAGTCTCATAGCAGCAATAATGTAAGCATACAGTAGACTGGAACAGTACTGCCACAGTTTGTTCATCCACTCTCAACCACATTTGTTCATGTCAGCAGTGTTTCCATAACAATCACACACCACAACTAAGAGAATAACCCATCTGTGAATGTGTTTAACCCTGATTAACTGCAGTTTTACTATTCAGTATTCATCTTCTCATCATTCAATAACTACTCTTTTATTCAGTAACTAGATATGAGGCTATTGCAAAAACTATTTAGTCTGGAATAATGCATAATAAATGTTTAAATTTATAATATTTATAATGTAGACACCATATAAATAATACATTTATATTTGGACTTTTACAATCCCATACACAGACACAAAAAACAGTGCCTAAGGACTAACAGAGGAAGAAAAGTAACAATGGAAAAGAGAAGCCTGTAGTTCAGATTCAAGGGTAGAAAGGAAAAAGAGTTCCTAGGTTTGGGGGCTATAGCACTGACAGCCAGCAGACTACTACTACTAGAAGACCTGGGAGCACAGGAAAGTAAAGCATGACGAGGACTTTGAAGAGCTTTGAAGGTGAGAATATTTTAGACTAGACCAGGTAAGCAGTGTAGCTGAAAAGGACGGGGGTGATGTGAGCTGAAAGCTATTAAACTTACTTTTCCACACAGAACAGAGCAGGTCTATGGACGGACTGTTCTGTCACTGTTCACTGGATCCAGAGCACTGATACTATCATCACACTCACAGCAGCGACAATGAGAACATGCAGCATGAACTCTTCCTTCTCACACACACGTTTACTCACAACGGCAGTGTTTCCACAACAATCACACACCACCGCTCTTCAAAACACACACTCACCTTGGCTAAAAGGAGAACACACACTCGTGCGGGTGAACACAGTGGCGTGGGAGCGCAGTAAAGTCAGGTAAAAGGTGTGTGGTGAAGCCGCTGGCCAGACAGCAGCACATGCCCAAGGCCTCAGTGTCCTCACTCAGCTCCCTCCCTCCTCTCCTCTACCGCGAAAGCCCCATGCCCTTCGGAGGGCAAAGGGATACGCACACTACACCAAGAGGGTACGCGCGAGCGTGTGTGTGTGTGTGTGAGAGAGAGAGAGAGAGAGAGAGAGAGAGAGAGAGAGAGAGAGAGAGAGAGAGAGAGAGAGAGAGAGCAGCTCTTATCCGTCAGCAGTTCACAGGCTAGAGGAAAAGGTGCCGGTTCCGTACGAGACTCAGACAAACACAAGCAACTTGAGGAAAAGCCCTCCCCCTCCTGCACACTCTTTCAACACAACACTCCTCTCTTTCATCTGATCCCTCCCCCTGTCTGTGCCTCGGCCCCTCATTCAAACACCCCCGTCTCTCTTTCTCTCTCCCTCTCTCTTTCTCTCTCTTTCTCTCTCCCTCTCTCTTTCTCTCTCTTTCTCTCTCTCGTCTCTCTCCTCCCTTTCTGACCTGTCCTTTTTTTCAGCTGGGAGGACTGTGGCACCCCATTGCAGGTGAATGCTGGGAAATAGGCCAAAGGTCGTCTTTCGAGTGCCCTCCACATGTACACACACACACAAGCTTGCACACAAATTCAAAAATGCCTTACCCATGCTTAAATTAGCACCCCCGCCCCTCCAACCACACACACACACAGAGCCTGTTTTAACACTACGTCAGGACACGGTCATGTCTCACCGAAGAATGATTAACACATCAAAACTAAGAAATAATTTGTAGAGACAAAAAAATGTAAACCAAATCAAATGATAATTTATTTAAGGTGTGTTTTAAGTTTAACCACTTTGCCATGATGCAGCTTTACACACTCTCAGCCTTCTCTAAAGCAGGTTCATGAGGAAACACTGTGGGCTTTTCCACAAGAAAGATCTTTTTTTTTAAATAATTTTGAACAAAAACACCAAATAGTAAAGGCATTTAGATCATAAAGCTATGCCTTTTCAGTAAGTTGTGTCCAAACCTGTGACTCGTAGTGTATTTACCAGTTGTGTAAAAAAACTTTGCAACTACAAAATAGTATCTTTATACAAGATGCAACAATTTTATTATTAATGTATGTCCATATCATTGCTGTCCAAGAAAATACAAGTTTACAGAAGCAGGCAAACTGATTTTCTTCTAATGTAAGCTAATGGAAGAAATATTAAGAACAAGTGATTTTGGAGCATTTCTTCTGGTCTGTTCATTATGAAAGTTTCACACAAGGTAAAGGCCAGCTACTGTGCTGATACAGAAAAATCAAAATAAAAAAATGTAGATTTATGTTTTTTCTCTGGACAGCAACAATATAAAGATGTTTAGCCTTTTGGCCTGCTCAACATGAAATGTTCATAAAGGCCAACTAACCTTAACCTTGCCCAAAAAGAAATGTTTTTGTTCTTTCAGTACTTGTAAGTAGAAGTAAAGTTATTGCTTTTAAAAACAAGCACTGTTCAATGTCAACTGATTTGGTGGTGCTGGCATTGAAGGTTACCCATTTTTGTGTGGTTTTCCATTTCTGTCCTGAGAAAAAAGTACAAAAAGAAACACATACACAAACAAACAGTCTTAGACTGAATTTGCCAGATCTGATATACTGCTCCCTGAGCCTCTAATTACTGTTGCCCCCAAAATAATCCCCTGACCCCAGTTCCTCATGACTGACTGTGAGGCTGGAGGAGTTCACACAGCATAAACAACTGACTCAGGCCATGTGTCTTTCCAACACCTAGATGTGTTGTTAGAACTGTTGCTATTATTTACATACACACACAATACATTTTAGTTCCAGGCCCAGGGCAGCCCACCAGTACCTCAAATGTGGATCCAGATTGTGCAATCTCAGGGGGAAAGATCACAACATTGTTCGTGGCGCCCTCCTGTGGTGGAGACATGCAGGTGACAGGAGCAGGAGACAGAAAGAGAAACACAAGACGCTGTGGTGAATGTGGTGGTCTAGGAATAAATGCATGGCAGCTTTGAGTCATAATATTCTACAGACAGTCTGTAGGGCTGTTGCTTTTGGAGCACAACCCAGAGAACTTAGAGCTCTTTAAGAAAACAAGCAAAATCAAGGCATGTACGCTCCAACAGCAGCATACAACTTAACATTTAGGCTGATCCTATTAAGATAATCCCTGAATTCCATAATGCTGGGGGGCTTTTCCAGCCACTTTAAGACATATGCAAAGTTTTTTCTGATGAAAATCTTGGCGTCTAACTCAATTCTGTTACAAATGAGCACAAACAAAAGGCCAGAGCAGCAGTTTAAATGATGAAGTACATGAAGAACATGCTGATTTTAGTGGCACCGCATGTAAAAATATCACATTAAATCTTTTACTGACAGCTAAACCAGAAGCATTTAAATCCACCACCAAAACAGTCAGATGTCCCATCTGGATGCTCTCATAGCTAAATTTAGCCACCATGTTTGACAAAGCAGTAACCCTTTGCTTACAGTTTTTTTTACACACCACAGCACTCTCTCACACTGTCCCCATTTCTCAGATTACTCAAGGGTAGTGTGACTTGGACAAATTGTTTGTTAATGTGGGAATGCAAACAGACATCAACAAATGTGCTAAATGGCTTCACAGCTTCACAGCTTTGAATTATGAAGCATAAGCTTAGATATTAGTGCTCTCTCAGCATTAAGGCAGTACTTCGCTAGCTAAGTCTACTTTCTATAGTGCTGCGCCACACTATGCAGAGCAAGGAAGTACATCCTGCTGGCATCCTCCCTCTTACCGGCAAGCTTGCAGAGCTGTTCTCATTGCCCATGGTGCAGAGTGAGCAGGCTCAAATCACACCGCCGTCGCACCCCAGCACAGACCACCTCTGGCAGACTGAGGAACCAACAGGAGGAGGGATGGAATGAGCATGAAAGAAACCAGCAGCCACTGCCAGCTGCTCTCTTGTGAGATGTTTAAGGGTGTTTTGAGCTTTGTACAAACAGAAAGGAATATTTGTGTGTATGTGTGTGTGTATGTGTGTGTGTGTGTGTATGTGTGTGTGTCTGTGTGTGTGTGTGTCTGTCATGTGTTGAGATTAGAAGCCCATGATGCAAGCACTCTCCTGGAACAAAGGCTAAAAAAGCACTCTCCTGAGGACAAAGACTAAAACTACAGGGAATATACTGTGCATTTTCACAACATGTATAAAAGCTCCTACATTTTATTACAGATGAGTGATTTTTTTTGACACCATTAAAAACCCCTAAGGTGATGTGTGAAATGTGTTCCTCACACAACTCTCCATGTGGTGTTCCTCTTCTAGCTTTTGATTTAAGCAGACCTTTCTACCTACATGGTACTGGTGTGAATATAATGGTTCACGCCCTTTAACTCTTAAAAATAAAGGTTCCTGTGTGGTTCTTGATGAAGGAAGCTTTTGCTACAGAGCTTAAGGACTCTTGACAACGCAGCAGCCTCTGCTGGCTGCACCGCATTTCACTGTGACACCCATGCATTTAATGAGGCGAATTCAAAAACTACAGCAACCTTCATCACAGACTATGTTTAGATCTTTTGGGTGACTTTAATTAAAATAATCTAATTGTTTAACAAATACTTTTACACAATTTATGTGTTTTCATTTGTTTTCCCAAAGATGCTCCATTACAATGTGCTGTAATATCAAAATATATAATAATATGAAAATATCATAACAGACAGAAATGGATAGCTAGGACACAAATCTTTCCTGCAAAGGCAAATCTTATTTTAATGTTTTACACCAAATTCATATAGATTAAAGGCTGCTATACTATTACCTAAACTTATTATCTAGCCTGATATCTCTGTTTGTTGCCAACTCCGCAGCAGCTCACTGCCTCAATGTCTTTCAACAGAACTAATTAATGACTATTTAGCCACCTAACTTTATGTAAACCTTTAGTATCTTTACCTCTTATCTTTACCTTATATTTGTTACTTGACCAAAAATAGTGCTTTGATATTTCTTCATTCAAATATACATGTTTTTTATACACAAACACAATATTATCTTTCATTTACTCTTGTTTGGCAGTAATTACAATTGTGTATTTTCTAAGCAAATTTTGTATAAAATTCTGAAGTATGAAAATATGATATTTTGGGGTTTATGGTTAAGAGCTTTGTTTAGCTTCAGCTCTGGACATTTAACTCAGGATTTTAGAAGAATGTCAATTAGATTTTTGTCCTTCAGACTTGCATTTCTTACACAAAACCATTCTTTAAAGATCCACCTATTTAAAAAAGCTCTTTAAATAATCAAAAGTTGACTAAAAGAACCTATTTTGACAGCTTAATTTACAAAGACCTCTTGTGGATACATATATAAAGTTTATAATTTTATAAGAATGGGTAAACGCCTGCATGCAAACACTGTTCTGCAGGTTCATTTCCAGAATCATAAATATCTTTAAACTATACAAACCTAATTACATGCAATAAATTACACCTTTGTTTACTGACAAGCTTCCTATCTTTTTATCTAGACACTTGAAAATGATCAAAAACATCTCTAGATATCTGGCCTATATAGCAAATATACAAACAGGTATTTCAGTTTGCCCAGTCCACCCATTTATCCCTGCTCTTTGAACTTTTCACTAAAATACAACAACAAACAGATGAGAATGCGTTCTTAGTGTTTTATACAGTGCTAACCTATAATCAAATCTGTCAGTGGTTAATTCTGCCCTGACTTGCATGAGAAACCATATCAACCACACCAGGAGTGCAGGACTACATCAGGGTTGGTTGTTTCATTGTGTGGAAGTATGAGCTGTTGACCCCTCACCTGCAGAACTCCACAGACTCATTACCCATTTTGATGTCTGGAGCTGCACACACGCGCTCTGCGGATCAAGATACCATCAGTCACCCTTCCCCCTATTCAGCTGTACAGCCATCGCATCAGACTACTTACCAAGAAGTTACCATTCATCTAATCTCTTCGAGAAACCCCATGTTTCTCTGCAATCGCTTAATGGCCTGTTACCAGTACGAGTAAGCCAAGATGACACAAGAAGTATTGTTACCATATATAAAAAATGATCATTAAACAGAAATAATAAAAAACAAATATGGGTCTATACTTTTTTTCTTTACTTTTAAAATATTCTAGATGATGTTTTTGCATTTTTTCCTTGAAGGCCATTTATAACATTTGTGCTTTTATGCATCAAAAGATGACATTTACATTACGTTTCTGAACTTTTCTCAAAAAACAGTCCAGACTGAGATTTTTGTAATGAAAGTTGTTCCAACTTGAATGCTCAGGAACAAAAAAAATCAGCTATTGTTTTTGGATGTCTGGATCTTTTTGGAAAGCTACAGAGCTTCCCTGTTTCATTAACAGAACAATATTTAATAATCCCACTTCTGACACTCCAGTAACTCTGCTGTGGGCTGAGTACATAAATATGTGCCCATAATTGTTACAACTATACTGAATTTAGTACAAGCTATTTTTAAAGTTCAGTTTTGGATAGGGGAGTGAACAGACTTGATGATCAGTCTCTTTGTAGCACCTATTATGGCTCTCCACACATTGCTTATTCTCTTTGGTAAGTCACAGAAATCATGAGTTTTTACACAAAATGTGTGTATTGTCTGTGTGTTAGCAATCCACATCAGTAGATTAATCTCTTGCGGTAATCTTCTTGACTGACAGATTGTTGCCTGTTGGTGTGCTGGCAATGGAGATTACTGCCAGTTAGCCAGTCACAAACAAATGCTCTCTGTCTCCCCCTGCTGAGAATCATACCTGCCAATCCCTCCCTCAAAAAGCCTTCAGGCTGCTCCTGGTAGTTGTGCTTTAGAGGGTATTAGTCTTTATGTACATGGATGTGCTAATAAAAAAAAAACTTGAATAAAGGTATAAAATATACATGAAGAGCTTAGCAGTGTGTCCACTTTAAGATGACCTATGGACTTTGAGAATAAAAGAGTGTGTTACCCTAATCTTTGTTATCCTATCTGGTTAGTACTCTCAAAAGATGAAATCAGACAGCAGTAGATAACAACACAATAGTCATCACAACAATCCAAACCAGTGAGACTATGTTTGTCCATCAGGCCCCTCCCAGAGACCCAAGTTACTGGGCTGTTTGTGTGCCTATGTGGTCATGTGACCAGGGTAGCATTCGCTTTGCCAGCCAGCTCTGATCTGACTATGAAACTGGTTATAAATAGAACCTCCTCCTGTCATCTGCACACTGGTGTCAACTCCACTTGTCTTTCCTTCTGGAGCACAGGAATACTTTCATTTCCTTGTAAAATATACTGAGATTATTATCTATGCTATCATACCCTTGTGGACAGCAACAGTTGTCTGTTTGAAGTGGGGAGTTTTGTTTATATTCTACAACGGTAGGGTTAGGGTAATTCTGTATGTCTGGTTCTCTGTATATGTCTGGAGATGCAATGGTCATGTCAAAATAGCAGTCTTGCCATTTGCATTAACGGAAAGGAATGGAACTCTAGGCCTTTTGGGTGAGAATTTGTTTCTGCATGTAATAATGGTGTGCTTGCTTTTCCTTCCGTTTTTAACTGTATTAGTTAGTCATGTAACAACTAAAGAAATGTCATGGTAAATGCAGAATGCAGTGTCCTGTATTTCTCCTTCTTCCATACACAAACACATTTACACCAAATACTCCAGTGACACAATACTATTCAGTGGTGCAATATTTCAATATTCTATAAGTCAAACATCAGCAAGTACTTTACTGTAACACATCAAGCCCAATTCACCCGTAAATCCTAAGAACACCAAGAGGAATATTTTCTGACTGCAAACTGTAAATTACTGCTCAGTTCTGAGCAACACTCTAGAATTGTAAGCCATTATAACCTTACATAATACAGTAATGACAGCATTAAGAGTAACACCTTCCAGGATTAAAGTTATCTAACTTATCTAGACTTGTTAGTGTGGGTAAAAGACAATAACTATGAACAAAAAGTCACTGCACTTCAAATTTGCTCACCCACCTTAAATAAACAATTACTCCTCATAGCCCATGCTCTCCCATCCAAATAAAGTGTTGACGTCTACATCCATCAGTATAACCATAGCAGGCCCCTTCTAAAGAAATAGAAGACTATATCTGTACACAGTACTGAAGAGGTAGGGCTGGGGGTAGTTAAGGGAAAAGTAAGGAGTAGGAGAAGTGAGGGGGCAGTGCAGGGGCTGACAGCGGTGTCACATTCAGGCACATTCTGTCAGACAGGACAGAAATGACTGAGAGTCAGCTGGACAAAACACACCACATGGTAACACTGTAAACAAAAATATCACAGTCTGACAGCCTGAGTTTCACCCCTACCTCACCCCCATTTGCTGACAGTGTGAACACTGAATGATGACACAAAACAGTTTTCCAAAATATCTTATTTAATGCAGTTTTCTCTTACTCCAAATCTAGTCCATCAGCCAACACATGTTTGATGTCCCAAGATTAATGCCAAGTAAAATGATTCTTTAATTTAGTACTGCAGTTACAAGATTAACACTGTTAACAAGGAAAGATTATACCCCATCAATGATGTGATGTCTAACTCTGCATGACATGTTATCTAAAAAAGGATGAACAAATTTCAGGCCTCCATCAGATGGCTGCTACTACTGCTTTTAGCTATAAGACATTATCTTGTTAGTTATCTAGTTAGAACATGAAACAGTGTTAGGAACCCCCATAAGCAAGTCTAACTGAAATTATGAAGTAGTTAGAGATAAATTTACATTATCATCCATCAATTTTCTAAACCGCTTCTTCCATTTCGGCTTGCTGGAGCTGGAGCCAATCCTAGTTGACTATGGACCAACCCATCAATTGATATTGCATGCTAGCTAAATCAGCTTCAGCTACAGTGCCAAACGAATGAATCATAAAGTTCATACATCAAAGCTGATATACGTATAAGCTGATGGACTAAAACTTCTGGTAGTAGAGTTACTGTTAGAAACTTCACAAATAAAAGCATCTGACATATATGTAAATATGAGGGCAAATGGTTTTGAATGTTTATTTATCTGCTACACATTTCTATTTTGGTTAAAAAAAGACTAAAGACTAAACTTGATTGTATTAAACAAATTGTTCTTTTTGATGAGTAATTTGTAGTCAAAAGTAATAGTTCATAAAACATTATAAATACTTGTCCTTAATTGAAATAAAATTGTGTGAATATCATAACAATATCATATTGTCTGAGGCCTGTAGTGATCTCCACCCCTAATGGATGACTGAACCCTAGAGCTAAGCCAAGAGGCAGAGAATTAAACATTCGTTTGCATGTTTACCTGTTTTTACAGAAATTAAAATTGCCCCTATTCAATCATTTACAACTATTACTGTTCCTTGTGAGGTTCAGTTTAAATAGTCTGAAACCATTAAGTGTTGTTGTCAGAAATGGCACCTACCCAATACACATCAGAAAGTAACAACTGCTTACTGGCAAGCTGAAAATGCAAATTTACACACTAATAGCCAGAAACTATGTGGTACACCCTTCTCACTGATCTACGAAGGATAAAGCTAGGCATGACAAAGTTCGAAATGCCAAAGGCATACTGCAGTGTATAATTTCAGCTGCAGGGTTGCATGACTGATCAAAAAGGCATGGCAAACTAAACAGCCTACATGTGTCTCTCATTCCCTGTTTGGTCTCTCTGTAGTGAAAGCAAAACTGA
>JBBPDA010000145.1:20327577-20341543 GCA_037974385.1 Arnoldichthys spilopterus
GGGACGCCCATGCATATTTCAACAAGACAATGCAAAACCACATTCTGCACACATTACAAAGTCCTGGCTGCAGAGGATAAGGGTACGGGTACTTGACTGGCCTGCCTGCCTCCAATAGAGAATGTGTGGCGCATTTTAAAGCTCAAAATGTGACAACGAAGACCCCGTACTGTTGCCCACCTTAAGATTTGTTTGCAGGAAGAATGGGACAAAATTACACCTAAAACACTTCATCACTTGGTGTCTTTAGTCCCTAAATGTCTTTTAAGTGTTGTGAAAAGTAATGGCAACATTAAAAAGTGGTAAATGCTTTACTTTCCCAACTTTTTTGTACAGGAAAGGATGTATATTTACAAAATAAAGGAAGTTGGAAATTATTGGAAAATGAGCTAAAATCAATATATTAAATGAATCACACAAACAAGCGATCTTACGGGTAAAATATTTCTTAAATGAAGCAAAAGTTATGTAATAACATTTTTTAAATCACAGGCTGTTATGTATTACAATGTATTTCAAATTTTTAGTGTAACCTTCCCTGGCAAGAATAATAACACCAAGATGCAAAGGAAATTTATATGAGTTTATCCTATTTATACCCCAGGGTAACAGAAAATGAATTTGTGAAAGTGACTATTTGTCATTGTGAATGCACTCAAGCGCCACAACGAAATGTGACCTCTGCATTTAACCCATCACACTTGGAGCAGCAGGCAGCTATCAACAGCACCCGGCAGTGTAGCGGGACGGTACCTTGCTCAAGGGTACCTCAGTAGTGCCCAGGTCCCAAGGGCAATGTCCTAACCACTAAGCCACCACTTCTCATGATCAGACAACAATCAAGCACATAAACAGAAAAAAAGAAAACCCTCCAAAAAATTAATGATTGAAAAACATATAAAATAAAAAATAATTACTAATGATTTTATTTGAAATATTGTTGCAAAGGGTGCAAAAAACATTTGTCCCAAATATATCTGAAACAATACACTATTTTAAAATAAAAGCTAAGTTCTTGTTTTTAGCAAACATTTCTGAGAAACATTTAAATAATTGTTTATTTTATTTGATAATTTTTGTCCAGTTTCAGTGTCAGTATTTCTGCATCATGCAGATCCTCCAATCCAATAATTTCAGATAAGTTGCTATGCCAGAAATTATTATGCAGACTGTCAATGCAGTCTAGTCTAAGCCACAATACACTGCTTTTAAATAAAATCTAGGTATTCATTTTAACAGCATCTAATGTTCTCCAGTTCTGTCAGTATTACCAGTATTAAATGTCAAATTGTACATTGCAAAAGAAGCATCAAATATACTTAGAGATTTGGCACTAAAGTGCTCTAAGCACTGCAAGCAGTAAGTCTGGAACTGTTTGTCCCATAGTTTATCCATGATTAACTTTGCCTACAAATATCTGCTCTCTGTTCCCTGCCTAGTTATAATTCCAACCAAAAGGGCTGCATTGACAATACAACTTAAACATAAATGGGTAAACACCAAAAACCTACAGGCCTTTTTTTTTACAAACATAAGCTTTCTTCTACATTAGATGGCAGCATTTAGTCTTTCCATAAAACTGTCACTTAAGAAAAGATTTTTTAGTCATGTGCAGGACAGAGCTATTACAAGGTCTCCCCAGTTTTTGGAAAAACTGCTTGCTATTCATAAGAAGCCTGTATAGCCTTGTTCACAGCTATGGCTTTTTTGGAGAGTTGCTTGCTGGCAGCCTACCTCCTAGGTAAGTTCAGACATTAAGCTGAGTGCCTGTGGCTCTCACCCTCTCATCAACTGTCTGTGTAAATCTGTTCTTTTATATTTTAACTCGGACTGCTTCTTTTTCTGCAGTACTTTTCTATATAAAAAAATGCATGTGGGGTGGGGGGGGGGGGTAATAAAGTATATTTGTGCAGTCAAATCTGACCAATTATGACTGGTTTAAATACTGTGCAACTTTTATTTTACAACACCACTATTGTAACACATGGACATTGTGTCCAACATCTGACTTTGTACATTTAACATGTATTGTATCACATACACAAAAATAAAATCATTTACTTAAAAATTAAAGTAATTAAAACAGAACATTAGGAACACTTATTTTGTCTCAGCTGTCTTGTGGCAACGTTTTTGGAGTGGGAATCAAAGCCTCTTTAATTTCAAAGGTCTCAATAATTTCCTGCAAAACAAAATGAACACAATATACAATCAACTACATGCAAAACAAATAATGAATAATGTGATTTTTAGTGAAGAATGGGCTGTTTATGGACAGCACTAGTAGTATAGAATAGGCTAGAGAGGACAAGAAAATCCGTTTTTCCTGCTCTGGCTCATATGATCAGCATCCCTTCACAATACAATAATGTACTGCTATCAGTGCCAAAGCTGTAAATGTATTAATGCACATAATAAAACTGATCTAAGACAAGTTGTAGTCAGGATTGTATACTGGGTACTCTTACCCTCCAGCTGGCAGGGCTTATTGAAATGACACACTGGTGACGGGTGGCAGCTCCACCAGGCTCTACTTCACCTTCTTCAACTGGAGCTGCAAGGTATACAGACTATAAACTGAATGCCTAAGATATAAAAATCACACTATCTGCAAAAACAATGAATACATGCATTTGTGCAGCATTTCTCTAAAATGGATAAAAGGGAAGAAACTCAATCACATAAAACAGCCTTACCCAAGCAAGGAAGCTTCTCGTTATCCAAATAAATCCTTGCCAGGCCATCCTGCCGATTGAAAATGTATGTAACAATAAAACAAGTATAGTAGGCACTCTGGCAGTAAGCTTGGGTGTTTTTAGATGTTTGATTTTCAGTTTAAAGACCAGTATTTTACAGTCGTGGCAACAATATCCCTCAGGAGTAAGTGTCTGATAATACTGCATTAAAAAAACCCTTACATCTATTTTATTTTATAGTCAGAAACAGACTGGTTGCAAATTTTTATAGTGAAGTGGTTGGCGTAGATCGTAACTGAGATCCTGTAGTACTCCTGCATTTTAGTGCTTTTGTCCTGATGTAACAGATCTGATTAAGTCAAGACGAGCTTAATTAAATATGAAAGGTTAAAGAAGGCACAAAACGGCAGGGGTACATCTAGAATGGGTTATTGAATTTGATTCATTATAAAGTTGAAATCATAATTTTAGAATGGTTAAAATTATAACTTATACATTATAGATCAATACAGACATGTGCAAGTGTAATACTTAGACAAGACATTCTACTTACCCGGACAAGAAATGAAGTGTGGAAAATATTCTCCACTGTACGAGAAAATGATGTAGGATCAACAACAAACTCATAATATGATATAGGGGACTGTGCTGTGGAGAACGAAAGCATAATATTGTTAAAGAAAACGCAGCTTGAACAACAAATAGTTAGAAAAACATAATAAAAGCTGGGTGAAAACTAAAAACTCTGATTATTGCCAAATAACTACATATAATATTAGTACATACAGTAACAGTATAACTTATACTAACGGTCATCTGTGTAGTATTTCTGAAGGCACCCCAAAATCCTCTCCACTTCTTTCTCTGTAGCTTCCTGGTGCGATTCTTCCATTTTCTTTAACTGTAAAGACCCAAAAAAGTAAGTACCACCCATCCAAATTGTTTATATACTTAAACAAAAATTGTGTTTTTTATTCATTTATTCACCAAAAACATCACTACACATAATATTCTTGCACAGAGAAAGTAGGTACACCCTTAACCTCAAAAGCTAGCATTGCCCCCTTCAGCAGAAATAACTTCTTATGGTTGTGTTTTCATAAAAGGCCAGTTTACACCTGACGTTGTCACAAAACCACTTTACAGAATCCAGGTCCGAGCGTCTAATAAGCAAGCCAAAGGTGACAGTGGCAAGGAAAAACTCCCTAAGCTGTAGGAAAAAATTGTGGGAGGAACCAAGGCTCAGAAGAGCAAAAGGGGCAGTATATGCAAGAAAACCTCAAACTTCACTGGCAGAATTTTGCATAAATGACTTTCAGTAAACCAATGTCAGAAATTGGTGAAAAACTATGCAAAACACATAAAAAGACATAATTTTTTGCAAAGGGGTGAATACTAGCTTAAATTAAAGGTGTCTTTAATTTTCCACAGAAATCTGAACCTGTTAACATTTTTGTTGAAAAAAATGATTTAAAAAGTTCCTTTTCCCATGTGGTTTTGTTTGAGTATATCACCTTTATCTGCAAGCACTGTATTAAAGAGGGGGAAATGTTTTTTTTGTTTAAATATATAAAATAAATAAACAAAATCAATAATTGTCATGGGGTGTATTTATTTTCTCACATAACTGTATATAAATATCAAAAGCTATCAATGTAATGAAAGAAATAAAGACATGATAATAAAGTGATTCAGACCTGGGTAGGCATCATTCGTTTAGCTTCTTTGCTGGGAGCTTTCCTTTGTCTCTCAACGCGCTGCCGTGGTGGTGGAGGTTCAGCCAAAAAAGAGCCCAACCTCAAATCATAAATAAATGGGTAAAAGTTACTGTAAAATATACATAAATAAGAGTCTAACTTCTGCCCAAGTCATGTATACATACTCACATATAATGAAACGAGGGGGCTGTTTTAAAGCAATATTCTGCTCTTTTGGAAAGTCTCTGCCAAGCACCTGGAGGCAAATAGCCACCTAAGTTGCCTTCATCATCATCATCCTCTTCTTCTAAACGATTGAGACCCATGAAGGTCAACTGGTTTGGCAAAAAATAGTAGAAAATAATAGAAGGTTTATTTATGATACAATTAGATCCAAGTTCAGTTTTTACAGTGTTATTTTGTTTGTTCAGAAAATAACCACACATTAATGTGCACATCTTTCTACCATGCTTGCTTGCAGTAACTCACCAAATGCTCTGCAAAAACAGAAGGGTCAAAAGACGAGCCCTCTGCATGGAGCTGGCTGGCCTTTTCTCTGCCCAGGTCTGTGGCAAGGACCAGTAACTGAGCATCCAAAGCAGCTTCCCGAGCCTGCCTGACTGAAAGGAAACACTGGCACAATCAAAGATGGCACCTATATTTAATTTTTTTTAATACATTTACACACCACAGTCAGTTATGGTACACCCTACATTTCAACTACATGTCGAACGTGTATAACTGTGCATGTGATGAATAAAGAATCTTGACATCCTGATACAATATGTACAAAGATGAAGGACAAATGAGATGACAGCAGGTCAGTGTAAACACTGGGTATTACCATTGGCAAACAATTTGTTGGCTTCCTCTAACACATCAATAAGTTTATTGTTGGCAGGGTTCAGCATATCCTCACGATTTTCTGTAAAAAAACAAAGATATGAGTGTACACGTTTATATTTGCATAAATACATACACACACGACCTTCCAAAATAGTAGCGATACGGTTTAAGTTTAAAGCAAATGCCTACGCTGAACAGAGTTGATGAGATCCCGGTATTGACTCCTGATCTCTCTACGACGAGCTGGGTCATCATCTTCCTCATTGATCCCTGATGGACCAGCACCATCATCCTCATCACCAGTGTCTGCGGCTCTTTCCGACCTGCTGCGGCCCCCCGTTCCATTGGCGTGTGCAGCAGACTCCTCTTGACTCCCTCTGCTAACTCTCCGCCTTGAATCCGACATCTTCACCACCGCCTGCAACATTTTAGATTATATTCTTATATTTATGTGTGTGTTAATTAAACAGCTAATGCACATGCTACTTCGCCTGCTCCGTAAGTAGTTGCCGAACTGTTCTAGTTTGCACTGTTTATATTTTGACTAAATAACTTCATTAGCGATGCAAAGAAAACTCTTTTTTTCTTTTTTTACAGATATCCACTTTCATGAAAAACAATCTACAGTAGAATATGAAGTAATTACTTACTAAATGTAGCCCCAAAACACTGTCCTTGCACACGGTTCGCGCGAAAATAAACAAGGAAGTTGGGTCTTTCCGGGTGTCCGTGCAGCGTTCAAGTCACTCCGGAATGTTCGCATCTGGAGTTTCTTTGGGCAGTTTCATTGTACTAGATTTTCAAACATTTTTGGAATTTCTCTCGTTGGTGTGCGTTCTAATGACACGTAAAAAGGGGGCAACATACATGTCCTGGTGCCGACGCCCGGAATAGATTTCAGTTTAGTGATTGCTGTGAAGACGTTTCGTAGACATCAAATTATTTTCTCCACCTTGGTTACCAGTCAACACCGTTGAGAATACACTGGTATATAGATGTATATACAGTGGAATATTTATTAAACTACAGCGCATTTGTTCCTTTTTAAGTTTTAAAACGTTTATCATCTCCACAAAAATAACACGACGAATGTAGCACTCGAGTAACGGAACTTGCGTAAGGTTATGTGGATACACTAATCTTTAACACATGACTTGTGCAGATCGTTAGTTACAGTAATTTGTAGATCGAGTGAATCGCCTTCCTTGACACACGCCCTCTTTTTGGCTCCTCCTACAGGAAAAAAAACAGTCCGCATAGTTTCCGGAAATTAGCAAACTCGTGATGGCAGGAGGCGAGGTAGAGAGAAGATGAGTTATACAGCATATGAAAAGCCAGGCCTTTTGAAAATAATTTTCTGAACACAACGACGTTAATAATTATTATGGATGCATCGAAACCGACGAAAGACACAGAGACGGGACATCGGAGCGTTGACAGTGCCAAAAACTGAAGCTCCGAGGATCTGTCATCGTCCGCTAACCGCTCGGCTTGCTTCCTAGTGCGGATCTCTTCACATTCGGCTAATATGACACGACATGCTCTGGAACAGGTGACAGATTTCGGGGATTTTACGAGAGGTCACGATCTGAAGGAGTTTTTAAAGCAGTCTTACTCCAGCAACTCGTCAAAAAACTGTTTGGCGAACGTCCGTGTCAGTCCAAATGGGCGACACGTTCACGCTATCCTGCGGACTCCGAAAAGTGGTCTCATGACTTATGACAGATATCAGAGAGACCATCTTCGGCAATGCCAGAAGCATCTGGATTTAGTACTGACGCGGAATGTTCCGATAGTCGACCTCATTTATTTCCAGCAGAACAGCGCGGATGATGGGGTCTCTGTAGTCGGAGTAATATTTGAGAACGGCAGGGCCGAGTTCTGGAGGTTCTCTGAGCGGAAATCTGGATGGAGCTTACTCCAGACTTCGGATCTGTGTAACAGCCCTACAGCAAAAATTGTTTCTGTGTCCATCAGTCAAAATTGCATCGTCTGGTGTGAGGAGAGACCCCCCTCAGAGAGCTCTTCAGCCTCCAGTGTCACTCGCAGTTACTTCAGATTCTGCATCTGCAAAAGGACGTGTGAAGTGGATGAGGTGGGTGTCTCATTGGGAGGTGTGAAGATAGCATTGCACAATAATCCTCGTTACTTGGTTGTCAGCTCTGGGGATATTGTATATTTGTTGCCGGACATAAAGGAGCAACCTGTCAGCACCGTTGCAAAAGTGTTTTTAACTTGGTATCCTCAGCATGACATCTTTAAAGTGCACAGTGCCAGTAATGGGACTTTGCTTATGAGAAATTCCACAGCAAGTAAGGAGTCTGACTTTAAGAGGATGATCACTGATTGCATCGGAATTTTGTCCACCATCACGCCACCTGATATCTATGGTTTTTGTCCATCTGGGTGTGGGGATCTCCTGCTCCTCCTCAGCTCGGGATGGGTATGTATTATGATGAGAGATGGCATTCTACGGCAGATTTATAAATTGCCGGACAACTGTCTCACCACCTGTGGGATGCAAAACAGTCTAAGCCTTTACCACAACATCCTTGCATTAACAGTGGGCAGGATGATGTATCTGATTGATGCTAAGTGTGGTTTGGAGTTGGAGAGAATCACTCTGAAAAGGGAGGGCCTCCTCTTTGTGAACTGTTTGCAGAGTCATACCCCACAGATGCTTTCAGAGGCCGGGTTATTTGTGGTCATCCAAGAAGAGGTTGAAGCTAAACTCAAGCCATCAGTAGCTCATTCTGACAACATCAGTCAATGTGAAGTTTTGGCTGAGGCTGTGTTTGAGGAGGCATGTAAATATTACCAACAGCGAAGTCTTAGCACCACACAGCTAACAGCTGAGAAACTTAAGAAGGGTGGGATGTTTCAGGCACCTATTTCACTGGCAGCCATCATCAGGGATTACTTGAGCAACCAGAAGTTAAGATCTGTAGGAAAAGACTCTTCAGGAAATGAAAAACTGTTAAATTCCCTTGACTCTGAGCTCAAGGGTCTTGTTGCCCTGGAGGATGTTAAAACATCAATGGTAAAAGCCTCAGAGAAAGATCTGGGGAGTTTTGGTGAAACCCTGGTTCAGCAGGAAATCTCCAGACTGTTAAATTCAGAAATAGATAGAGAAAATCTTCAATATCTGAATAGTATCTTTCAACTCTTCCCCAATGAGACCTGGCAGGCCATACAGGTTGTCTTGCAGCTCAGATGCAATGGCGAGGGATCTTTATCCAGTAAGGCGCCTGCTGAATTATGGAAGATTGTTCTAAGCCCTGTCCAAACAACAGCAAACTTTACCCACTGCAATGGTCAGCAGAAGCATGTCCCAGCCAATGTTTCCCTGCCCATATTTGAGTTGCTGTGTCACTCTATTTTTAAGTTCCAACCGAGCTGGCTTCCCAGATTTCTGGATCTTGCACAGCAGCAGTTTGGCTCTCCCTCCACTTCTTCCTGGAGTTATGGAGTGAAGGAGAGTGCAGAGAGTGTACCCTTATATAAGCGGGCCCTCACTGTCCTCCCTTGCAAAGGTGCCTACCAGGACCTGGAAGTAGAGCTACTCTTGTGTAGCCAAAGGCCTAATGCGGTGATGCAAGCCCTCCGCATCCTCATGGGACTAGGAAGGTGGGATCAAGTTACCCAGGTGGCAGAGAGGTTCTGTCTCCAAAGCCCTCTTCTCAACAAAGAGATTTTCACTACCCTCCTCTGTGAAGTGTCTCAACACAGAGACCTGGATCCCTACTTGAACTTACTGTGGGCCCTTTGCCCAGAGGACATGACTGTTACTGGAATTCTGAACATTGTGCTAAAACACCTGCCTTCCACTGCACAGTCCTCAGGACCATTTCAGGGGCATTCCCACAGCAGTCAGCTGACCATTGGACTCCTGAAGCCTCTGCTGAATAAAGTTCTTGAGCGGGAGACCAAACCTAGCCAGAGGTACGCAGACATCCTCCAGTCACCATCCCACCCTCCCCCTACACCCCCACGTCAAGTTAAAGGGCTAGCCAGGGTCAACACTGAGCTGGACATTGACCTCAGTGAGAGAGGTCAATCTGAGTCTCAGATCAACCTTGTGTGACATTCCCACCCACAAATCATCTCACTGGCTTTCATGCACAAGACATGTTAGACTGTGGACCTTACTGTTATCTTTGCATTTTAGATGGTTCAGAATAAGATATGGGACCCTCAACAATTAAAGGCTTTTACAAATGTATATGTTATAGTGAACAGCAGAGTTAAGGTTTTTGATTATAGTATAGTCTACAAATGGGGGTTTTATGTTTGAAATGTTTTATCATGTCTAAATTCTTGAGATGTTTTGTACATGGTTTTAAAGAATGTTTTCTCTTTTTTAAACCTTATTTCATCTCCATGGGAGGTCCATTTCTCAAGCATAGCTACATTTGTTATTTAATGTTGGCCTTACTCAACCATGTCAGCAATTGATCAAACAATATATCCCTATTCATCTCTTCATGGTGTGGAATATTTTAGTAAATCCGATATACAGGTTGCAGATCACAAAAGGGCCATTAAACAAACTTTATCTTATTCTAGGCTCTATGCTGTGCTAAAAGGTAGACAGAACAGGTGCTTTGTTGCAGCCTCATGAAAAAGGTTTGGTGTCTTGTGCAACTGCAGTGATTAGTGAACACTTACTTATTCCTAGTGCGGAACTCTACTGAGCCTAATGTGAAACTCTACTGAAATTTTGATTATAATTGACACTACATTACAGAAGCTTTAGCTTATGTATATTATAAATGTCAGAACATTGTCTATTCATCATAACAGAGACTTGACTTACATTAATGAAGTGAACATGCAATAATGTATGACAGTATATTGTGTCTTTAAATCTATGATCAAGTGCTTAACAGTTGTCTTGGTAATTTAATGATATGCTTGTAAATGCCTTTAAAATATATTTGCTTCTGAAAACATAAGCTTTTCATTGGCTTATTTATGTAGAAGCAGAATATCAGAAAACACTGTAATACTGAAAATATAGTGAAATGTAATTAAAGACTATTGTATATACTCCAAAATATGAAACTTGCCTTGTGTTATTTAACATTTGTTCTTCCCTTTATTTTGTGTATTTTAGATTCTTTAAGTCAAGGGTCATTTTAGTGGGCATTACCTATTTACTGTGTAAAGTTGCACTAATGTTATTAACTATTTTACACTGGTGGTTTACTGCAGCTCTGTTATTGCATTGAGGACTTTACATTTGATGACATCTCAACCTATTTGCTGACATTATGTAACATTTCTTGATGGCTAATTAAACTAAGCTGCTCCAATTGTTAATAATCAGCTTGAGGTTTCTGCATGGAATACACAAGCATACTCAGAAACGGAGGCCTGAGACTGTGCTACAGACACTGCATTCTCATGCCAGTTTTCACAGACTCAGTGGGCTCATGCAGACCCACTCACTGCATTCCATAGGACTGAGCAGCAGCAGCAGTCACAGCCTGCTTTAAATTAAATTTTCATTAAATTCTATTATGTAGCAAATGGCAGTGACTAGTTTTAAAACGAAGCACGTTGAACAGACTTGTTTAGTGCAGCTAATTTGATTTTAAGTTTCCTTTTTGAGTCACACTTTTTCCATCCCATGACCTTAAATGTGTGCATGAGACATTTCAGAATGACAGTAGCTGAATGTCCTTTTTTTGAATTTAGCGTTTCATTGAAGAGCTTGTTTTTGCATGTTTTGGTCATTTTGGGGCATGTTACAGTTCATTCAGATTTGTTTATGTGTCTGTTTCAGCATCACTACACAACCTGATGTGTATTCAGCCACAGAATAACCACTTTTAAGTCCCTAAAGAACCTTTTAGTCCATGGCTCTGAAAAGAAGTGCTTTAGCAATTTTAGTGTAAGTGGTAATTTGCTAAAAAATGTAGCCTGAATGTTTGTAAAAAGCTAAATGTTTTAAAATGTTATACCCATCTAAGGCACTTCAGTGTGTCATAAAGATTAATGCGATTTTGGCCTAGTAATACACATAGTGTGGGCTTATCAAGTGCTGTTGTGTGCTATTAATCCAGACACCGGGTATTAACCTAAATATCAGGCACCAGTTTTGCACTGGTTTAAAAATTAACCATGGTTATTGAACTGTGTATAGACTTTGTTTCTATAGCCATTCTAGTAAATAGAGCCTGCTGAAAATAAATGCTGTTCCATTTTTCCCTCAGCAGCAGAGCTACGTTTGGAATGCTGGCACTATTCTAGCTGCTGGCTGCTCCCTGATTTGCAGGTTCGTGTGAGGGCAACCCGTGCTGGGAGACTGGAGGATAGAGCATGTGCTGATTTGGGGGGTCCAGAACATTGCTTTAGATCACAACACGAGCTGCTTTACACCAAACTGACATGTTCAGCACAGTGGTGTGAGGTCTTCAGGAGCTGTGATTTAAGTGAAAGGACCATTAGAACAGATCATAAGACGCATCAGTCAGGCCAAGAAGCGCTGCAATATGCAACTGTACAGAATAAGCTTAGAGGTCAAATTCCATCTCACTTAACTCCAGTGAGGCAAAGCCACAGCCTGTGAAAGCTGCTTTTTTTAAAACCAGCTATTGCTGTATCCTCTATATTGATTGTGTTTGTAATTTAAAAGCACAGGCTCAGAAATGGATAGGAGAGAGCTATTTTATTGACTGGCTGGTTGACAGAAAAAATCCCACAGGTACTTATCAGTAGTTTTTAGACAAAGGACATTTCCTGAAATTATGTCATTCTGACCATGTGTCTAACCTTACAATTTATAAGGAAATTAGGAAAACGAACATTAAATAAAAAGAAAACACACACAAACACACAACATGCTGTAAGAACAAACCTCATATCTACAAAAAGAAATGTTTGGACCATTGTTATTGGTCAGTTCACCATGAATTTTTGGCACAGTGTAGATAGCAGCAGGTATTTTTAAATGTAACAAATTAAGAAAAATTTGTATGCACACACACACAATTTTTCATCTGCACTGGAAAGAGTCAAAGAAATTGAACTCAAGGATCCAAAGTTGACAATGAAGCTTTGACAATTTCTATATACAGTCACAACTCCAGAGATACAACTCCTATTAAAACCTTTAAGCACCATCTGGATTGTGCTCAATCCAAAGGGTGCATGTTTTCGTTTTGGAATAGTTGAGCTTTCTCTGGCTCAACATTCGTGTGTCACAGTTTTTAGATACTGCATCCAATGCATGTAAATCACACTCAAAATTGAGATTCCCCATGTTTTAGGCCTTTATTGCAGGAAAGGTGTAACACACTTTCAGAAAGGTTTCAATGTTGCCCTTGGAATGAAGTCCATCATAATGTTGTTCCTTTAATAATAATAAGAAATTGTGTTAGTGGGGCTAATTACCCAAGATTAAACATTTCACTACAAGCTGAAATATAAAGTGTGGTGAAAATATGCTCTGATGCTTTGCAAGCTAATGCTAAATCTGTAAAGATGGTAACACAGACAAGACATGTAGCTCTTGCATCCAGCAGGGATGGGACAGTAACTTACTCATACACATTGACATGCTTCATCTGACGGTAGAACTTGGCCAGTTTGACTGAGAAGATGATGCTGGGGATGAGGAAGGCCATACACCAGCCCAAACTGAACCAGAAGGAATTCTAGATACAAATGAGAAATTAAATTTATGTGCACTAAATAAAATAATCAGATCAAGATGAACAGAAAGTAATAGACAGTAGTAGTAACAAGTCTTACCACAGACTCTACTAGCTTTGTGCAGATTAAATTCTCTGCTGTGTCAACAGCCATAGCCACCGGCCCACAGCGACCCACCTGTTTAGTGATCTGGCACAGTGTACAGTAAAATAGCTCATTCAATCTGAAGGCACAGTGCGCCACAACACACTTGCACAGTTTCCACTGTATTTGTACTTTTACTGGTGTGTCAGGATTAATCAGGAGATTAACTTCTATTTTAAAAATTCTAATTTAAACGTACCGTTTGGTTTATCCACATGTCAAATGCCATCAACAATTCCATCTGAAAGTCTATTAATTCTCTTGTTTTCTGTAAAAAAGTGAGTTAATGTTTAACAGGATTAATGGTTACTAACTAACCAACTAGTTATAGTAGTATAGCATTCATGATGTCAGAGCAGCAGTAACTTTTTTGCAAGCTTAATTTGTAATGCATGCCATTTGCTGAGTGCTTCAGGTTGTTTGAATGAACAATAAAGGCATACATAAACATAAAACATAGAACAGAAAAAACAGTCCTATGCCGGTAAAAGAAAAAAAATTAAAACAGACAAAGTCTGAGATATTAGCCTTATTAATGCAAACATAAATGCACCTAAATAGCTACATATATACGTATGTGTCTCTAAAGCGGCCAATGTTAATTTAAATATAAGATTTGGTATTAGTACTGGACATAATTGATAAAATTCCATATGATGATAATGTCCATAACATTTGGTATCCTATCATAAGGTATTTAAGATTAAACATAACATTCTGTAAGGAATCAAACAATACCTGGCAGCATAATCTTCAGCAGACTTACCATTTTCACTATTTTTGTTGTATTGTGGTTTAAGAAGTCCTGAGCATAGCTGACATTCTGTAGAACATTCCTCACAGTATCCTAGAGCATGGAGCATGGATTGTGGGGAGAAAATTATCATTCTTAAATTAACTTATTTTTTTGTTATTGATAACATA
>JBBPDA010000145.1:20347346-20376227 GCA_037974385.1 Arnoldichthys spilopterus
TATATTTATATAATTGACTCTAGGTGGGAGCATTTCTTTGTGCTTGCTGAAGTAGGGATGGGAATAGATATTGCTTTAGCCAGATTTTTCTGGTGGCCTTATTATGCACCTCAGTGTGGTACATATAGTTTTATTGACATATGCTTAGAACACTGAGAGCAATCTTACATTGATTTGTGATGCTTTGACACTGAAACTCTCAACTGTAGATTTCAGCTGCAACTGTAAAAAGAAACAAAATGTGTCTGTGAATACTTAACAATTATGCAACATGAGTAGCATTCAGTCCAAATTAAATTTTAGTATGATGTCTCTTGTACTGAGTAAACATACCAACAGAGGGTTGATTGTGAGGTTGATCTGAATCTGAATGGCTCTCAGGTCATTTGCCTCTTTATGGAGCTCAGTTTTAATGTCATTGCTGGTCTAAATATTAAGTAACATTGTATTATCCAGTTATATTGCTTTATTGTCAAACTAGTGAGCATGAAAGAACAGACCAATTGGGATGTTTTGTGAAATGCAGTTAAAACAAAAACTGGCAAATGGTAAAAAATAACCTTTATATACTATTTGGCCAATCAACCTGATCATATTTTCTTAATTTGAAATAAATTTTAAAAAATGTTACACCTGCAATACACTCAAAATGCTGGGACAGATTGGAACGGTTATGTTAGCTTATTACATCACTTTGTGCCAGACTTCACTCACTATGTGCAGCACAAGGGTGGAAACCACTATTAAATGTGTATGACATTCAACCCCTCAAAACCCACTGAATGAGAAACCTTCGCACTGCTGTGATCAATATAGCCATTAGGGGTTAAGGAGTACTTAAGGATAACTGTTATCAGCAAAAGGTGCAAAAGCCAACAACTGTTGTGATAAGGGGTGCATCAGTGTCCACAGCATGATTTAATGGCAAGTTGACATATTAGAAAGACGTATGCTGTCAACATATTCCCAGGATGTCCATGTTTATTACAGCAAGACAATGCCAGGCCCCACTCTGCACACACTACAACAGCGTGGTTGGTCGACACAGAGTGTGCATGCCTTATTACAGTCAAGATCCATCTCATATTGAAAATGTGTCGCACAATGTGAAGAAGAGGATCAGACAACAGCAACCACTGTTGAGCAGCATAACTGGGCAAAACAAATCCACTTGAAAAACTGCAGCAATTCATTTTCTCGGTTTCCAAATGATTAAAAAGAAAAATGCCATGATCATGTAATAAAGTGGTAAACATACTTTTGTCCCAAAGCATGAGTGTGTTGCAGTCATCAATTTTGTTTATAGTTCCAAAATACATTGTACTTTGTACTTTGTCATTTATATAACATTTTTAAGAGAATTAATAAATCACAGATTTTTGTTTTTGTTGCATTTCACAAAATGTCCTAATTTTTTCATAAATGGTGTTTGTAAAACTACTGACATAACATTAAGAGATCTACTTCGATATTTCAACAGAAACATTAACACTACTTACCTGGTTAGCAGCCAGTGTGTCTAATTTATATGCAGTCAAATCCAAATTAGTTTCTGAAAAATTATTAATCTGCAAAGAAATAGAAAGAAATTATAGTTGAGGGATTATTATATCTCTAGAGAATCTGTAATGAATCTTTTTTTTTATTGTGCTGATGCTGTTTACAAGATATAAAGGTCTACCATACCATTTGGATGCAGCTGCTGAAGTTTACATTGCTAGCTGTTGCAGAGAAGTTGCGCAGTTCACTCTCTGTTTCAGGACTCAGTAGAGTTATGCTTGGTATACTCATATTCCTGTTCTCAAATGCCTGCTGGACCTGCGCTGTATACTGTTGGCATTAGAATAAGAGTGAATGACTAACATTTTCGTGTATGCAAGATCTGTTAGGTAAACATTTTGGATCAATGAGAGGCAAATATTAATAAGTAGAAACAAATGGGCAGGAAACATCTTACTTTGGATACATTAAAAAAGTCAATGAGGTTTATTATCTCTGCCAAGTGCAGGGTGTTCCAGAGAGATTTATTCATATGGCAGTCACTGTGGAAGAGATGTGATTTAGCTTAACAAGTTCACATAGCTCCTCAGAAAATGAACGAAGGAAAATAAGACCAATATACAGTGCCCACAGAAAGTCAGTCAAAATGTAGTATTTGCTGGATAATAAAATCAAAATCTACAGTCTAAGACTCCAAGTCATTAATGTCAAGGTAACATGGAATAATTAAAATAAAAAGCCTTTAAAAGAGTGTCTTGAGAAACACCTACCAATCACAGTTTACTTAATGCTTTGTGAGGACTAGGTTATGACCTACTTTGCAGAACATTGTTTATTTGTGCCCTGACCTTGCCTTGTACATTTTCATTACACTTCCATCCCCTCTTGGCAACACTGCTTTGATAAATTCTTAGATATATACACATCAAGTTTGCTAGAGAATTTACATATTAATCTTTTTATATACTTTTTACTTTAAAAGTATACATTTTACATAATATGTCTTTGTTAATATGTACTGACATGAATCAGCCAGATGTGAATGAATAAAAAAGCTCTTCAGGCTAAATAAAGCAACCGTGTGTTTGAGGGCTGGTCATGTGATTTGCTGACTTTGGTAAATGACGTCTACATGCATAGCTAGTTAAAAGTAGCACATAAATAAGAACTTAAAAAGCAAATATCCCAAATCTTCAAGTATGAATTCTACAACTCATTTGCAGGGTTGCTTTTTAAGTGTTTTCTAAAGAAGCAGCTCCCTGATTTAATGGTCACATGTGCTGCTGCTTCCTAGTAGTCCAGTGCCTGGGGAGAGTTCCTTCAAGTCATCAGTTGTGCATTAAAGGTTGGATTTGTGTGTTAAATATGTAAAATGATCTCATACAATATCTAAAAGCCAATCTCCACAAATTATTACAACATTAAAAGTTAGATAGGATTAAATAGTGTATATGTGAGAAAATTTGTCACAAAGTTTATTTCCTTGTATTATGCAGGGGGTTCTGAAACCTCCTTTATCCAAAAGGACTTTGGGGTATAATATGTAGCCAAGACTGGTAGTGACTATTTTTATTTTCTGTTTTCCCTTAATTAGAAATGTGACATTTTTTTTTGTTAACATGCTGCAGGTGCTTCTATACTGCTTGTACACAGCATGATTGTGCCTCTGAGACTCACTTATACACCTCAGTGATAGTCAGGTTAGTTTTTAATCCTAGACTTTGAGACAGCTGGAATCCCGGAATTACACCTGGAGTATCAATTAGCTGTGGATACACACAAAGAAACACACACACACAAAGTCGCATTAGGTAAAACCGCTGTGGTTTGTGTAAAACAAGATATTACTTCAGCCAGTCATGTGAAGGAACCTAGCCTAAAAATGAATGGACCTTTATTGAGAAAAAACTTATACCTAACAACATGTCAAAAGGCAGTTTGCCTGAGGCTACCTGAAAGAGTTCCTTGTTCTGCCATGGTTCACAGATGAGGGTATAAGTGTTACCCCCCACCAAGAAAAGAACCAGCACTACTATCATGAAGATCCAGGAGAATAAGAAGCTGAAGCCCACACCTCTGAAATCGAATGAGGTGAATGTTTAATGTCAATCTCATCTTTATTTCCTTTTTTATTTAAATGCATTTTAACAATAAAAAAGATCAATCTACTTTTTAAATATATACCTCATATATCAGAAATTGAATTTATACAGTAGTTTTTTTTAACTAGAATAACTAGAAGTGGTTCCTAACTGTAATTCACAAATAAATACAATTTTATACAGTTTTCTGTTACTTTATTTGCTCTTAAGTGTTCACACAATGTAAAGAGCAGCTGGCATTTTCAAATGATGCGATAAATATATATGTAAACCAAAAAAAGTGATTAAAATAAAGAGATGATATGCAGGCCTTCCTATGCACTAATATCAGGTCAGTAACAGACTAAGTAATCTTTGGGGTTTGTACTCACGCCATTAGGAAGAGTCCTCCGCAATTAGCAGTGCTGGAGCGGTCAGAGGGGTCACGCTTAGGATCCAGTCCAGCTGGACCAAGCAGCAGACCCAACAGATTACACACTACTATCAGCAGAATCAGACAGCACAGGACCATTGCAACAATCCACCTATGTACGTACACAAACACACACATGCACACACACATACATAAATACATACACAATTCTTTACTTGCATTCACAGCTGAACAACATAATACCTTAAAACAATAAGAGTAAGAGATGAATGTAACCAAGACACTATTAAAGTCTTAAATATTACCTATATTACCTGATTTGCTCTGCTTTCTTTGCCACAGGTGTAAACTGGTTGGTGTAGTCCTGTACTTCTTTCAGTGTGTCAGATATGCTGTTCAGTGTATGTAGTGGAAATTCCTTGGCTGCCTGTGAGATCTGGCTCTTTATGTCTGGCAGCTGCTGTTGAATAACTTTGTAAGCAAAGAATATAACGTGCATACAGGGACATGAGCACTGAAGAACAGACCAACAAGCAAAGTAAAAGAAGAATGAGACTAACAGTTAAGTTCATTCAGATGTTATATATAGATAGTTGAGAATAAAGCTTTATTTTTAGTATATGAATAACATTTATTGTTCTTTTAGGAACAAATATAAACAGCAGGCCATGCATATCTTAGTAAAAATAAAAGCACAAAGCTTAAGAGCAGCACAAGAGGCATATCAAATAGTCTAGTGGAAACCGTTATATATTCCAAAAAATGAGTTGCATACTCCTACAGTCTACACTTACCTTGCAAGCTGTCCTTGATTTCATTTGATACTGTCTGAGGAATGTTGTCAAAGACATCAGTCGCCTGTGAATGAGTGGTCAGTATAAGGCAGTTGTCTGAGCTAATTCATATTCACTAGCACTACAAATGACCAGGTTTAGTTGGAAAGAAAAAGCAATGCAGTGAAGTAACAACAACACACATTTAGGCCATTAGATGAGCATTAATTCTTCTTTTAACATTAGAGGTGGGCAATATGACACTATGTTATCAATATTATGACAAACTATGTCATGATATGCTTTTCTGTATCAAAGAGTATATCAAAGGAAATCATCAGTATTTTTTAACAGTGCATGTACTGCCCTACATGTGTGCTATGAACACAGCTCAGCCAATTAGAACTTAGAAAAGGAAGTGCCGGTTTCATTTAAAAAGACCATTAATACAAACTAATTATTTTACAGAGCATAAAAACAATTTGTGTAGTTTAACTGCATAAAATTTAACTGCATAGTAGCTGGTAGCTGAGTGGATGTCTGCTCACTATACTATTATCTTACATTTTCTATTTATTCATTTAATAAATTCTGAGCAATTGTTAGATCTTTCCTCTTGTTCTTTTGGCAAACTTCAAAGTTGAACCATTGATTTCTTTGTACTTTGGTCACTATCCTGAGAAAAACAAGTAAAGTACCTCCAAAATGGTAACTTTACAAGAGAAGGCAGCTGGTGTAGAAAATTTAGGAAAAAAAATTGACAATGTTTTCTTTGTACCGAAGCAATTATATTTTTAATGTTTTTGCCATGTCACCCACTATTATGCTTTAGATATTATATTATGGATAATTTCCAGCTGTGTTTTTCTTGATATATGAGCTAAAAAATCTCACTTGTTTTATCTGTGCATTCAGATTAGCCTTCTCAGCCTGGTCCACAGCTGACAGGAGCTGACTGAGGTTGAGCTGTTGTGAGAAATCATGCAGAACAATTATTGGAAATGTGTCAGCATGGTGCCATTTAAAATAAAGACTTGACTATAATAATCTTCTGCAATCTCATATGGTCTGAACTTGTGGTATACTGATGTGGTGTACATCTAACACCAGAGGGCAGTGATTACTCCACTTATATTCAACACAAAAATCTGATATCATGAAGCTTGTTTCTGGCAGATAAGGGAAATGTTTGTAAAAGAACAGGAATTCATATACCTGGTCATAAACCCTACCACATAAAATGCAAACAATTGTTTGCAATATCTATTCACTTTTCTGTTTGCCTTTAATGGCAATCTGCAATTCAGTAGAAGTGCTTTCAACTAATATAACATTTAGTAACACTCATTGTACACATACTGAGCAGTCTTGGTCAGACAAGTTGAGGCATAAATGATAACAAATCACACTGTGCCTGTGGCAGTATATAATGATGTCTGACAACACACAGGACCAATAGATTGTAGACTGTAGATGATAGAAAAATATATAAACCTAACATATCTTTCATCCCTTTTATCACGCTAGTTTTATAATTTCATGTGAGCTGCACTTTAGTCTGTTGTCCTGCTCTAGTATTCTTGTACTTTCTTTAACAAAGATTTTAATATTTGAATAATATTTTTTTATGTTCTGATATAAAATAATGACGTATAGACACAAAAATGAAAATTAGGTTTCTACCTAAGACTACTGCCTGTGGGGTTCTCTGCAGGTGTTCAGTTACAGATTTAATGCACCAGTAAGGCACACCAACTGCAAAGTGCACCAGCCCATCCCATTTCCCAAACATTCAAAAACCCAGAGCATATAAACACACATTTTCCTTAACACTGCACCAACTACTTTGGCACTGGGAAAAATACATTTCCCACAGGTCAATGCATTGGTAACATTCTTACACATTGCTTAGGAAATGTATGAGAAGTACTCTAATATTTGAAGATAATTCAGAGATTTGTCACCAGTGCTGGATTGTACCATATTATTGCACCAGGTTATCAAGAGTATTCCAAATGTAATCTAAATTGTATTCTGAATATATCTTTTCATATATATTTGGTGTATTCAGTGTCCATCACTGCTTTTTAAGGTATTGTGCCCAACTCTTTATGTTGTTTTAGTCTGCAATAAGGCAATGCCATATAGCACAAGTGTGGGCTTTGTGGCAAGCTGGTACCTTTCTGTGAAGCTGTTTTTACATATGAATCCCACCACAACAGTATTTTATGCATGCAACATGTGGCATAATACCTAATAAAATAATAAATACATAATAAAAAAACAAAAGAAGACAGACTGCATTAAGAATCACAGTTCCTAGCATTTGCTGCTGTTTTTTTCTGGAGAGTATATTAAATGCATTAAAATCCATAATTTCTTTGCTCATTTTACAGTTAATAAATGGAAATGGGTGTTAGAGAAAGAGGTGGAGGTGAGCCAGGAGAACTTTTGAATTATAAAATTTGTTCTAATTCTAAAGAAATGAGTAAACACCATAAAAATCTCACTTCATTTATAGTCTAATACATGCACTTGTTTGCTCATAACTACTCCACTAATTGTCCTGTGCAGGACTGACAAACAGAAAAAAGAGAATAAAGAGCCTCCAGGGGCCACATGGACCATGAAACAGTCACCACACAATTCCCTAGTCAGGTTTCTGCTGCTTGTTCCACACAAAAGGTCAGATTACACTTACACTGAGATTTGTGTCCAGGGACAGGCTTTGCAGTTTCGACTGAAACAAGTCACAGCTCCAGCAATTTGGGTTGTGCATGGTGTTGTTTATGCGGTCTCTCACAGAGGTCAGATTAGTTTGCAGGACACCCAGATATGTCTGCAGCTGTGACTGAATGCTATTTAGCTCCAGCAGCACCAAGCTCGAGCTGTTAATCACTGCAACAATAAAAACATTACATGGAAGTGGAGTATAAAATGTAAGAGATACTGAGAAAATGGGTGTAGCTCACAATTTTACAAAAACACACACTCATATCCATAGACTTCAATTATGCTGGGGATGCGAAGACTGGTAAATAAGTTAATTAAAAACAGTCTTAATGTTACAGACTGTAATAGTCTCAGAATATTTCCAAAATAAACTGAATGCTAGCCTGTAACATTCTTATAATGTTTTCAATTAATGGTTTTTACGAGTTTTTAACAGCCTTGGACTATTTTTTATCCAAGACAGTATTTCAAAATAAAAGTCTCTAACTGTTTCCAAGACATGTTCCAACTTAATAAAAATTCTACATTTATATAAAATATAAATATAAACATAAACTCATAGTTATATTATATACTTGAGTAAATTGTCTAAAATTTAAATGTTCTTTCTTTTATTTAAAAACTGAACTTAAAACAACTCAGGGATTCATGTTTCCTTTAATTTGTTGCTATTGGGTTCCTGAAAAAATTACAATTAACTATTGTAAATTTTTTTCTAAAGACCCACAGCAAGCATGCAAAACTGTTGTAGCAGAAATAAAATTCCTTTACTATATTTATGATGAATTGTTTGTTAAAATGTATTGTGATATCCACTGTAAAAAGTGAAACATTCAACTTGATCTAAATAAATCTTATTGTGTTAATTTACCTTTTACTACATCTCTAAATAGATACATGGCAAACGTGATGCAGTTTTTTTAAATCAATCAGGGTTTTGTTTCATTTTTCGTAGCATACATTGAACACATAGCTGTTTATGGTGGAAGTGATTCAGCAGTTAAGAGGACTCAATTAAACCATAGATGTGAATTCAAAGCTAAAAGAAAAAAAAAAAACAGAAAGCCTTTAAAACAAATTTCAACTACTCAATGATCAACTTTAAGACCTAATTAATCACACAATGCCATAAGAAAAAACCTGCAGTGAATGTGTTCAGTTAATGGTTGATAGAAACTAAATGTTGCTCCAGGTTAAGTTGTTGAAGGTCAAGCTTTTAAAATATAACTACAGACTGGCTGAGATAATTCAGCATGTACATTCCTGTTAAAACAGAAAAAGCTAAGTTTACTTAAGAAGCAGAATGTACTGTATTACAAAAGCTCAGTCTCTGCAAGCCTTATGACAGAATTGTCAGTCATTTCAAGAAGAACACTTTTGAACACAAGGATACAATGACTTGAGGTCTCTTATCATCTACAGTACATAATATTATAAAAGGATTCAGGTAATTCAGAAAAATCTCATTCTTTGTAGATCTCCTATTGAAAATGTATGGAGCTTCTTAAAGAGTACAGTCAGACAATGGCCACCACAGACAATTGAGTAGCTGAAGCCTTGTATCAAGCAAGAATGGGAAAAATTCAGCTTGCAGAACTGCAGGAGTTAACAGTGTAATTAAAAGGAAAGGTGATGTAACACAGTAATAAACATGCCTCCGTTCCAACTTTGAGTGTGTTGCAGGTTGCAAGTTTGTTTACATTCACAAAATATATTTAACTTAATCAGGGACAACACTGGAAATATTTTCTATGATTTTCAAATAAAAGTTCAAGGGAGGTAACAAATCACGTGTTTATGTTTTAATTGCATTTTAGAAAAATATCCCATCTTTTCTGAAAATGAGGCTTGTATATTATCTTCTACCTTGTGCCATCACTCTAACAGAGCCCAGGGCTGACATGAGGGGGGCTTTTAGATCACCTTGGATTTGTTTGCCAAGAAAAAGGCCACTTTCTGTAGAACAAAAACAAAACACAATATGTACGTTTTTTAAATGTTTTTTTTTAAAAGCAGTCATACCTTCAACTTAGTTCCAAGAACACAGCACATGACTAATATGTAGGCAGGGTCCTTGACTCACCATTTATGTGACATGTGATTTCATCCACAGTTACAAAGCTCTCATTCATTACTTGGTCTACCTGCTGTTAAGACAAACATAGATATGCAGTTTTTGTTTAAGTTTACATATCATGTGTGAATACCTTATTTGGCAGTTGGGTGCTGCACATTTCATATTTGAAACAAAATGTAATCAACTTTAACACTTGACCTTTAGGTGATGTTGAGTGAGCTCGTTTGGACAAAATACCCTTGGTTTTAGTTCTAAGGGTATACAAATGATAATGTAAACTAAGCAGATTTGCTTTTCACCATAAGTGTATTTACCTTGGGAACAGTGGTGATGTAGCTTTGTAGATTTTGGAAGGTGTTGTTGAGTTCACCAACTCCAGTCCTCATGCCATCCCCAGTGTATTTACTGCTTATGAACATGCACATATTCCCTGCCCTACAAAGAGATATAAATTTTAAGTACATCGAAAGTCTGAGATATAGACATACTAAGATATTCGGTGAGGAAACAAGTTTGCAGACACTTTTAGCCTTGTTATTAAAATAGTTAAAGTTCATATATACACTCCAACTTTGCAGACAAAAGTCTTCTGAGCAAAGAATATGTATTCATAAGCATAAACATATATATGTAAATAATTAATTAATACAGAAAAGACGTTTTTTACTTAGATTTGAAACATCCATATACTGTACCACCTTCAGTTAACTGGCTGAAGAGATTACATTCTCCCCCAATATGTCCTGCAACATCGCTCCTTTCATAGTTCTTTTGGCAACATGTAATGACCCGGTAATATTTTCAGAAAAGCCAACCTCATATCATGATGCTTTCATCTATGTACTTCACTGTAGGTATGGTATTCCTATCTACAAGTTAATATACATAAACCTATTTCCCTTTTTTATAATCCTGTTCCTATTCTAAAAGAGATTTGCTTTGACTTGTGACAATCTAGTCTATGCTTTTGTTCATATTCAGAAGTACAAAAAGATTATGAATAACAAAAAACTAAAGTATCTGAATACTTGTTTTAACTCACTGTATATGTAAGGTTTTATCTACATGCAGGATTCTATTTTTTATACTCGGTCAAGACAAACAGTAACAAAATGATGGGAGGAAAAAGATGATATTAATGACTATCAGAGGTGATTGCAAACATGTAAGTCATTTATTGACTTTAGGGACTGATACTCAGGTAATATTTTGATAGATTTGTTCTACTCTGAATATTTTCAAATGATAAAACTTTTAATTACACCTAAATATATTTGTGATGAAAGTATTCTACTTTTTACTCAGTTCTGCTTTAACTATTTACATTAAGCTCCTAACTCTTTTATGTGTTTAGTTTTATCCTGTTCTCTTGGTGACAGCACCTCATCCCTAATACCTCTCACATCCTGATATTGTCATATTATTTTACACTGGCAAAGAGAAGCATAACAAAACAAAACCAAAAAAAACATTTTTTTACACTCCTGTTAAAGAAGTTTTTTTTTTTTTTAACTTAAACTGTTGTTTTCTGGGCTACTAATTCTACTTCAGTCATGGCGGGTTTTACCTGATCATGGTGTGTGCACACATCTCGGCAGACAATGACTACTATGATTAAAGTGCATTACTTAAAAAAAAAAAAACACCTTAGAGAATAAAATGAAATAGAGCACTGGATTCCTGTAAGGATGAGGCATGTGATAATATGTTGTTGCTTAAGAACTCTCATTAGCTGTGGAACTCATCCAAACTAACACTGGAGCTTTGTGTCCTTGTAATAAAGTAAATGTAATGAAGATTTATTTCTCAGACAGCTGCTTTGGTACTTACAGTATAATGAGAGTGATAAGTAATGTTGCCCAGTAAAAGACCCTCCGCTTGCAGTGGATGCTCCTGGTTTGTTTCTGGTACATGCGGCCCCCGCAGTTGCCGCAGCAACGGCAGCAGGCGAAACAGAGGCCAGTTAAAAGTATGAGGAGGATGTAGAGGATCCCAATGGCAACACATACCAGGAAACCTGCCTCATAACGCAGAACCTCAACACAGACAGACACACATGAGTGAGCAATATAACACATTTTGGTGTCCGTGATTAAATTTTTTTTCTCTGAAATGCAAGCACAGTCACAGCAAGTATGCCTAACATGCCTTAAAAATATGTAAGACATTGCTCAATTTTTTTTTCCTCTGAATTTTTTTGGAACGTTTAACTAAACAGGGCCTGTACTAACATGCTGTAATGTATCAGGAGACAACAGTATACTCAAGGGTGCAGCTAAAACATTTGGGGTCTCAGTATAATACAATATTCTTTCTTAAACACTATTCACAGAGGGGAAGATGAGCTGATATGTGTTTATCAACAAGTATATAATGTACAGTGCCATTCACAATTACTGGCATCTCTTGTAAATATTAGTAAAAAGGGTTAGGAAAAACATTCTGAGAAGTACGGTCATCTCACACTGAAAAAATGAGTGAAATCCAACCTTAAATTGATTTATTCTGAAAAAAACAAATCCCTAATAAATAAATAATATTTTAAATAAAAACATATGTGCCACCAACACTGGCACAAAAAACTATTGTGAACATAACTGAAGCATGTTTCTCATTTAAATTGTACTTGATTAAAGTTCAATTTAGTGTTTAGGATCATTCAAGTTGCAATCCATGACTTTCAGATTAATTGGGATAAAAATATAAGGTGAGACACAAGTCAAAATCCTTTTATCATCCATCAACATGGGAAAGATAAGAGAACACACAATTCAAATGAGGGAAAAGTATGCTGACCTTCATAAGTCAGGAAATGGTTAATTTTAGGACTGTAATAAAAAAGTGGAAATATAAACTTGCCTATAAGAGGACCTGAATTTATCTTGTGGTAACAAACAATATAGGAAGCTGCAATAAATTCAGAATTACTGCAAGGATAAAAAAAAACAACACAAAAATTGTTAATTGACCACAAAATCAAGTTTCTGCCATGGTCATCTCAGTCCCCTGACCTGAATCCCACTGAAAACCTGTTGGGTGAGATGACGGGAAGAGTGCACAAGAGAGGGCTTAGGGCACTAGAAGATCTGGAAAAATTCTGTAAAGAGAAATGGTCTCAGGTTCCCTGTTCTGCATTCTCCAAACTTATATGATGCCAAAGGTAAGTTACAAAGTATTGAATGCAGGAATGTCATTTTTTCAGTGTGAGATGAAGCTGCTTCACCAAAATAAGTGAAACAAGTACGTCTGATATCTGAAGGTGAATGCAGTCCCCCCCCATTAAGTTACACTCAATGCAGACCTTTCAAAAAGTTTATATTAAACAGAGGAGCAGCGGGCGTTAAGTGAGTGTACACACATACACCTGCAACTACTTGTACGACAGCAGGAATCAATGGCAAACATGGAGCAATAATGGACAAAACTTGCAGAAATGCTACAATTAGTATCTTCAGTTCCAAAATGAAGAAAATCATTATTAAAAGGAAAGATGATGTAAAACAATAATAAACTGTTGCAAGCATTAAATTCGAAATATATGAATATTTATTTTCTTTTTTTGTCAGGTTCATGAGTCAACATAGAATTTTGTTTCATCACATTAAAAAAAATATACCAACTTGTGGAAACTTTTTGTACATGTGAACAGTAAAACTAGATAAAAATGACATTTCACTAATCTGTTCTTTTTCCAAAGAAAGAAAAACAACATATTACAAAACAGAGCAGCCAGTGAAGCTGACAACTAAAAATTGAGGCATGACAAAGCAGAAGTGAGCTTGTATCCACACCTGTGAGTGCAGAACAAACACCACCACAGATGTTTACTCAGGTTTACTGGTTATTTAAAAGAGAGGTGACAAAACATATGATCAATCAACACGCTGTTTATTATATTATATTATATTATATTATTTATGAACAGATTAGACATAGGAACTTGATTGAGGAATAAGTAACATTGTAAAGGATATTCAGTCATTACTGCATTATTTTTAAATATTGTCTTTCTGTTCACGGTTTGCATACCTCGTGTGTTGTGTCTGTAGTGATAGATCCTGAGCTCACTATCGAATTAGCCAAGATATCTAAGAAATTAAAAATAGAACAAAAAAAATACACTTAATTTACATACCTCCTGCCATAGGAATATTGAGCAATTTACTAGGTTCTAGTCAAATTTCACACTTTAGACTTTAACATTTACTTTTACATTTAACATTAAAGTTACTCTGAAGTATCTTTACTTGAACACTGTACTTAAACACATTTTAAATGTATGAATAATAAATAAATAAACAGATAGATATTGCATAGCTGACAGTAACACATTTCTATGAAGGTTCTCATTACCCATTACTTTGAAGCATAATGTGTTTCCACAAAAGAAAAGGCAGTCACAATGAACTACTCCTAGGCTGTCAGTTAATTTCAAAAATAAGTATGTAAATTCCCCAAAATGAGTACATATGTGGGAGTCCAAAAGTGACACAGATACAACAGGTAATCTGCAGTGTAGTGGTTCATTAGACATGCATAAGATGTCTCATAATTCATGCCTTTATGCTTTAACATGTTGATAACTGTAAATGTAATAGTATTGAATTTTTAACCAAAAAAAAATCAGTTCTGCAACAAATCAATTAAATTTATTATATTATAATGTGAGCAACTTTAAAAGCCTGATGGAAACTGTGAGCATGGTTATTTTAGATGGGTATCATAAACAGATTTTTACTGAAAGGATTAGCATGTTAGTAGTGATATCATTCAAATTTCAACATGTGAATGTACTTGTAATGTAAAAGAAACAGTGGTATTGTGTCATCTCTAATGATACATTATATACACTATCAATATTACATTAAGCCTCCTGTAAACAATGGCCAACACAGTTTACATACATAAGAGAAGCAGGTGCTGTGGGAGTACAACAAACAATGTTCTGTAGTTTCAGTGACCTGTAAAGGGCCAACAATTCCATTCATTGTGCGGAATGTAAGAACCGAAAACAACTAGTTACTTTGTCTTTGAATCAGAAAGGAAGTAAACTCGCCACATGACCATTTGCTACACAATTAACCTTGTTGTAACTGGTTCTTGTCATCAGGTACAACACAGCTATGTCACTCTTTCATGTGTTCTGTGTCCAAAACATCTCTGTTCTCATCTCCACCCAAAAATTAAAAGTAGTTTGCCATGAGTGGAGCTCTGTTTTAATTGTACACGTTCTGTATTATTACCACTGTGGGTTTTTTAAGAATGATAAAGCGCTTTTCTCTGCGCAGATGACGTTACTTTCTACAGCAAAATGAAGAGATATAGAAAGTCATTCAGTTACAGTGTCTATTCAGCAACAAAGACAACATCTGAAAACCCATCTGTGCTAACAAAAAGGAAATTTCTATAGCACTTAAACAGTGGTGACTTGTTTCATTGGTGTCTAAAACTCAATTCAACAGACATGAGTCATCAGGCCTTTCAACTAAATAAAGAGAATAACAAGAGCATACACATGATTTTAAGTAAGTTTTGACTTAAAGTATTTATTTCTGTCTAAGTCTAAGTAAAATTAAGTTCAACAAATCTATTTCCCATGGAACAAATTAATGGGAAATATTGTTCACTATATATACATAGCAATAATAAATAAAGAATCTGCAGTAACTCATGTCTTCCTGCTCTTAATAGCAACACATGTTTTGTCAGTACCTGTTTGATTAATGGTTTCAACTAAAAGGAAAAATGCAAATCTGACTGGCTATAACTAAGGACTGAGACCTCAGAGCATCAGTGATATGCAATATGATAAGTAAGTTAAAAACAGACTCTCTCTGACTCATTGTTTAAATAGTCATGGCCTGAAGATCATGATTTAGACAAATTTGCAACAGCAGAACTCCCACTTTGAGAAGTACCCTCTTTGGCACAATACCTACAGATAAATGTGACATACTTCAATAAAACTACAAGGAAAAGTAGCTTTTCAATCATTTATTTAACAAAAATCAGAAAAAAAAACAGATATCATATTCTTTTATGAAGAAAGTTCGTACACTCTTGGCTTAAGAAGTTAGTATTGCCCCATTAGCAGAAATAATAAACAAAAAGCCATTCTGCATAATTGTCTTGGACATCAGCTTAATGTTTTAACAATTCTTCTGTACAAAATTTTTGGTATTTACTGCTATTTTCAAATCTCCCCACAACATTTCACTGGGTTCAGATCTGAGCTTTAAATAGACCATTCCAAACCCCCCAGTTTCTTCAATTTGAGTTTCCTTGTTGGATTTGCTAGTCTGCTTAGAATCATTATCCTGTTAAAAGGTCTACTTCCATTTTTGCATCATCTTTTGAACAAAATGACTGCAACCTGTCCAGCCCTAGTCCCTTCTTCTCATGAAAAGCTATCTTTAGTATACACCAAAAATGTTTACTGATCCTGTGGCCAAACAACTCCATCACAGATAGCTCATTATTCAGAAAGGCATGGTCATGACCTATATGTTCTATGGTAAACTGTAGTCTTGATCGAATGTTCTTTTTGGAAAGTAAAGGAATTCTACACCACTTTCCCATACTTAACTAAATTCCCATATTTAATTGATTTTCAGGTCTTTTTAATCCCCTTAACCTAATTTTTGTGAAGGCATTACAAAGCACAATTTAAAACACCAAACCTTAGAGGTGCAGGAGATTCTAATCAATGTATCATTAATCACTATTAAACTAACTTTTTATTTTCACATGACAGTAGGTTAGGTTTAAGCATTACATAGATCTCAATTTTCTGCTAATATGAGAAATGGGGTATTAGTAGGGAAAATTATTCAAATATTTGCCATGTGTTTGTTTATCATTTGCATGGTGGCTTTGCCTATCAGTTGCTTGGGATTAGCAGCATGCATGTATTTAGCTTTTACTATGAGAAGAAGGTTAGAGAGCAGAACTTTATATGAACACTGTTCTCACTACAAAGGCAGGCCTCGAAGTATCATATTGTGAGTAAAATGATCGCATACATACAGGCAGCTATAAACAGTTAACAAATAACAAATCACAACTGCATTTAAACAGAACCAATGAGACATAAATGTGGTGATTGGACTGACCTTTAGGGAATGGGTTAGGTTGGACAGTATGCAGAAAGGAACGGACGATAGATGACATAAAAGCCTTGTCAAAAGGCATCCACTGGACAGACGAATTCCCAGGACTTTCCAATTCTGGTGAAGACTTACTTGCCGGACAGGACAGTGTGTTTGTACATGGCCACGAAAACAGCAGCAACAAGCTAAATACCCCACGCATATGCCTTCTTTTACTGGTCCACATTTTTTTGGCAGGCAATAGACAAGCAACAGCTTTTTAATTCATTGTCCTATCAGTCAGTCACACTGCATCTGTGAATGAAAATGGAGAGCTTGTAATGGTACAATGATTTTGAGTGTTAACATGAGGTCATGGACATCACCTAATTGTATCGGTAATGAACAAGGATTCTCTGGAGTCATGTGGTTGCCTAAAGAACTCCTCAGTCCACAGTTCTGTCAAGTGTCAACATTTATATAGTAATTCAAAGAAAAGGAAAGTAAATGTAATGGTAGAGTACATTTTTAAAAACCCCTGTTGACTCATGAGTGCTGTCCCATGATAAAAGCATGGAAGTTCCCAGATGATACATTAAGAAAATTGATTTCCAAAAGCTTTAAACACCACTAAAGTAAAACTGTGAAGTTGTATAGATGTTAAAAGGTACTACATTTTCAAGACCTATTTCAAAATCACATTCCTGTTGCTTGACATATTTTAACCAAATGTGGCACTCCACACAGTGGAGTAACTGACCCAGAATGAAGCAAAAATAGAAACTGAGCACAGTTCTTGTGTACACAAAATGCAAAGTAGAGAACCAGAATTGAGGGAAGAAAAGAGCATTTGTCTTACAAACCTGTAAAGAGAGAACGGACACTTGGTTTATCTCTCAAAGCTTCTCTCACACAAGGAAAAGGCTCCAGCTGTGTGCAGTGAGGAGGTGTGGCAGGATCTGTGCTGGATTATTGGAGTACGTCTTGAAAAAGCTTTTTCCTGCTCTTCTCGAGTTGAACTTCGCTTTTGAATGCAGTAGGAGGGTAATCAGAGGGAAAGCCAGCAGCGGTGGGAGGGAGAAGGGAGGGTCTGTGTTGGAGTGTTTTGACACAAGCATGAAACATAAGAAGTGCTTCAGGAAAGACTAGTAGCCTAACAGAAGAAACCGGTCAGTATTTCCTTCTCTTAAAAGACCGTCCAATGGATATAATTTAGTAATCAGTAGTTCCTTATTGCGAGCAGAAATATTTCACAGGGGGAACAGCTGGCCTTGTAAATACAGTGAATATAAAATCCTGTTGTGAAATCATTTCCTTCATGATAAGCGATTGAGGAACAGAACATGTAACGGTACAAATCAAACATACATCTTGTTGTAAGGGCAAGATTAGATGGTCTGGATAATATACAAACCAAATTAACAGCAATTCAGCTAAACTTTTGTTAATTGGCAGTCTCACATACACCTATAGGAGCTCAAGACCTATAAAAAGGTTCGAAATATCGCTTTTAAACAAAGCCTGAATTTGAATTTCATACTAAAAGTCCAAATTCATTCAAAATCAGAAATATGCAGTAAGATTAAATATTACAAATGGCATGGCACGTACTTGATTTGTGTACTTTTACCATTGCCCACTGAGCAAACAAGACACAAAAGCTTCCAATAAAACAACCTCAACAAAAAGGGTTGAACAAAAAATATACCAACACACCTTGTGCTTCTGGATCAGTGAACAGTAGGAAGCTCATCTTCCTCATAAAGTTTCAACCTTTGTACCTGTAAACTGTAAATTATAGCTTTAATCACTTACCCAGTGAGTTGTAGAGCTGGAACTGCATGTTCAACCCCATGGCCATTTTCAAATGACCAACCAAAGTAAGTAAAAGAAAGATTTTAAAAATCCTAAAGAAATAAATAACCAATTTAAGTGAAAATTCATTTTATTAATACCATACATGAATCATCAATCGCAGACACTAGAAAAAAATATACTTATCAAACAGCCACTATCAAAGGGGCTCTACAAGACAACAAAGGGGCTTCCCCTTCGATTTGGTGAATAATCCCAAAGCAACACTGAACTGTCTGAGAGAACTAGCTGAACAATGCATTTAAGTTTTATATAAAATAGCCACACAATTGGGCAGAATACTTGGCTGGAAGTAGTAAGAACTTAATTTTTTCCCCCAATATACATAGGGTCTCAATGTAAAATGCCACCTGGTGTTTAAAACTAGTATGGCTTGTGTGAGTGTGGAGGGGCTTAAAAACGAAAAGACTGATTAAAATACAGTGTGACAAGTCCAGCTAAGAATAAATGAGGAATTATTTGTTTAACATGTCACAGCTTAAATCAGAGAAATGACAAGGTCATATGAAAAAAGGAAGAACAAAGGCAGCATCAAATTTCCCTACTAAAAATTTGTCCAAAGTTGGACATATTGTACATAATATGTATTATCTAAACATGACGGTGTGGCAGGATTAAAAAAATAATAAATACATTGTACATTGAAATAAACTATGATCTACCATCTTAAGTGAATGGTGCCTATGGTCAATGTATCCTTTTTATATATAAAAAAAGAAAAAAAATCTACAATGCATGGGTAGTTTTTACATTAAACTGCAATTCTGTATGAATGCTCTAAAGAAGAGTAGATACAGTTACACTTATACAGAACTTAGCTACAGTCTTAAATATACAGCACAAATACACAAACAAAAATATGAATTATTCACAGAAACAAATGCACAAGGGTTAAGATTAAAGTATCTTGCTCAAAAATTCTTGGTCTGTAGCACTTGAAAATGAAAATGTCTTGGGAGACTAAAAGAATGAAAATGAGTATTTACTAATGAGAGAGGCATTATGCTTTGCATTTGAGAATATTTGATCAGTGTCATGAAGCTTTCTAGAGGTTTTGAGTTGACCATTAAATTTAAATAAAAATGTTCATAGGCATTCTCAACTCAAAGCTCCTAGACAGAGGATGGGCACAGACATAGTAAAGTACTTTCTGCTATGCTTCACTCATGGTAAGACATTGGAAATAATGACAATTACAGTGGGAATAGCTAATGTCTGAAACATGCAGTTTCCAGACACACATGCTATGACAACTTATTTAAGTACACATTTAACAGGAAATCAAATTGCGTATCTCAAACATGTAAAGCATAATAATGATCTTAAAAAAAAAATAATAATAATAATAATAATAATAATAATAATAATAATAATAACAACAATAGTTTTGTATATATATATAAATCTCTACCATTCTCCAGTTACAGATTTAATCTTTCAATCAAATTCAAAGAGGGAAGAATAAAAAGAACAAAATGTACTATAATTTTGTAAGAAAAATAGATTGAGAATACAGTGACAACAGTGCAAAGGATACTCAGGGTGTTTTAATTTGCTTATAATTTCCCCTTACAAATAGATATAAAAAAACAAAAACAAAGTAAAAAAAAAAAACAAACAAACAAAAAAAGAAAAACAATAAAAACACCTTGTTTGAGCCTGGCTTCATGGTAGGCAACGTCCGCATATGACCACACTGAGCATAACCAGTACTCCAGTACCATCAAGGTTTACATTTATTTTTGTTTGTTTATTTATTTAAAGACTTTACGTAGTGGTTCTCAACTCCGGTCCTCAAGCTCCGGAACTGTACAGGTTTTTGTTCCAACCAGGTCCTACAAAACAAATAATTCAGGTTTTTCTTTTTTGTTTAAATAAAGTGAAATAAAATTAGAAGGAGCTGGTTTTGAATCTTAGGTGCACATAAAGGTTATCACCAGATAAATTAAGAAAAAAAACAAAACAAAATAAACAATAATTAAAAAAAACCCTTCCCTGTGAAATGAGCACAACAGAAATCGCCATGCATTGTCAAGCACAGCGCACACAGAGACCCGAGGTTGGAACAAGAACCCACAGACATGGCTGCCTTCACTAACTCAAGAGTTCACAGCCTCAGAGAACTCAAACAGACCAGACACTGATATTTTGGGTGGTAAAGACTAGTTTCTCTCAGGCAAAAATGCACAGGGAGGTCATTTTAGATAAATAAAAACAGTAATTCAAATAGTAAAAGCAAACCCTACAGAAATTAGCAAAAGCACAATTTCACAAGCTGAAGAACAGAGTCTGGCCAGTTAGGATTCCTCAGAGCAGAACACTATGACAGGGAGGCCGGCTTTAAGAACTACTCGCGAGTGGCATTCAAAAGTATGTCCAACTGCTCTCTATCGACTGCATGCCTTTCCCTAGCCCTCAATAATGAGTGCTGCAATCTACTGGGCTGACTGTGAGGTGGGGTTGTCACTCTTGCTCTCCTGGCTGGAGGGAGCTTTGTTGTTCCAGGGGCTGTTGTTGCCCAGGGCTGGAGAGTTGGTGAAACTGTCCTCGTCATCGATGCCATTGGCTGCATCAAACTGCGTGTTCTCGAGCCGTGTGATCAGCCGCTCATCCTCGTCCCCGAACTCCCCTCCCATCAGAGTGGGCTCACCCACCACCATCACATCCTGCAGGGGACAGGAAGGGGCGCAAACATTATCCCCGCAATACGGGGTGGAGGGGTGTTCGAGGGGTGGAGGAGACTGCACCATCCATCCCCATAGCAACTTCAGAGGGCACCAAGACCTCACAGCTAAAGCCATGTGCGGCCATTGTAATCAAGAAGGCCAGCTCAGTTCATCAGGCACAGAGCTTTAAAGCTCCAAGAATGGCCATTTCTAAATGAACTTGCAATCCAACGCCAAGTTTAGTCTTTGGGAATCATTTTCTACTGTGGCCTTCAATCACTCAAGGTGTGTAGACCGGTCTTTGAGAAAAGATCAGCGGTGGGCATCCCTGATCCTTTAGTGCTGCATGGGTTCAATTCCACCTCGGGTCTCCATCATAGGCTGTTTCTGGAGCTCAAAATCACCCTTCACAAAACAGGCTCTGACCAACTGACAAAAGGCACAGAAATCCCACAGACCTGCGGCCCTGAAGGACCAGGGACTGCCCAGCATTGGATCATGTCCACTTGTCTACGTTGGGTCTGTCTTTCTTTGAACTCTTCCAATCTTTCTTTTCTTCGTGCAAAGTTCTCAGTCCCACCACCCATGCATGCGCTGCTCATTACCTATAAATTACTATGAAGGGAATCAAAATGAGATGCTTACAGGTACCTGGCTGGAGAGCGCAAAGCTGCTGGCTGGACTTTTTTTCTTGCTGTTGCTGTTGTTGGTGGTGCCCCCACCAGCACTCACGGTGCTGCCACCGGACATCTTTCTTTTTCGTCGCTTGTTCGGCGCTTGCCTTGCAGGCTCCGCTATAGGGACAATGATTTACATCATGTCAAAAGGAAGGCAGCAACAACTCAGAACTGAAGCTGCCAAAAAAATAAATACTAGAGAATGTAGGGGTGTTCTCACACCCTTTACCTGGTGGGGCAACCATCCTTTGCCATTTCTGAAATAAACAGGTCTTTAGGCAGTCTCGAGGACTGAGGCTATATGTCTTGTGTCTTGACATCAGCTCCTGCATGGGTTCCAGGATTACACAAAGCTAAGAAGAGAACACACCAGCCAAACTCATCAGGCCTCATGAGAAAGGACATTTTAAAAAATGATAACTACGTAAATGGTGGACTTAACAAGGCACCAAAACACCATGCACAAGAGAGAAGGGAGGAGGAGGGGAAGAAAGAAAGAAAAAAAAAACTAGGGGTAGGTAGATCAAGACAACTGCCGAAACGACAAGAAAATGTCAGTAAAATACATATCTACAATTTAAAACATTTATCAGTGAAAGCTTCACATGAACAGGAGGGTTACCATTGCTTATTATTAACTAACAAAAGACTTGCTGCAGCACTGTTGGCAGGTAACTGCAGACATAAATTAGAAGTTTTAGACTAAACAAACCAATAGTTGTGCTCAAGTGGTATACTTACTCGGAGGTAGTTTAATGTTGAATTGGATAAACCACATCGTGTGATGTTTTTTGAAAGCTGGTCAAGCATCTGAGGGTCCTGGGCCTGTTAAAGAGAGATTAAGTTTTACAAACCATTTCCAGATTTTTTTCAAAATGTGATAAAAAATCTGTGATGTTAATTCACTGAAACATTATTGTACTGACATTTTGTAACTATACAAAAATTAAAAAAATCACTGGGGAACGCTGTCTGGAATTGTACTTTTAAAAAAAGGATGGACATTCCGGGAAGATATGTCATCTTGATGGCAACATATGTCTCTTTAAAATCATGACATATGCCTCAGAGTCAAAGGGTACCTTTGCACATGTGCAACTCTCCCATGCCATAGGTACTGATGCACCCCCATACCATAACAGATGATGGCTTTTGCATCTATTGCTGACAATTTGGATGCTCATTATCACTGGCACAGAGACCTTAAAACAAGCCAAAATGTGGACTCATTGGACCACAGCACATGATTCCACAGTCTTTTGGTGAAACTGAAATTCACGTGTGTGTCTGCATGGTTTGTAACATTCATGTATTCCTGTGTAATATGGTTTCAAGTTGCATTTCTTGGCCAGTGACAGACTGTGTGACTATGATTTGCAAGATACTTCTCAACAGATTGGCGATATTTATCACAGTGGCATGATGGTTTCTTAGGCAGTGCTGCCTGAGGGGTAAAAGATCACGAGCATTGAACAGTGGTTTCTGACCTTGCCTTTTACACAATGAGATACCTCCGAATTCTCAAAATATTTTTAATTATCATTTTGAATTAACAATTCTCAAATTGTGGCACAAAGGGTAAGCCACAACCTATTCTTGCAGAGCCTTTGATGGATGCTACTTTTATACCCAATCATGATACTTCACCTGCGACCAATTAGTCTGCTTAATGTGGACTCTTCCAAACCAATGTTCCTTGAATATTCTGCACACTTTTCAATTTTATTTTAACTCTATCCCAACTTGTGTGTGTTGCAGCCATCAAGTTCAAAATGTGTACATTTACAAAATGTAATCAGTAAGTAAAACTATCAAACATAACATATTCTTGGAAACATATCTTTACTGATACTATCAGACAAGCTCTAGCCTGCAGATTTGGAAAAAATGTAAATCAGTAGGAAAGTCAACAAGCAATAAACGGTTGTGTGAGGCTTTTTGCACATGTGAAAAGGTAGTGTAAAGGGAAGTATTTTTTTTTTTTTAAACAACCTTTTTACAAGGCCAACCAATAACCACTGCCACATGCTCTTGCCACCACTACAACCCAAGTAGCTACAGTGTCTAGGTAATGAGATGTCATTTTTATGACTTAGTCTTTGTTCCCTAGAAAATAATGACACTATTAAAGTAATGAATGTCAGCAGCACACTCACATGCATAGCCAGTATGCTGCGTGGTACAACTTCACGGTGCTGTCTGATGCTGAAGTGCCATGTCTTTATGCGCATCATATCATCAAACATGAATTCCAGATACAGCCTACCTTCTACACAAACCTGTACAGATGAAAACATTTCTTTAAAATAACAATTCAACCCAGCATAAGCAAGAAATTAAAAAAAGCTAGCTTAAAAGCAAAGGGAGCACTAATAATTTTGCAAAGCTGAAGATTAATGTATGTATTGTAAAAGTTAATCCATGATATTCTTACATCTTCAGAAAATATGTAGGTTGTTTGAACTGTGGATTGTTTTTATTTATTTATTTTGTTTTCACACACAATATATATATATATATATATATATATATATATATACATACATACACATACATACACACACACACACATATAAATAAAAACAATTATATAATGTAATAATTTAATAATTATAGCTCTTTTAAAGCTTGAAGTTCAAGTTACTAACGTGTAAGAAGCAGATATGGCACTATGGCGTCTAATACCAAAACTAAATGCGAAAGAAAAACAGAAAGAAACTATTTATTTATTTCACTGCGTTTTGGAATTAGGCGATATAATGTCATATCTGCTCCTAACACTTTAGTAACTTCAAGCTTTAAAAGAGCTTTAACAAAACTTCCCCCATTCATCCGTAAAAAAGAAAGGTACCTGTGTGAACATCGGCTTGCCATTCTGCGTGACCATGGTGCACTGATCACAATCTAGAGACACAAAGTTGCTGTGAAAGGACTCCTTGGGATGCTTCAGTACATAGAAGAGCTCAGTGGCTCCACCTTCAAATATACTCCTGAAGTAGCGAGGGATCAATGTCCGGCCAATGGCTACGAATACAGAAAAGCACACATTGCAGATTTGACTCAAAATATCCCTCAGGACATCATTGAGACCCAAGACATAAATCAAAGAGTATATCTCACAAATAAAAAATCTACTTTGGGAAAGTATGACATGGATTCAGTGACAACCCAATGAAATGCACTTCAATGACTACAACTGGGTGAAAATTAGAGGTAAAGTGTGAAGGCATCTTACTGTATCGTTTGGGACCATCTTCCAAACAAAACGTGATGGTCAACATTGCATCATCTTCAAAAAACTCTGTAGTGAATGCATCCCACCACAGATTGTCACAGTCCTGCTGGGGAAAAAAAATCATACTAATATTTTAGAAACAATATTTACTCTTAAAAGCAGCTTTTAAAATCGGCATTACTAGCAAGACTTTTACAGCAAGAAGAGTTTATTACTTCTGTCCAGTTCTGTAGTCGTTTATTGAGTTCAAATATCCTGTAGTCTGTTTGATTTCCATACGGTGTGTGCCTCCTGTAACAAAACAGGAAGACTAGTGGAGTTTAACCAATATTTTTGAGGAAGGAAGTTTTATTAAAATAGTTTTATTAAAATTCATTATTAAATCAACAAATGGCAATTTTGTCACACTCACCCTATTCCGGGTTCCATGTATGAGGGGGGATACATTGGTGTTGGTCTGCAATTTAAATGTCATGTTGTACATTATGACGAAGCAAGTGGCTACAGATTTTACAGCATTTAAATTAATGAATCTGGTTAGATAGAAAAGCCAAAAAAGAAATAAAGAGAATGTAAAAAAAATACATCTGTCAACTAAAAAGATCTGGCCAACAAAGTCTGCCTTACCCCACATCTCTGTCCAGCATTGTGCCAGGGTGAAAAGGGGGGAAGGCACTACCGTTGGGAGGCTCCTTTGGGGAGTACAGCTTGAACGATTTGGACGAACAGCCTGTAGTACAAGAGAGAAAATCCAGCAAACAAAACATAGTCATGATTTCAATACCTGAAACACACTTACTAAAACACTTCAATTCACTCGCCATTCTAAGCCCTGACACTGTCTCTATATACCGTTCATTCTACATACAGCTCTTATGCTACTTATTTTGCTGTAAACAAACAAGGGCTAATATAAAGAAACCATGTTAAATAGCAAAAAGCATAAACATTGTAAAATAAACAAAATGTACCAAATTAAATCACAGAAATAAAAAAATTACCAGTTCTGTTTTTTGTAAATGACTTGTTTCATGTTCACTCATAAAACCAGTACATGCTCATCAGTTAAATGACTTACACAGCAGCAGTATAACGTCCACTCTTGTGAGGTGAGCACAACAAACTTTTGCTAAAGTTTAGATGGATGGATATTACATACAGCAGTTCGTTTTGCACATACAATCCAATAAAGCAAGGACCAGAAAATGGTGAGTAAGGAAGCAGATTTATCCTTTACCCATCCCCCACAACCCTTGCTGAACACATGCAAACATCAACCACATAATCCGCCTCTCATTTTACTACACACAAGCTGCAGTCAGCTCTGTTAATAAGTTGCACCAAAAACTGGCTGTTAAAAGGCCTTTCAGAACTACAGTCATTTAACTACATAACCTAATCAATTGCTGGTCTTGTTGGGACACTGGGAACCACATTAAATATTCTCAAAATTCCTCAAAACCACGGATAGCGTAATATTAACCATAATGAAACAGGTCTAAACCAGCACATGATGACTTTTTCATTAGTCAAAAAATACTACTAAGGAGGTACTGATACAGAAATTGAAATTAGAGCTCTCTGTATTAGACAGGGCTGTGCAATATGGTATTGTCCATGATATACCAGCACTGCTCCTCCCCATGATGAGAATTTTTCATATTGCGATACTCGTGACATTTTCACATTCTCTCCACAGTGTGGGCATCTCACCAATCACATACTTACACTTTTAAGTCATAATTTGTACATTTACAAAATAAATGTTTTTTCTCAGATGTTAAGTCGGGAATCCTGTAAGTATACAGTAAAGTGATATGACTCAAATATCATAATTACAACAAGAAAACATGAAAATGCAAAAAAACAACACATTTTTCCACATTTAAAAACCATGGTTTCACTTGAGTGTATGAGAGTAATGTAACATTTGCCTGTATTATATCACACTCATTTTGCACACTGTAAGAAACACAAAGAAATGAACTTGCCCAAACATTCTTACTAAATCAGATGGCTGCAACAGCTTTAACACTAAAGACCACCTTTATTTATATTCTTGCCTGGAATTAACACCTTACCTACCTTGTTGTCTGTCTGGCAAAGCTTCACATTAACTAATGTGTTCTGTGGAAAAACAGACCTTTAGTGGATGAATGGCGAACATGTTCCATCAACCACCAGATAACAGACAACCACTACAATCCCCCAGCACAACACACTTTCAAACTGTTCCTTTTCCTGCCATCACTGCTAGTGCTTAACTAACTGCATCTACTGTAGTCACCTAACAGCTGACTGAAGGCACAGAAATGTACACTTCGACGGACAGGACTACGTGCACTAACAAAATGGTTGGGACATACAAATGTAGCCATTGCTGTTATTGTTGGAACTAGCAAAGCTACTACGAGGACCACCATCCACCATAAACAGTCATTTGGCTCCAAGTATCATCAGACATTAGATTTGTTTTTCTTCAACATAGAAATGCACGTTTTAATCCGTGCAGAAATGAAAAGCTGCTGCTGTTGATCGGTTTTAAATCCCTAGCTAAACAAACCACCATCTTAGCCTACTTCAGCAAGTAGCTGCGCACTCCCTTTACTACAATACATCGGCACTCGTCCACTTTCTTTCCACATTTGGTTGAAATACAATTAGGTACCATCCTCGTGAAGTGAAAAGTGTTTTATACGTGCTGAAACAGGTTTACTGACCTTTGAAACCCCCACAGCTAACTTAGCTTAGCCAGCCTGTTCTCCCAGGCGGCCTACTACAGGCCCATCTCAGGTCCGCACGGCTCCATAAAAGTAAAAACAGTGTACAGGGTAGCCCCCTGTACAGTTTTACGTTTTTTTTCAAATGCACCCGTCTTAAGACACAACGAACACAGTCCACTAACGTTATCTCCATGCAGTTAGCCAAGCCGTAACGCTAACTAACGTACCTGTGCAGGAAGAAGAAGGCGCTGCGCTCCTGCGGCTCTCCAAGCCCGACTCACAGCTCCTGGAGCGCGTAGAACTGGAACATAGCTACAACCACCACTTTAAAAACCCATGGCGCAGGAAAATATTATATCCGGTCTTTCACCGATTTACAGGAGCAAAAATTTTTAGACTTCGTTACAGCTATGAATTGGAAAAGCAGAGAGTCCGTGCAAGCAAAACCCCTTTGTTCCTCACACGGGGCACGAACAATGGCATGTAAGCGCTCTCCGCTAGCTTCACCCCAGCACCCCCTTGCTCTTCTTGTGCATCAAGCCCTTTGCATTCCCTCCCATCTAAATCCACCCCTCCCCCCGGTAAGCGTTCAGCGGCACCGCGCATGGCTCTCCCTCTGCAACGCTTAATGTCTGCAGCCTGGATTAGCTGCTGAGTAGGTCTGCCATAAAGCCCTCACAGAGCAAAAAGGAACACAAGAAGAAGCAGCAGCTATTTTCTAGTATGCATGAAGTTTGCATACTAGTCTGTATTAATTAATACTGCAGTAACTGTATACCAGCCAAATATATATATATATATATAGTATAGTGGTAGTTTAAGATCTTGGCGTGTTTATTTATTGCAGTAGTTGCTCTCTGTAGTGGTATAAGCACTTGGCGTATGTATGTATTACAGTAATTGCGTCTGTTATTTATTTTATAACTACGGGCAATGCGTCTGTCTTCCTTGTAGCACCACCCTCAGTGTTACTCTATGCAATGTGAAAGCTTGATTGTTTCCTCTGTCCTGGAAGTCGCTTTGGATAAAAGCGTCAGCCAAATGAATAAATGTAAATGT
>JBBPDA010000145.1:20376746-20406301 GCA_037974385.1 Arnoldichthys spilopterus
GCTTGATTGTTTCCTCTGTCCTGGAAGTCGCTTTGGATAAAAGCGTCAGCCAAATGAATAAATGTAAATGTAAAAAAAAAAAAATATATATATATATATATATACACATAATTTATTTACTTTATACACAGTATGTATTTTTTAATCTGTTGGAACTGACAAAATAAGAATCAGTCAGTAGAGCCACATTAAACATATCTATCAAAAAGTATGATTTACAAATTATTTTCAGCATTTCACACACTGCATTGTTATAAACCGGACTCATCAGTGCTGGTCAGTGCTCTTTAAGTGAAGACAATCATGGCCTAATGGTTAGGGAAGTGGGTTTGTGACCAAAAGGTCACTGGTTCAATTCCAGTCAGCAGACCAAGGCCCCCAACCCACTGTTGGCTGACCACTGGTCCAGGTATGTGTGTGCTCACTGCATAAAATGCAGAGAGTATGTTTCAGTACATGTTGTATAACTGTGCATGAAATTAAGTTCTGGCAATATTTGATATGCTTAGAAAACCATACTGTGACCTAAAGTGTAATTGTCATGTTGTCCAACTCTAGCGTGAACACACACAGAGACTTCCTAGCTATCCAAAGTCTTTGATAAGTATGCTGACCATTTAAATCTTATGATGGCTGGAAATATGTTTTTTATGGGTTAAGCTCTATTTTAGAGACTGTTGACTGTTACAGTTACAACTCCCCCATTAATATCAGTTATCCTCCTTTAATGTGCCTTCAGTCTCCATCTACAGTGAACGGAGCACAGCAGAGCAATTGCCCCATCTACTGGGCACACATTGATAAAGACAAACACCTTTTTGTGTAAAGCCGTGATCAGTCATGGACAGTTTAAAGCTTAAGTTCAGCAAAAAAAAAAAAATACAAGTGTGCATAATTTTCCACTTATCTTAAATGTCAAAGTTATTTAGTCAAGACAAGACATGTTTGGTGGGAGAACATTGCTTCTTAAGTCTTGCACAGGAGCTGCAAGTGTTAGTGTAAAACAGGGTTTCTGGCATTATTATTCTTTGAGTGGTCATAAATATAATTTGCATAGCTAAAATAGTGCTACCATCAATTCTAAATTCTGAATTTTGTAATCAATTTGGTCATTTTTATAGAAAATAAGTATGCCTCCTATCATAAGAAACTTGAAAAAAGCTTGAGACCCCTGGAGGTGAGTTAGTGATGCATAAAGTTTGCATGTGAGAATTATTTCGAGAATTATTTTTTTAAACTACAGAAACTTTTCAAATCACACATATCATGACTCCCCAGTATATGCCACATTCACTCAACCTTTCTGTACTAGAAATCACTTTAGTCATCTTGCCAACTTAAACATCCTTCCAATTTCTGCTGTGACGCTAGAAAAATAGAGATATTATAACATATTAAATACATAAAGGTTTATTAAATACATTTACAAATTGATAAAATAATATTAAATATATAAATACTTGGCACCTCTGGATCAATATAATATTGTGCTGAAATATATAGTGCTACAGTGTATTGATTTTTTCTGCCACCTCTATATGTATATATTTATTCTATTCACAGGGTTATTCGAAGGCGATGCCTCCAGGGTTCAAGAACTTTTCCACTGTTTTCATGCAGCCAAAGTGTAAACAAAGCAAATATGTCCCCAAGGATGTTTCTCCAAGTTATTGACTATTGGTTTTTGCATAAAAGTAACTGCCTGTTATTACCTGAGGGGGATAGAAGATGTAAGGTCTTTTCCACTTCACTGAATTCTATTAGAAAAAGCCTTGAAAACATAGCCTATCATCTGAAACTGATGCTCCAAAAGGACAAACCTGAATATAGCCTGTAAATATACGTAGCTGTTTCTCCAAAAACCCAAATCTATAATTGGTATTGTCATTCTTTTTTGCTAAGTGCAATGAGCTTTTTTTTAATATATTTTCTCTATCCATACAGCAATATAAATATCTTTTTTTGTAGACAAACAGCACTGATGGCTCTAACAGTGCACAGTTTCCTCGCAAAACAAGTATGTCCTTGATCTGCTGCAATTCTGTTTTTAGTTTGAATCTTCTGCTTTGGATAAGAAACATCGCCATGGGGAACTGTACACTACCCAGCCATGGCTGACAAAATCTACCCCCCCTCCCAATGAGGCCTGTGCTTTCCTCTCTGAGCTCCAGGGGCTCTTTGATATGGTGTGTCTCAGCGGCCCCCAAAACGCAGAAGCAGCTCCTCTCCTCTCCTCACCCTGGCCGCTCACAGCTACACGCCTGGCAGAGCGCGATAATGCTCTGGTGACAGACGCGGGATGTGAGGGCCATACTAACTACAGCAGGGGAGTGACTGCAGTACAAATTCACAGCCTACATGCCCAGCCCTCCTCCAGAATGCTACAATCAGGGCTACAGCATTATCGCTGTGATGGAACAATTTTGGTCTTTTTATTCTTAAGTGCTGAGTGGGAACACTGCATGTGCGAAGTAAGACGAAAGCAGATATAATCATTCCACATTTGGGATTTATACAGTTACTGTAACTTTTTGAAAGTTTTTATAATAATAATAATAATAATAATAATAATTGTATATAATAATTATATTGGAGCAGAGAGAAGCTGCTTCTGTGTGGTGTATCTGAGACACACTATATCAGACAAAGAACCCCTAGAGCTCAAAAACACCAACTACCCTGTAGTGACTGTAGGATTAAAATGGTTTAAAATTATTAGAAACATTACTTATATTAACATACTTTAAAATTACGAAAGTTTCAATAGATTAAGTCACCATTATGTAAATAAAAGTCTTATAATAACAATGTTTAAGCTGACTCGAGATTTAGATAATTTATTAGATTAAATAGATTAGATAATTTCAAAGATTAAAAAGATCACTGTGGAGTTAAACAATGCCCCCTTGCGGTTTTACAAAAACAAATATTCCAAAAGTTTTCACATAAACCTCTGAACTACGATCACATGCGTTTACTCACAGGATTAGCTATCAACATAAAAATACAGCACTGAAGAAAACACATGATTTAGAGATATGCACTGATCAGCTACAGCATTAAAACCACAGACAGGTGAAGTAAATAACATTGATTATCTCATCACAATGGCTCCTATCCACAGGTGGGATATATTAGGCAGCAAGTGAACAGCCAGTTGTTGAAGTTCAACTGCTGGAAGCAGAAAAAACAGGCATGCATAAGGATCTGAGCAACTAAGACAAAATCCAAACTGTGATGGCTAGATGACTAGGTCAGAGCATGTCCAAAAACAACAGGTCTTGTGGGATGTTCCTGGTATGCAGTGGTCAGTATCTACCAAAAGTGGTCTAAGGAAAGACACCTGGTCAACAGGGACATGGACACACAAGGGTCACTGATGCATGTAGGGACTGAAGGCTAGCCTGTCTGATCCAGTCCTATAGAAGAAACTGCAGCATAAATTGAAAAAAATTCATGCTGGCTACAACTGAAGTGTCAAAACACACAGTGTATCACAGCCTGCGGTGTATGAGGTAGCATAGCCACAGACTAGTCAGAGTGCCCATGCCACTGCTGAAAGCAACTAAAAAAGGCACGTGAACATCAGAACTGGACAATGGAGCAATGGAAGAAAAAAAATTGTTCAGGAATGGCTGGAGGAAGATGACAAAGGGTTAAAAGTTTTGGTCTCCAAATTCCCCAGATCTCAATTCCATTGAGCATCTATGAGATATACTGGACAAACTGGTCTGATCAATAAGAGACCCCACCTCACAACTTGCAGCATCTAAAGGATCTGCTGCTAACATCTTGGTGCCAGATACTATAAGCGCACTTTCAGAGGTCTTGTGGAGTCCATGGCTTGAGAGGTCAGAGCTCTTTTTGGGGGACCTACACAATATTAGGTAGATGGTTTAATGTCATGGCTGATCTGTGTATGTCAGACAAATGTCACTCAAAATAAGTGCAAATACAGCACAGAAAAGGTCATGTTAGAATGGGAATGGGTAGCTCATTTCTTTTCTCTATAGACACTGCTCTGTAAGTTGATGGATCCCAAAGCCATAAAATATTTATCTAAAATCTCCACCAAGGCAAGAGCCATATTTGGGTCAAATGACCATGACCAGCCATTTACAGTCTCTTCTCTCTCTTAATTGGACACATCTTATTTGCCATTTACTTTGTGCTTCCTATGGCCATACAACGCTGAAGTAAGCTGAAACCCTACTTTAGGGAAGTGCTGAGACAAGCCATCATCTCATTTAGAGCCAGACACATATCAACCTCCGACTGACCTAGCCTCAGACATGTCCCTCTCCATTAAATTAAACCATAAGTCAGCAGCACACAAAATGAGATCTGGTGTACTTAGGTGTAGAGGTTGCAATATGACAAACATCTAATATGATACTTCATGAAACTTTCACAAAACATGATATAAAACGTATCACAGTATTTGTTTGCACAGACATATGTTTTTATCTGTTGGAACAGGCAAAATGGAACCAGTAATAATAAATAAAAATCACACAACTTTCACACACTGCACTAAATATACTTAAACATTTTCCTCTGTTTATAATAAGACATACATTGATCAGTGTTCTTTCAGCACTGATATCACAATATGCTCAGAAATGCATATTGAGACATCTTGTGAAATAATTTATGATAATAATTATGGACATACTATCCCATCTCTAGGTCAGTGCTGGTTAAAGGTGAGCAATATGGCAAAAATACAAATTTTTGTTTGATGATACACAATATTCACAATGTTTCGTTTCTGAGTTTTGAGAAGTCAGAACTCCAAACCGCACATTTTGCACTGACTGTCCGAATGAACTGAACTCATTATGCTCTCAGAACTTTACTGCCAGAGAAGAGCTGAACAGGTTCTAACTGGTGTGGGTTTTCTACTGACCGGCTTAGTGGCTTTATATCACTGTGGCTTACATAGTACCTCTGTAAGAAAGCAACAGAGTAAAGCCTTATTACACCTACCCAGATTAAAGAAATAGGTTGTGTGTACACAGTGTACCTCATGGCCCCTGCTTGGTGGAGTGAGTTTACTTTGTTGAAAAACACTTCACAGCCTCTTAGATAGAGTGTCAAACAGCAGGGAAGGGAAATACTGGATCCAAGCGCAGACAAAAATCAATGCAGAGTGTAATATGCTAAGGAAAATAGAATATCTGCCACTGGTAGTAATTCATTTCTCTAATGGCTTTTTGTGAATACGTACAGAGTGTTCCCTAATATTCATATCACAGTCATTATACAAGCTTGTAATTTGTCGCCCATAATGGCAGAAGTGAAAGCTGGCAGCAAAAAGACATTTTTACTCCTAAATTGCTGTAGCTTGACAGTTGTGGGGGGTAAAGACACATGCACAGAGAGAAAAAAAAGAGAGAAACAGAAAGAGGAAGGAAGAGAGAAAGAGAGACAGACAGACAGAAAAATAAAGAGAGAAAAAAAAACAGATAAAGAGGATAGAAGAGAGAGTAAAAAAGAGAGACAGACAGATTAGAGGAAAAGAGATGGAGGGAGAGGGAGAACGAGAAAGAAAGAAAAAGGGCTTGTAATGAAAGGCTTTTATGGACTAAAATGCTGCAGAATAATGTGCAGAGGAACAGGGGTGTTTTGATGAGCCTCAGTGAGTGTCTGAGTCTCATAGCACGGCAGGGTAATGGGGGTTCACATAGGCTGCATGGTCACTGTATAGGATGCGCTGAGATGGAATTCGATGCAAAGCAAACAGCTGCTTGCTTTTACTTCTCAAACTCAGCAAGCCTCTCAAACACAACGCACCTACATCCACTCTATCCATACTCAAACCTCCCTCAGGTTTCCTTTTCCCTCCAGTATTTCTGTCCTTGTGTTCTTTTTTCTTTTTTTGTTGTGTTCTTTCATTACATTGTTCCATTTTGTTGGCCATGAACTGAAGTCTACTGCCTTCATCTAGGGTGTCTAAAGCCCTTTAATTGGATTACCAAAAGCCTTTTGCCAATTCCTCTAACCAGAGGTTCTTATTTGGAGAAACAGGTTGAGTAATTAAATCAAAGCACAATTCGTTTCGTTACAAGTCTTTGTCTGATCACAGTGCCGATGCATCATGCACACAGCACAAGGGTATGTGTGCGTGTCTGGCACATGCCAGCTCTCATGCAACGTTCTCTCACCATCACATACACGTGACATTGTAATGAGCGCCTGCATCCTCGCCTCATTGCTGCCAGAGGCTGCTGACGAGTCAAGGGGAGCTGATTTTCAGCACAGGAAGCCATTTTGTTCTTGCTCCACGTAATGAGACAGATCTGTAAGGCTTGAGGATGGAGGTGGGGGGTGGGGGGGTTGCTTGAATGCGCACACACACACATACAGTGTGCAAGCAGTGTCAATCCAACAGGGAAAGAGTGAATCAGGGCAGTTTGCTCTATGCTCCACAGGCACACACCCTGTACTGGCTCTTGGCTCCTGGCTGCAGATATTGTGAAACACGAAACAGCCTTGGCTTTGTGAGCTTGCCATTTTAGCTCTGCTTTTCCTCTAATCAAGGGGGGGGCCATGTGACTTTCTGCATGAAGTAGCAGAGCTCCCGCTGATTCCGAGTGCTTGTGTGTGCGAGAGTGGAGCAGCAGTGAGTGCTTTGCATGAGCGTGTGCTGGACCAAGCAGGGAGGGAGAGGCATTAGCACTGGCTTTCTATTTTTACCATGTTCTCTCCATATAGGCTGATACTGCCTTAACATGAAAGCACAGTTCAGTTTGGATGCCCTCGTATGCAAAAAGTGCACACAATATTACAGATTGCCAGTGGGCTTCTGCCACCGAAACTGTAAATGTGGTGGCAAAAAAGCAGGGCACCCAACCAAGGTATGCAGGAAGATGGGAAAAGTCAATTTTTTTATTCTGAAACATCCACTAAAAAAGGTCAAGTTAAGGTTTATTGGTAAGGTTACACCATAAAAACAAGGCACTTCATGTTCTAGATACAAATATGTGGAATGTGAGGAAGAATGCAGTGCAACCCTCATATCCAAAACTGCATAGAGTCAATATGAGGTTTGCAAGTGAGGTTCCACCACAAATATTGTCCAAATAAAGGAAGAAATGCAGCTCAAACAAAATGGCTCCAACACTGCACCAAGTCTACATAAATGCAAGAGCAAAGGGGGAAGTCCTCATATCCAGATGCAATGAATGAAAAATTGGTTTTGCAAATTGGGTTCCATCAGTATTACTGTGAGTGTGGTACAGACAGCAGGAAACACAACTCAACACTGATCAAACTCTACAGGTATGGCACAGAATGAGAAAAGCCTAGTTCAGGAACCCATATTCACAAGAAACACAGTTTACACTCTTAGTGAGGTTTCAGCATGAATATGGTACAAATAATGCAAGAAATTCTGCTTAAAGAGCACAGTACTAACTAAGCCTCATTTGCCTCAAATTCAAACACGGAATATGACTAACTTTTGGCTTGCAGTGGGTTTCTACAACCAACACTCTACAAATGCGGCAAGAAATGCACCACAGATACGTCTGTAAGTTTGCAAGATGAGGTAAAGCACAGTTCAAACCCTCACATTTAAAAGGTGACCACATCTTGGCCTGTTTCAGGTAACTCTGCACCATGTCTATAGGTACATAGGAGGATGGGGAGCCACTGAGGCCCAGGATACACACACTCCCACGCAGCCCACATAAGCACAGGAATGTAAACAAAGCGAGACTTCAAACAGTGCCATGTGTTAGGAGGAGGGGCAAGGACTGGGAGTCGTGAAAGGGAAGGAGATAGCATCGTATTTCCAGGAGAGGTGAATATCACAATCAGGTTTTATGGAGCGCTGCTGCCTTTTATGGAGCAACGCAGGGAGAGCCCACACAAAAGCCTCATTTCAACATGAAACAACTGTCTCTCCCACTCTCTTTCTTTTCCCCTGTCTCACTCTGTCTCTCCCCCTTCTCCCTCCCTCCTGCCCTCCCTCCTCCAGCCAAAAAAGAGAACAATCACACAGGACACACGGCTGTGGAAATTTCCATGACCACACTCATAAAAAATGTACCCTCGTGAACATAATCTACTTGATTTTAAACAAATGTTATGTGCCAAAATGTTGGCTTGCTTATCCACAGAGCTGCCAGAAAGGCTTTCATGGCTGGGTCTTGCACCAAGATAAGTATCTCGCTCGGGAGCAACCAAGGAAACTGTTTGCATTGTTTTGATGCCACTGGGACAACCTGTGCATCCGTCTAAACTTGCCTCGATAGGGCATGTTTCAAAGCCTGTGTTCTGATCTTTATCCCAGTGAAGGTAGAGGAGATGTGTCATGTGCTTCATTATTATGTTGGTGGTTCCACACAGTTGCTTACTCAGTTCAGTGAGGCACAGTGTGATTCCAACACATCAAACATATGGACTTGGTTAAGACTTCATTTGAGGTTTTTTAGGAGTAAAAGGTAGGAGTGTCTGATGCTGTGACTCACAGAGAAACAATGGTGCCAGGTGGTAAGGTCAGGTTTCTATCTATTTGCCATTGCATGTAACTCACCACAGCATTTCCAAGGCTATATTACCACTTGAGACACAGTGCATAGGACTACAGTTTGCTCATCAATACCAGTATGCCACCTTTACTCATGACAATTTCCAGCCTAAGTCTGCTAACCCTCTTCCGGATGATCAAGGTGCCATGCAATAAACCTTTTAGTTCAGTTATGACCCTTTATCCACAGTTGATCCATTGCCATGGTTGTCACAGTCATATTAAAGGACTAAACTACAGAAGAAGGGCTCCCCTTCTAAACTGTGCATTGTAACTCCTAACAGTTTGACAAAACAAGGTCCTTGTCGTGCCCTATATCTCTTCTCAAGGCCTCCCCTTGGTGCAGAGATAACCTATAGCTTTATGAAATTTAATACTGCCATTAATCTGATAGGAGGTTCCAAATTGAATCTGCTGGCTAGGAGATTCCCCATGTGGATGCTGGCTATTAAATCTGAAGGCCCTCAGATCTCTAGTCGGGTGTAATTTGTGCCATGTCTCCCAAGGGGTCTTTTTACTTGATTCACACACTCAGTTGTGGCCAGAAGCCTTCTTAAGATGATTCTGCCACAGAGCTCTCTTTAGAGCATGTAAAAGTATTTTGTGCAAAAGTCTTATGTACCAGCCATGCAATATCTAACAGTGTTCATTCAGAAAATAATATCATTATTGTTTATATATCAATAACACGGACAAGCATAGTAATAGATAGATAATAATACATAATAACATTTAAGAAAAGGATCTGTTTCCAAAGTATTAAGTCACTCATTGTACAGAAGAGATTACCTAAAAAACAGAGCCAAAGCAGAGACAGTTCTCTCTAGGCCAGTAGTTACCAACTTTGTTCCTGGACATCTACCTTCCTGTGGAGTCTAGTTCCAACTACACCTGCTACAGCTAACTAACTTCTACAGAAGTGCCTTCAGTCACCCACAATCCTTCATGCTCAGAACAACACCATTTAAAAATTATCATAAACAGCTGTCAATAGCGAGATGTTGTAACACCACAGTTTGAAGACAAAGACCACCTGATTTGGACTGGTCCTACTTGTGAGGAATGTGATCCCTTTGTAAATTAGACTTGACATTAGTGTTCGGCAAGAAGGTGTTGAGCATGTTAGATGCAGGTTGGAAATGAACTCTGCAGCAAAGCAGATCTCTGAGAAGAAGGCTGGTGACCAGTGCTACTTGCATTTCGACAAGCTCCACACCTTTTTGGGGTAGAGTGTATAGACTGAAAAAAATAACCCATTGGATCAACTTAATTGATCTCAAATGTAAATGGATTCTACAAAATATCTGACACTGACTCAATGAAGCTGTGACTCAATGATGTACTGCTGCCAGTTTAAGCCAATTTATTTTGTATTAGACTAAAAAAAAACATGAACCATGAACAGAAACTAGAAAAGGTATTTCCTTGAATAAATTTGGAATATGTCTTCAGAATGATAAACAAAATGTGTTTGAACAATTGTTTTTACTATTCCCATTGTATATTTTTTGTTGGTTTAGTGCTGCAAAGTAAACTTTTTAAACTTTCTAAACTTAAAAAAGGAGCGAGCGCGATATTGACACCCCACCCCCCACCCCCACCACCCTTAAAACGGTTGGCTTTTTTTAATGCACTTGTGGCCACTGGTCCTCTGATGAAATGCGTGTATGACCACAACTTGTTCCTTATTACCAGTGAAAAGGGGCTGACGTCATATGAGATAGGGGGCACTCAATACACGGATGTAAACCAGTCTGAGAGGCTATTCAGGTCACAGCAGCGTTCTCCCTCTGCACAGGAAGTCAGAGCCCTGAGATCACGTACGAAAAGTACTGAGCGCAACTGCTGGAACACAGACGTGGAGCCACCACGCAACCTCCCGCTGAGTCAAAAACACACTCCGCTCAAGAGTGCACTCGCTAGTCTTTTTCTTCTCCGCCATCACGTAAGCGCATTGTAAAGTGCTGCGCACTTCAGCTACGGTGCGGAACATGACACACGAAGCTCCCCATCAAAGCTCCTGTGATCTATGCGCCGCGCGCCTTTTCAGAACCACAAGGCTCGCGTCAGCCGTGCGACACCTGGCGCGAAAGTGCGTTTAGCCGAGAAGCAGCTGCAGCTCTTACCTGGGCAAGCACAACCTCCAACAGACATCTTCTCACATGTTTGGCTCTTCTCGTAACAGAAAGCTGCTGTCGAGTCCACGCGCTGTGAGCATGGGCTTCCTCTGAGGAGCAGAAAGAGACGGGCGAGGGGAGGGCAGTGAGGAGGAGGAGGAGTGCAGAAGGGAATAAAAATGTAGAAACAAGAGCTAGCTCGGCAACAAGCAGGAAGCAGGAATTACGCTCCTGCTCGACTCTGCGCCCCGCCTCATTAATATGCAAATTGCAACAGTTGTGGGAGGGGACGATATAAGAGAGAGAGGAGAGGAAGTGTGACAGTGAGCCAGAGACAGTGTGGAAGAGAGACAGAGTAAAAGAAAGAAAGGGAGAGAAAGAGAGTAAAAAGACAGAGAAAGGGAGAGAGACAGTAAAAGAAAGAGAAAGAGAGTAAGAGAAAGAGAGGGAGAGTGCAAGAAAAGCAGAGAAAGAGAGGGAAAGAGTAAAATAGTGAGTGTAAAAGAGAGAGAGAGAACGAGAGAACGTGTGTAAAAGAAAGACATTATAAGAGAAAGAGAACCAGCATTGTTAAAGTAACCTGTGAGACAGATTTTAGTACACACACTGGTCACGTGGTGTATTTTTTTTCTTCGGATGTGTTGGCTATTTTTGCCCTGTGCTGCTGAGGGAGGAAAACAGAGTCAGTTAAAGCCCAGAGGCCCAGAGTCATTACAGCCTAGTGGAGCTATGGTACCACACACACACTGCTCTTGTCATTCCCTATGGTCTGCTGCACGACTCACCCCAGCCAGAGTGAGACATACACTCCATCTTTAGCTGCATTACTGATGTCTCTTGTCCTCTTCATAGAGCCCTCCCTTTATCTTCTCTCCACCTTTAAATTACAGCCTCTCTCTCCATTCCCATACATTCCCTTCTCTTTGTGTTCCCCTTTCTTTTTCCATCTCTCCACCTTCTCTTTCCTTGTCTGCCAAAAGCACTCATTTATTTGTGCTGACAGGCGAGCGGTAACGTTAAGGCCTACAGACAGTATTGATTAAAAATGCAAAGCCCACCTGGAGCGCAGGGACACTGGGGACTCTGAGAAGCCTGAGAGACACACGCTAATGAGCGGAGTGCTGCTGTTGGTGGTGGGGATGGTGTTTAAATTGTAAGAGGAACAAGTCTCTAAAACTAATTTGAGGATTTACTAAACAAACACTTAACACATCCGTCATAACTGCACAGGACTCTGCTGCTAATTATCCCACTGCTGTTACGAAGCACCTGCAGTCAGCCTTTGTCTTCAAGCTCATTCTCAATGCTGCCTCCCCCTGAGCCTCAGTGGCTCTCGTTCTTTCCCTCCTTGGAGAACATGCAACCCCTGGTCCACCTGGCATCCCTCGGTGTTGCCCTATGATCGATCCCTTCACTTTCACCCCACCTGCCTCTCCTTAAAGCTTTCCCTCCGGCGAGCCACCAAATCTCACACACCACTGAGTCCTTCAGACTGCCTGTCAAGTCTGCTGACTGCTCTGCCACTGGAGCTTTAAGAAACCCTGGAGGGGTGTGTGTGTGTGTGTGTAGGTGGGTGGGTGGTTGTGGGTGTGTAACGGGCTGAAAGGCTGAGTTACAGCCTCTTGATCTCACAAACATACATCCCAGCGAACAGGGATGTGTTTAAAGCAGCCCGTCATGGGCCTTTGTTGCTTGTCACTCAAAATCGATATGCTGACAAAAGAGACAGCAGTTTTCTCAGAATGCACCAGGGCTTTCCCGTCATCGCATTAATGGCAATGCAGGCAAAGGTGAACTTGTCCTAATTATTGTCAGGCATTTAGGTAAGAGGTCCAACGGGTTTTACATGAACTCACCTGCTTTTAAATTCAATAGCATGACTTTCTCACTAAAGCCTGAACTAATATCAGGAGCAGGAGGCTGCCAAAAAGAGTGAAGAACAAAGAGATGCGCAGTATGACAGTAATTTCACAGCGAAAGGTCCTTGGTGCCACTGAGGCAGCGGCAGCTTTTGTGGGAAATGGCTTTTTTTGTTTTCTGAGCCAGAGATTGGGGCTTTGAAGCCCTGAGCCTAAGAAAAGGCACTTAACCACTGACTGCACAATCAGCTCTACTCACCATCCCTCTCCCTCACGCTTTCTTTCTCTCTCTCTCTTTCTCTCACACACACACACACATACCACAGCTCCACTAAAAACAATGATGGTCCCCCTACTGTCTATCCTTCACTCTCTTTATCAGGTTGTACAGCAGTGTGAGAGCCATAGTGGTTCACCTGAGTGCAGGAACACACTCACCTTTTCTCCAAGCCACGGCGACAACCCCACTGCAGGCACCTGAGAAACACGCACACAAACACACAGTAAGAGTCAGCTCTGACAATCAGTTAACACACAAAGCAGAACATGCAGTCTGACACACTGTTCTCCACAGCACAGCACAGCATCACTGTCACTGAGCTCAGAGCGTGATGGCAATGACATTGCTTTACGCAACAGTAAACAACTGACATGATCTCTCATCAACACTAATATCCTTACCACCTTTAAAAATCTCTTTCCAAATCTGCGATGTTGTGTTGGAGAGCAAGCACTGAGTGCCGACGATCTGGAGCTGGGTCAATTAGCCTTTAAAAAAAGAAAAAAGAATGGACTGACAGAGAGCAAGAGAGAGAGAGAGAGAGAGAGGGAGAGGGAGAGGGAGAGTGAGGTGATGTTGTGGAGAGCGAGAAAAGGAGGTAGGAGAGAGAGAGCTCACAGATCCAGTGGAAAAAAAGGGGGGAAAAAAATATGACGCAGATCCAGAGCAACTTCTCTCCAGCCCGCCGTACCCGGAGAGGGCACAGTCGCCATGGCAACCGTAGAGCAGTGATAGCTCGCTGGGGCACACAAGGCACGGCATTATTCTGTCTCTCACTCGCTGGAAATACACAGCTCCAGGCAGCCAGGCAAGCACGCACACACACAGGCAGGAAGGCAGGCAGGCAGGCAGGCAGACAGGCAGACAGGCGGGAGTCTCACATTCAATTAACTCCACCGGCCCAGGGCCCCACAGTCCGGCCGCCTATGGCCAACTGCAAGGACAGATTGATCATTAAAGGCCAATCACAGATCAGGCTGAAAATTAACTCTTGGAATCCTTAGGGCTATTATTCACTTATTCAGATTAAGACTTACATAAGATTTGATTCATACTGTGAAAATGATACATACACAAACCAGTACTGGTGCTGCCAATTTATCTTTATGTCTGGTTAGAAAGTCAGCATAAATAGTTCAGCTGCCATGATCACGGTCAAGCAGGGCAAATCACACAGAGAGAGGCTAAGTCTGACCCAAGTTCCAATAGCAGTAAAGTTATGATTGATCAGGTCTCTGAGGGTGTGAAGCCCCTGTAGTGACATCTTTTATTAATGAAATGAATCGGCCACAACATACTAATGTGTTAGTGAATTATGTTAGGTGTGGAAATGAGATAATTATTTTGTAACCACAACTTAGTATGGTGTGGGAAGAATATAAATAAGTAGTTTCTATGGTTGACTACATCATAGCCACAGTTTAATGATCTCATTACCATGCATTAAGTCTCAGCTATGACTTAATTAGTCCATTCACACACATTACCATGTCATGCCTACAACTTAATTCATGACCATGCACCATTTTTTTTATTAAGAAGGGATGTCAGCAGTGGCATCGTAACCAAGGAGATATCTAATCCACAACATACCACATCCCACATACTAATAAATGTGAATGTGACGAAGTTGTTTTATGCACTTATTGTCGTGTTTGTCCATTGATGCTTTTGCATTGTGTATGTTAACATGTGACGTTTTTGTGTGTGATTGTGTCTATTTAAGTATAATATCTAGTATTGTCTGTTTTTAGCACCCACTAATAGAGCACATCTGTCTATCTAGAATATATTCTGTAGAAGTAACTACTTTCACCAATTGTTCAGTAAACATGCATGCTGTGACTGCTCATTACTTGCTGCACTCTACCTAAGATGTGGATGGTCCTACACAAAAGGAGGATTATATAGAATAATAGGAACAGAACAATGCCAACTTAAAAATGCACAAACTACATCAGCGTAATGTAGTTTAGGTGAAGAGTACATCATATGCAACCCAGAAGGCTTAGGAACATGTGCCTGTCCTGCTCATCAGGGAATTAAAAAAAAACTTAAGCTCTAAAAACACTGGTTGTAGCCAAAGGGATATTGGATATTTTGCTGTTTTTATAGTTTGAAGAGTAATATCTATTTCCTGCCTAAAGTAATAAGTTTAAGCTGCAAAGACAAAGTAAAGAAGGAGAAGGGGAAGGTGATTTTCTCAGTGCTTTTTTTCATACTTTCTTCTTACCTTGTCCCAGCAAAACCAGTAGAAAAATTCTTCATGCTGCTTGAATGATGAGACTATAAAGAAAGGTGACCTACTTTATTGTGTCACCTCTCTCAGCAGCCAGCTGCCATGGAAGATGTTCTGGCCCAATTTAAATAGTCTTCTGTGCATGAACATACAAGTACGAGTGGGTGGGAGATCGTTGGTAAAAAATGATGCTGTGCAGCTGTACTGACTTCAGCCTCCACCAGTAATTAGCCGTAATGGCAGAGCAGTGCAGTTCACTTGCAGTCCACAAATTCTTATATAAACATCCCCCAGACCTCTGCTGGATAAAAGGAATCAGATGCAAAGTTAATTACAAAAAAGAATATTTGCAGCAGTTTTTGTATTATTTGGATTATTACAGAGGGGGGGAAACCTCCAGCCATTCTAGGCCTCCAGAGAAGCCAAATGATTTCTGAGAAACAAAACGTGTGCACTTTTTGGAATTTTTTTTTGATACAAACATTAAATTGAAATTTAAAGCAAGTACTGTAGCAAGTATTCTTACATCACAACCCTGTTTGGTTAAAAAAAAGTAAGGTTTTATTTTTGAAATATCCTGCATAAAAAATATTTATTTTTCTCTGTGTTGTCTATGCTGACACAGTGGTATGAAAACGTTTGGGCTAAATCCTGGTCAAAACTTCAGTTACTGCAAGCAGCAGAAGGCAAAAAGATAAAATATCCTATATATAATATAATATTAGTGTATTTAGAGTAAGGCCAAGTTTAAAGACTAAATATACTACGACTCCTTAAACCTTGTGCCATCAATCAGCAGCCATGGCTCCTTTAAGCAGCTACCTAGCACTCTGAAAATTAAAACTGATGCTTGCAAAGAAGGAGACAGCTATAAAAGGGTAGAAAAGTGTGTTCAGGTACCAGTTTCCTCAGTTTTCAATTTAATTAAGAAATGGTGCCTAACAGGAACAGCAGAGGTCAGGTTCCCTCGTTTGACTGAAAAGACCTTCAGGAAGATTTAACACACTCTGCACTGGTGGTGCACTACACTGTCTAGCTACATATACACATATATGACCTTCATTAAGGAGTACCATAAAGTTCATCATTAGAAGTTTGCAAAGCAACATATTAACGAGCCTGATGCAGTTTGGAAACAAGTCCTGTGGACTGATTAAATTATATAACTTTTTGCTACAACAAGGAAATGTATGTTCAGAGAAAAAGGGGTGCAGACTCTTATGAACAGAACTCCAGTTCTTATTATTGACCTCTTCTCCAAACATTAAGCATGAGGGTGGATCAATTGTGCTTTGGGCTTGTTTTGCAGCCAGTGGCACAGGGAATATTTTTCTGGTATAGGAGAGAATGGATTCATTTAATACAAATAAACTTTTGGAAGCAGACCTCAGACCATAAAAAAGCTAAAGATGAAAAGAGGTTGGTTCAAAATCTACTATGGACTACCTAAAGAGGTGCAACTTGAAGGTTTTCCTTGGTCCTTACAGTCCCTTGACCTGAACATCAGTGTTGATCTAAAAGACTAATATGGCAACATGGTGTTCTGTTGGTGAACACTAATATCACATTTCACCAAAAGGCCAAGAACCAGGAAGAGTCCATAGGGGGAACCATGGGCCAAAGTGGAACCAACGAAAATGCTTGATTTAGCCTGCCATTCTAGCATCAAATTTTTTTTAATGGTACTCTTTAAGTGGATTTAGTAACAAAACATAGTGTTATAAAATATAAAGAAAAAACATAACCTTTCACATATAATTATCAATAACTATAACTCATGTAAATACACATATTTAGCTAGCACTTAATAACAAACTGTAGCAGGTGGCTACAAAGTCAAGAGTTTTTTTTATTTTTTTTACTTAATTTGATGGCAAAGTTAGCATGCCCTGCATGTAAAAAACACTACTGTATTATGCAAAAACAGTTTAGTCACATATACTGAAAATACTTAGTTTATTAATTTGTTGGTAACAAATATAAGTAAATGTGTTGCTTGATTGCTGTTTTTTCTTACTGCTTTTCTACATCATCCACCCCCAAGCTTACAGTATGCTACTGTACCTATATTAACCATTACACTATTGCTCCCTAAGACAAAATGTGCTGTCCCAAAGCCTACAGAATATGCTTAAAATTATTGCCAAAAGAACAAAAAAGATGCATCAAATTTTTGACTATAACATCAATTATAAACATGCAGGGAAGTCAGTGTGGGTATACACTGAGGGTAATAAACACCCTGCCAAACACTGTAACCTAATAAAGGTATTAGACAATTCTCAGTTCAGTGCTCAACACTATTACACTAGCACTACATAATTTAGCCCATCTGGTGCAATTACAAGATTAACAATTAATTAAATTGTCTAAGATGAGTAAATATGATAAGGTCTAAATAAACAAAAAAAATTCTGTTTAAAAGATGTTATGTTTATAACCTGCACACACACCAGAAAAATTAAACTTACATGCGACTGAAGCAAAGCCAAATGTTCATTCTGATTAGAAATCTAGTGATGGATAACAGTAACCTATGACAATGACAAAAAATGTTACTAAAGGACTCCACTGCTGTTACTATAAAATTATGCTGTCCTAAAGAATGACTAAACCAAGTACACTGGTGACAGTTGGAAGAGCTTTTTGTTTTTGCAGAAGTCTTTGAAAGTCAAATACTTCCTCCACATTTGCTCAGAGGGCAAACATTCTTAATACTTGGAAAGGAAAACCTTTTGTAGCATATTGGAATAACACAAACACCACATTGCTTTAATATACCTTAAAACTGTTCTTTAGAAAACCAAAGGTGGCATCACACAAATAACCGTTTTTTGCATTCCTAAAGAACGTATAGCCAGTTCACCAGAAATGCTCCCATAAGAGCTTTTTTAAAAAATAAGGTACAATTTAACAACCTTAAGTAGAGAAGAACTTGAAGCTTACTTGAATCTATTTGGAGTAACTAAGAATAATTATGAGCCAAATGACAATGACTAAGATGACACATATACACAAACGTTACAGATCATTTGAATATAAATAAGAACTTTCCATGTATCCAAATCAAGCAGTGAACACACAAACCCACACACACACAAATTATAAGCAACGGGAACAATTCTTTGTCAAGAACAGAGATTTAATACAAAAACAATGTTACACGATTGTACATTGTGCAAGCCCAACTTAAATTTCAAAAGAACAAAGCTTGAAATTAAGCACGACACTGGTTTTGTGCAGCTAAGTCTGACCCATAAATATGCTTACATAAATGGAAAAAAAGAAAATTAACATTTTTCCTACCCAATCCTCCCTCACAGTTACAAGCCCTTAAGGTCCTGGTAATGGTGGCTGCAATATATGTGCAGCAACTCTCCTTTATCTAGTCCATGTCTGTAGAATCAAGCTCAGCAAGGAACTTCTGGCACTTTGCAAGAAGAACATTAATTGCCTCATTGACCAGAACTTCAGGTGGTAGGATTCCAGTAGACTCCACTGAGACTGAAACAGAAGCAAGTAATTTAAAACTTTGACAATGGTTTGATTACTTATGTTTGAACATAACTGAAAACTTACATATGAAGTGGTCCCTCACTCTTCCTAGCTTTACCAAGCTCTTTAGGTCATCATGCCGAAGTACTTCTCTGCTGCATGTGTCTAGGCGACTGTTGACCACCTTGGCTACCTGTCTTCCTAAAATGAGCAAGATGTACAAGAAATCATTTAGAACCTGTGTGTGCAAATGCTTGGAATTCTATGAAGGTAGCAGATGTTCTTAATCTGAAAGCAGGGTCCTACCATCAATGTTCTCTACTTCAATGACTCCAGGTGAGAAGCAGCGCTTCAGTCTTTCAGCCTTTTCACCTTCAACAGTCTGAAGTATTGTGATCTCTGGGAGTAGTCTGTAGCTAGCAGTGGCCACCGGGGAAAACTTGGCATGGTCTTTACCTGAATAAGGAACAGAGTAGACAGTTACAGACATGCAAACAAGCAACATTATGTAGCCTACATTATTCTTTTCTGATTATACTAATACTACATTAGTATGTAAAACAATTCCAAAGATTTCAAAAGTATGAGTATAATGAGTCAATGTGTACTTATGTCAATGAGTATAAAAAGCTGCTGCTATTTTTGGCCTTTCCAGATATAAAATGGTTTCTAAAATGCTAATTGTACACATCCATCTATTAATATACACATTTTTTTCAAATCTTTGTCAGAACATTTCATAATTAGTGGTGTGTAATATGGCAATAAAGAGTAGAAAAAGTAAGTAACACTTTTGATTTGTAAAAACATACAAAAAGAACCAGTAGCAACACATTTAAAAATACTAAAAAAAAACAAAGTCACATTACTTAATAGAACAAATGTATTCACCTATTCCTTTAACACAGTGCATAACTATGTCAAGCTCCTGTCCAGGTCGGAGCTGTGCCAAGAGGATGTCTCCATGCACAGGACCAATCTTACTGTCAGCAAATACATCAGCCTGGTTTCCAATAGGTACCCATGTTATATCCTTTGAATACACTGAAATTGGATATCAAACAAGAGGTTTAGTAGCTTTCCCATTTAACAACACACTGAATGAATTATAAAAATAATATAATGTAACTGTAACTTATATTTTAACTTAAATCCACAAACACAAATACCTTTAATTATTCTAGATTTCTCACAACACAAATATCTTAAATTAAATTAGTGTCTGATGTTAGGGTAAAACAACTCTATTTCTGTTTATTAACATCAAGTAATCTTTCAGCCTATTTGATCTATTTATCTATTGTCAATCTATTAATACAACATAGTCTGTCTGGTCTATAGGGTATTTAGGCTACATTCACAAATATAATTTTTTTCACTTGATTACATAAACTATCATTCTACACGACACTTTCAGCTATTCCTTCTACAGGATGGCAAATTACCTTAAACAACACTGAACTGTATGAAAGTCATCTCACTTTATCTTCTTACCCATATGATTAAGGTACAGTTCCTTTGGATCTGACGAGTCTTTTGAGGCCCTAGGATTCCTTGTACATTTGATCTTCAACTGAAGCTGAATCGTATCAATTTCTGTGCCTTCTTCATCACCTAAGAGAACAAACCAAAAAAATGTAGATCACTGGCTCAGATAAAGTACTACCATAAATCAATGAAAAGCTTTTCATGGATAAAAACAGCAATAACAACCAAAAACCTTTACCAGCATTTCTGTACTCAAAAAGACGAGGATCAGCTTTGATGGGTACCAGACCAAGTCTATGGGCTAAAATCTCATCCTGAATGATGGATGTGTTGTTGTAAATGAAAGCCTTCTCAATTGCCATAGTTGGAACCTAAACGTAACGATCACATAAAAGGAGACGTTGCGGAAAAGTTACTGGTAAATATATACTGTGTTAGCTTTCTGCTGATTCTAATGCTAACTCACTAGGAATCGAGCAAAGGAAATACCTCGGCAAGTAAAATCCGACGAAAAGCGTTAGCAATGGCAGCATCTATTCCCACCATATCAAACTCCAGAGTGTTTTCATCCATGTGAACAACGTCGAGCCTAAAATTCTGTTTTAACAGAGTATGCAAATTTAAAAACGAAGGGAAAAAAAGAGTTTAAAAGCTATAACGAGATTATATATATGCTTTAGTAACACATTACTCAACTTGCTAATAAAATCTGATACCTCTTTAAATTTCCGGAGATCCCATGCGTCATCATAGCCAGGATAATTTCCCGGAAAATCGGTAGAATGCACCTGTAGACCATGGAAATTAGCACTGTACATCATGTAAGCAGATCTACTTATAAAAAAATCGTGCACATAGAATTACAGGGAGATGCTGTCAGTGGGAGTGGAAACATGATCAGCTACAGTCACTCAGAGAACTGTACACCTATCATCCCCCACACTGTATTTAACCGAGAGGTCCCTTATACAGAATGAATATGAAATTCAACTGATAGACTTACATTTCTAACTCCAAATTCACCCAAAATCACTCTGTCGCGGATCTCATCCACGTTTCCCATAGGCGCCGCCATCTTGACTGCGCTTGGTGACTTCTCTACGCGTTGGGGCCCAGGGCTTCGCTCCTTTTCAAAATAAAACCCACTCAGGTCTTATTGACGTCTCATTCGGTATGGGTCAAAAATACAAAATACTGTGAAATGCGTTCACGTAAAATGACTTGCATTGCATATAAAATATCAGAGTTCATTATGCTACGTTGATCCCGCTGGTTTTGAATGAGTAACGGACTGACTTTTATTCTGTGTAAACTTTAGCTGGGTGTTTTTGTTATTGCGCGCCTTTCGGCCACTGTGGTCCCCACTCGCCCAAGTAACCGTTGGTTGGAAGCGAGTGTGTGTATGGAAAAAACGAAACACAATCTGTCAAAGTTCTCTTCATTTATTGCATACATTTTATTTAACCCCCGAGTCGCCTGTTGCTATTAAACCAAAGCCACAAAGGGCTGCATTTGTTATTTCGAGCGCAGCCGAGCAGATATACGGCAGAAGAAGGGATGGACGACAGCTGTGTGAGAGACGAAAGTTCTGGCGACCTCCGCGACTCATTTACCATCGCTCATAAAGGCGAAACACATCAAGATAAGCACGATTTCGACGACGAGGTAGACATTTGCTACGTAGCGATAGTTCTCCATGATATTATGGGACATTTTTAATTTAAAATACCTTGGTAGCTAAAATAACTAGCCAGTTAGCCGACTAGTTAACTTGTGAGCTAGCTTAGCCACGTTAACTAACTGATACGTAATTGACCGCAAGTTCCAAAGAACTCGAACATAAACTGCGCCACAAAGTTTTATTTGCTCATAAGGTTTTGTTTACTACATAATTATTGTATCTTTAATGTTGCATACTATGTGAACCTTCTGTGTTTTTCCTCTGTCATGAAGCCTTCACTGCCTCTTAAGGAGTTTTATCCTTATATTCGCTGCGCTCTCTGCACCGGTTTCTTCATCGACGCTACTACCATCACAGAATGTCTTCATACATGTGAGCCCACTCACTACCACTGCATCATCACAGCATCTCTTCTGCTTTGACCTGAAATACTAGTGACAACAAGCAGTTTTACATTTTATAACTTTTAACTCGGTTGTTATGTTTTTTTCCAGTCTGTAAGAGTTGCATTGTCAAGCACTTTTTCTACAGCAACAGGTGTCCCAACTGTGACATAGTCGTTCATCAAACTCAGCCACTGTACAATTTAAGGTATAAGCATATAGCATTACTCTCTTCTGTCCTTGTTCAAACCTCACAATGACCTGAAAGGGAGTGTACATGTTTAAAAGGTTAGTTTAAACTATGTGAATTAGAAGAAGAAAAAAGAGAATTTAATCACTTATAGTATAAATTATCTCTCCTCTGTTTTGGAACAGTAACTGCCTACTAGTTTTTGCCACTTTTTCCTCCAGTGATTCTTCTCTGTTGTTTGACATATTTATCATTGACATTTAATGTACATCTTATGTTAATGCCTACCTCCTTCCTTATTTGTTATAGACCTGACCGGCAATTACAAGATATCGTTTATAAGATGGTTCCAACTTTGGAAGAAGGTAAGACATGTTGTGTATGCCCAACCAGTTTGCATGAACTTGTATCTTATTCTAAAATTATTTTTTGTTGCTAAGATTATATTCTTCATTGACTGAAGTGTCACAACTCATCTAGACTTTTTCAGCTGAGACAGACTAAAATCGCTTACAGCTTAGTTAATGGATCATTTTCTATGTAAAAATCATTTTCCACATAATTGTTACATTCATTTTTCCTTTTTCTTCTGTGATATATATGTAATATATATTTTATGTGTGTGTGTGTGTGTATACATTTCATTTTGCTTAAATAATATATAATGACATTGTATCTTTTCATTTTTGCCCCTAAGCGGAGAGGACACAAATGTGTGCATTTTACAAGGAGAGAGGACTTGTAGTGCCAAAACATGGTATGCTGCATTTACTTTTACACCATATTTTACCGCACTGAATGTACTGCCATTATTTATCCTTAACTACTGCTTTGTTCATGGAGAAACTTTGTCCCAATCCCCCTTTCAGTCTCATCCACCATGCTTCCAACAAAAGCTCAGAAACTGAAACAGAAAGAGCTGACACCACAGTCTGTGTTTACTATTCCTCCAGAACTAGATGTATCTCTGATGCTGGAATTTGTTGGGCAAGTATTTTTGCTTTGCACTTAATGCCTGCTGTAAAATATCTCACCACTAGATGGAGTTGAAACATCAGAAGCAACAAGACACCTGTTAAGTTTTGCATTGCATGTTTTTATTGGCATGTGCAAATGTGTTTTTGTTGTGTTTTTCACTCACAGAGCACAGGAAGGCATTGGAAATTATAAGGTAAATATATTTTCTTATTGCATGTATAAACCATTGTTCTAACTGTTAAGGTTTATAAGTTGTTCATTATTTCTCAGCCTCTGGAGAGAAAGTATGTGCGTGTATCAGGCGAAGCCACTATCCGTCACGTTGAACTGTTTATCAGAAGAAAAATGGAGTTGAGTGCAGATTTACAGGTACAGCAGCAGTTGTATGTTTATATGCTTATGTATGTTCATAACTGTCTATAACATTTACTGTGTGTAATTGTAACAGGAAAAAGCTATAATGTGAGTTTATTAAGTTTGAATAAAATGTAATTTAAATGTTATGGAAGTAAAGAATGTGCATTTTTATCACTGGTATTTGGTTCTAACAGTCATAAATCTGTGTATGAAAGGAAGCATCTCATATTGTTTTTTTTTTTACAGAACAGAGAAATTCTTTTTTTGTTGTTGTTGACTGCAATTAAATTGTTTCCAAGCATCTGTCTTTTAAGAACACCCACCAGTTCTAAAATTCTAATCTGGTACAACCATTTTTTTCATCACTGTTTTATTCTGATAATTGAACAAAGTGATTTTTAACTTTTCAGACTCTTTTCAGAAACATTACAATAACAAGTAAATGCATCAGAATCTGGGGTGATACAAGAATGTGTGACAGGAGTTTAAACAATTATATAATTTGGCCAAAACTTATGTAAATACATTAAGGTTGCTCTGTTGTTTCTATCTAAATCTGATGCAGTACTTTGTGATTTATTCTACAGACATGACTTTACATGAGTTCCTGCTTCTGTATGCAGTAATTCACTTGGTAGGAGAGGCACAATAGGACTAATCCATCTTGCAGAGAAAGAAAATGCTCTGGAAAAGTGTACACTGTTTACTTAAAACAGCAGCATTTCCCCAAACCTTCATTTTTGGATACCATGTTAATTTCGGGAAGACTCCTTTAAATGTAAGGTCATGTGAATGTTATTAAATGGAGAGCTGTTTCACTTTAGGTAATCTTTACCTCACATCCCAGCTCAGAGGGTTTAATTAAGCTGCTTTTATCCAAACCTTTTATAAGACAGTAGTTTTTTGAAGCAGTGTGCATTGCTCACTCAAGCGTAGTATTGGATCTCAGCAGATCTGATTAACACAGTTTTTTATTACATTTTTCTAATACATATTCATGGAGCATTTGGCTATAACTTCCAGACCAAGATGACTGCAGGCTATGGGCCTATCAGACTAGGAGCATATCCGTGAAAAATGGAAGCAAATAAATTAGTCTGAAATGTTTGGTAGTTTTTCTGAGGTGCATCATTCTGCCTGTATTTAGTGAATTTGTTGCAGTGTAAATTAGTTTTAGGTGGAAGAAGACTGCATGTGGCTAAACGGTCATACCTGGATTAGTGGCTTAAGGTAATTTCTTGGCTGCTTCTCACTGTCTTTTGTGGCTAAGACTAATCTGTCACTGAATGGAGCATTAGAGACTGGCCAACAAAATGTTATAGGACACAGGCTAAAGGACAAGAGAGGAGGAGAAAAGAAGTTAGCCTATTTGCTGTTGTTTAAAAGTGAGCAAGGTGAGATGAGGAAAGAAGTTGACATTATGGTATAAAGGCAGTCACAGTCTGTACATGGCACAGCTGGGAGTCCGCTTCAAGCTTTGGTCTGATGAACAATTCTGGGGCTTAAATTCCATTTTCTTGATCATAATATGACCATACTTTAGAATCCTTAGGACAGATTCAGTCTCCCATGTTATGGACTGGAAACAGTCTCTAGAAATATATATTTTTTCTTTGTCAGGTGGATGTTGTTTGTGGGGAGCATCTCCTAGAGCAGTGTCAGTCTTTGAGAGAAGTGCGAAACACATTGGGAGAAAATTCCCTACAAGTAAGTGTTAAGTACTGTTCAGTGAGAGACTGGAAATGTTACTTTTATAAGGGAAAACTTAAGCGGTACATCATTCATAGCTGTTTTTTTTTTTGTTGTTGTTGCTAGATTAAACTTTGCTTGTTTATTTTCTTTTTCAATCTCCTTGCTAAAATTTCTGGGGGATGCATAATGTCAATGTTAAATAAACTGCTAAAAAAAAAGCCTAGTCACAAAAATGCATAGTACTGGGCTTTCCATGTTGTACTGAATCACCCCCTGAAGAATTCTTTTAAAACCTTTTCTAAATGTTAGCAGTGAGTATGACGTTGCAGATAACTTCATGTACATGACTGCAAATTTCCCACTTTTAGGACTAATAAAGGTTTATCTTATCTTTTGTGATTGCATTTGAGATGGAGGTGTTAAATTAAGCATTTTTGTACTTTTTCTTTTCTGCAATGTTTTTTATTTGCTTTTATTATGATAGTCTGGGGTGATGTCATTATTATCACGATAAGGAGGAAGGGTAAGATTTAATAATTTAAATGTAAGATTTATATGCAATGTGATTAATCCTTATGATCCCGGTTGAAAAGATTCTTTTCAAGATTCTCTTTCATATTTAACATATTGTTATATTGTCAGTAAGCTGCCATTTTTCAGCTAGTCATGACTTAAAGTTGTAGTAGAAACTGCATTCTTATAAAAACTGCCTATACTTTAACATTCAGTATAATGTAACTGCTGCGGACCAGAAACGTTTCTTTTTGTCTAGAGGTTCTCAGTCTAGCCCTCAAATACCCTCTGCTAATCCACCGTTTTGTTCTATTCCAGAACTCATCACGCTCAGCACGTCTGAACCAAGCTTAGCTGGCTCAGGTGTATTAGATGTTAGAAGAGCAAAAGTGTAAGCTGGGCAAAAGTGTCCTAGGACCGAACTTAGAACATCTGCTCTATGCCAAAAAAACAATTAAGATGTTTCTTATCCTTTTTCTGCAATCTTAGGACGGACTGCTGGTATTACAGTTTGGACTTTTGTTGCCTGCTCAGTGAACAGAGGATTGCTGATTTATCCAGTCTCTTGTCTACAGTGAATGGAGTAAGGGCTATTTCAAACTTTGTAAGAATCACAAAATTTGCTTTTCCTACTGCTCTTGTTCATATATATTCATTCCTTGAAACCAATTTTGCTCCAAAACTGCACATTTTAATGAAACTGGGAGCACTTTCTACAACAGTGCAACATTCTACTTCTATTTTGCTAAGGGTTGTCTTTCATACAGTTGTGTATTTTATAGAAACACTATGTATGCTTATAGAAAACTGGATCAGTAACAACACTTTTTAAGAAAGTGAAAGGTATGTGTTTTGTACTGAAATGCATTTAATGCACTTGTTTTTTGTAAAATACAAATTTGATTGCTTTTTACTTTTGAATTGACAGAGTTGGGTTAAGAGTGAACAAAGATTTCCAATAGCCTCATGTCTGTTTAGTACTTTTTAGGCTATGTGTGTACCAGCATTTTGACTGTTATTGAACAGCATTAAATTAATATGTGCCTGTCATCTGTGTGTTATTTTCTGTCCCACTACAGTCAGGTGTTATAATGTTTGTGTTATGCTTATAAAAAATAGCCCATTAAACTACAGCTGTAAAGCAGTGGTCACCTCCTAGAGTTCTAGTTCTCTCCACAGTTTCACTCCAATCTACGTCCAACATGCTGCCCTTTCTTCACCTTAAACTCATGGGTCTGATCCAACCAATCAAGGAAAGTTAATTAGCTGGAGCAGGTGCTGCAGATTGTATTTAGAACTACACTTCACAGGAAGGTAGATCTTCAGGACGAGGCTTGGTGATCAGCACTGTAAAGGCCTTTACACTGGATAGACTCACTGTTTTGTAAAGGTTAATGGAAGGGTGTGTGCAGACATGCAGTGAAGTTATTTCAGGAGTTAGAAGGTAATAGGCAACGGTATGTTTATGTGAGACCACAGTCTGACGATCACTGATCACAATGTGTAAATCACTTTCCTTCCAGTGTTTTTCTTCTGGATTTCTGCCCATTTGACGAGTTGGCTTTTTATCCTTCTAGGAATGAAAGCACATGAAACACTAGATACTTGTTAGGTGACATGCTGATTGATGCATGTTAATTTTTCATGCCTTGCCTAGTTACATCTTTATAACACTATCAAAGTCCGTTTTAATCACTTAAGTAACTGATTGGGCACTTTAGTTGATTGAAAGAGGTCAATACTTTCTTCATTGCTGGAAATGCCATAAAACCAAGATCCGTGAAAGCCAGTTTGAGTGATAACTGTCAGTTTGTGCAAGTATCATATCTGTGCCATAAGAAAATCAGGCTAATATAGTGTATTTATTAATACATAGTACAGAGTCCAGTAAATGTAAGGTGCGAGGTTTCATAAAGGACAGACTTATAGACAAGTATGACAGTTCGTGCTATTTTTAAGGCAGTAACATGAAACAGCGATGCAGTGTGGACTAGCTTTGTTCCATTTTTAGGAGTCTATCATTGTGTATTTTATGTGCTTCTAAAGATCCTTTTTAAAGGTTTATTATTAGGTTTAAAAGATTACGTCCGAAGTACTTGTGATGATTGTACATTCATTGTGCTCTCAAATTGAGCTCCTTTACCTTCTTTTGGTCCTGGTACCATTGCTAAAACTACAATGTACAAACATCTACAAGAAACACAGTTCCACCATGTTCTTAAAGTACATTCACATATATTTGCTCACAAGCAGCATTTAAAAATGTTTTGTTTTCTAAAACCATTTGCAGCTTAACAACTAGTAGCAGCACATTATGCAGCCTGATCTATGCAGATCATGACATAATCAGCTAATTCGATTAACACGGTTCTACAAATCTCATGTTTCTAGAGAAATAATGAAAGGCTATATAGCCATAATGAATATTGCATTTAAATTTGCTAATTAGAATTAACATCAACTATTTCACTTTTATCTATGTTTTTTGAGGTCCCTGAGGTCCCCTCAGTAATTTCTTCAATGTTCTCTTGAGCTGTTGCTTTTGATTTGCCCTGTTCGTCGTCCTTCTCTTTCTTTGGATTGCGGGATGAGCTTGCATAAGAGCGACCTTGGTAGCTGTAATGCATCCCGGGTATGTCGTGGTTGGAGCTAGGGTAAGCTATCCCAGCACCAAAATGAGTCTCCTCTCCTTCAAGCAGTTTTCTTTGGAACAAAGATAAAGAATCAACATGATTACTGCTTGAATTGTAATCATATGGTTGTTAGAGATAACATGTTCAGAGTGTATGCTATAGCATTTCTTATACACAATAGTTTCAAGTACCAGAAAAAGATGGATATAATTTTACCTGTATGCTGCAATTTCAATGTCCAGAGCCATCTTGACATTCAGTAAGTCCTGGTAATCTCTTAGATGATGAGCCATCTCACTCTTGGTGTTTCTCAGTTCAACTTCCAGATGACTAATCGTTTCCTGATTGATGAAATTAATAGCAGTCAGGGTAGGTAGGAAAATGCATGAGGTTGTACCATGGATAATCCGAGAGAAACACATGCAAGTATTTTTAAGTATATTTACATACATTTTGTAATTGGTGTTAAATGGAATGTTTTTGATTCAGGCTGTCAAATACTGGAAGTTGGAATAACTCTACAGTTTAAATCAGTAAATTCTTATTCAGTGTAAAAATATATACTCCTCTAACCTACAGGCATTAAATGCTAATCTGATTAGCAGTCAGGAGCTTTTACACTTTGTGTTTGTATTACATGTGATACCTGCGGTCAGCTTTGAGGGAGCTGATGCAAGGAGCATACAGGAGTCAAAGTAGCCTGAGTATAATTCTCACTCTGTAATACACTAGGAGAAATGTGCCAGTGTGGTGCATGTTTCTGTGACTAAGAGCATAGACCATGACCTTGGAAACCTTTGATGGAGTCCTCTTTAGAAGTCTAAAGGTGGATTAGTCTCGTCCATCTAATGCAGGGGTGTCCAGCTCCAGTACAGAAGGGCCACAGTTTGGCGATTTCCCTGCTCAAACACACCTGGTTCAGCTCACCTGTTAAATGCTAGGTGTAGTGAGTTTTTTTAGGAGGTAATCAGGATCCGGCCCTCCAGGACACGCCTGATCTAATGTGAGCCAAGTTCAGCACCATGGACAGGGTTTACTCTTGATCTGTGCAGCTTTACGGACTATTTTAAATGGGGGGGGGGGGGGGGGGGGGGCAAAAAAAACCCAACCCCAC
>JBBPDA010000145.1:20406401-20416870 GCA_037974385.1 Arnoldichthys spilopterus
AACACTTGATTGTTTCCTCTGTCCTGGAAGTCGCTTTGGATAAAAGCGTCAGCCAAATGAATAAATGTAAATGTAAAAGCTTACCAGTCAACACATCCCTTTTAACTGGTTATAAAGACGTTTTGCCAGGCATGATAGTTTTTTTTTGTTACCATAGCAGCATGAGGTATACACAGGCGTGGGAAATCTAGCTGAAATTGAAGACTTATACTTTTATTCAAGCAATATACTCTTTGAATGAGAAAAAAACTTAATCTGCATGTTAACGTTTAATGTAGGTATGGTGATATGACTAAAATATAATATATAATACTTCAAGAAGTGTTTGGGATAGATGTGCACTGATATTGGGACTCTGGGCTGCAGATATTCAATATTTTTCATGTACATGTCTGCCAGTGTTGATGCCAATGCCGATAAAACAAATATTTAGAAATGTGGGCTGAATCTATCTGGCATTATGAAGAAATATATTCTTTATTTCTGTAGGGATATAAATGCAGTACAATGTATAAAATGCAGACGTCTTAGCAAAATCTAATCATTGTGCATCCCAAGATGTACCACAATGAGTTTTTTTTTGTTGTGACATGATGATTTGGGGCAGAAAAGAAAAAGCCAGCAGTACCACATTAAATAAAGACTATCAATACCTTTAATTGCAAATACATTTTATTTAGTGCATCACACACTTGTTCAAACTAAATCCAAGTTAGCAAGCCTAATTTAGCTCTTTGTAACAGATTGTAAGTGTTCTTTAAGTTCTTACAATATCTGCAGCGTGTTCAGGAAATCATATTGTGACAAATTATCATGAAAATGTGCTGTCATAAAGTATGGGGTCCTGGTTTTTAATTTTGCCAGTCAGTTGTGTTCTCGCACATTTGAATTTATTATTTTATGTAATATCCACCCAAATCCATATCACTGTATTAAAATGCCCATGACTATCCTAATTTTTCTATGTCTGAGAGTACTGCTGATCAGTATTATGCATCACTCTGTGAGGATCTGAGGAGAAATTAAGCACTATGTCTAGATTATTAGTGTTTTAGAATCAGAGGTATGTAAAGGGTTATATCCTTTTTAACAAGTCAGAGCTTGTTAAAAAGAACCTACACACATTTAGTCAAAATTCCACTGTACTCCTAACAAGCTTGTATGCATTTTAGTGACTTGAGTGTGAGACAAACAGCTTATCTTTCTCAACACTTTGTCTTGTTCTTTGTCAGGGTTTTATTTAATAGATTGATTTTAAAAAATGTTAAATAATATCTCATTGTATTTATTGTTTTGTCTAGTGCATGCTTTATGTTTATGATCAGTACTCTTTAAATTGAGAAGAAATTTGACATAGTTATCATACTTTTACAGCTTCTCTTTTCAGCCTCTGAGTATAACACTTTTTAGAACATTGAAAACTTATTGAAAAGCAGTTTGTAAATATCTTTTTTTAAAGAACATCTGTATGAAAGGAGATGTTGTTAGCTGCCTAACTTTATTGCAATTTAGTTTTGTTTTGATTTCTTCTGATTACATATTAAATAGAGATTCCAGATTGAAGCATGTTGCACATCCCAGGCTTTTTTATACTAAGCCTTAAGACTTGGATCACTTTGGTCCATCTTCAGTCTGCCTATATTTAGGTCAGATGTTGTTATGAGCCCCAAGGATACTAGTAATGTGCATTTTGTTCAGTTTCTGGATTTGTTTGTGAAGAAATTCACCTATGTCTACTTCGGCAATTAATCCTTTCAGACTTCAAAACGGTTAAAATGACTACTTCTTGGAGTGATCGACTTCAGAACTACCCAGACCTTCCTGCCAACATGGATGGCTTGTCTATGAAGAAATACAGACGAGAGGCCTATCACAGGTATTAAATTTGCTTAGAGTATCACATTGTTAGACTATTTATGGTATCTTACACCACACAAGGTATTACATGACCACACTCTGTTTTGTACCCATGTGTGTTTACTGTTTTTTCTTTTTTTTTAAGTTCTGTGCAGTCTCTTAAAATTGCATGAATGTGGTTACATATGTGGCTACTTTCCATGATAATATGTAGACAAGACAAGTGTATTTTTTTATTTCCTATGTATAAGTAATTTGGTGTGCTGTTACTGTAGCAAATCTCTGTAACAAAGTACAGCTATCCATTGCAAATGCAATGAATAGTACATTATTCAGCCTTTATTTTGCCTTTGCTTCTTCATTCATCTTGTGTACTGAAATTAGTATTGCGCAGTATAGGCAACAGTTTAAATCAGGGTACAAATACGTGTAATTACTGCTTTTTTTAAAACACAATTTTTGAAAATCATTTGCACATATTGAACATTAAATAGAAAAAGTGCTTAAAGGGCAGTTTTAGCAGCCATAATCCTTAAAATCCATAGGATTAAAATAAAAATGCAAAACTTCAGTGCTAAACACATCAGTGCTAAGCATTTGAGTCTGAACATTACAGTCACAAGCAAATTCTGAGTGTTATTTTGGCATAACAAAATGATGAAACCTATTACTTGGTAAAAAATGGATAAACCATTATACCGCCCACTACTAACTAAAATGCCCTTTATTTGTTGTTTCATTCCATCACCTTAGCACATTTAAAACTTGACTGGGATTGACAGCTGTGTACCATTGTAGCTTCTTCACATCTATATATCAATGTAGCTCTCTTTTAATGAGACCAAAAAAATCTATGGTTCATTTGACTTGCACTGTGAGCTGAACTGTAGATTGCTGGACAGTAGGTTTCAGTTAAGCATTAGCTCATTACCTCTTGCTATGTTCGTGTTATCACATTAAGATTATGAACGGAATATTTCTACAAAGCAAGTGGGTGTTGTCTCAGATTTTTTTTATCTTTATAAAACAAATTGATTTAATGGTGAGCATGCTTGTAAAAGAAATTTATTATAACTGAGTGTATATGGCAGAAGTTGTTTTTTTTTCCCCAAAAAGTGGTATTTTTTGACTGAGACTGCTCTTGGTCTTTCATGAGATATTCAGTTAAAGATCTGAATTGTACTGGCAGCTTCCCTGACCAGAAGCTCTTTAGTAAATTCATATGATATACCAGAGAGATAAAAGAATGTACTTGTGTCTAAGCAAAAGGAAAGGTAATAAATGACAAGGAATCAATCTGAACCTTTTGTTTGCTTTTATGTTCATTCATCAGCACTCCAGTCATTTCTATGCAGTGGCAATAGCCAGTGTATATACTATAGTAATGAACAGTGCATGTATTCCTTTATTACAAAGCTTGCCACGGGAACTGGCCCAATGTCATCCTGCTATGAGGTACGCAAAAGTTTTGTCATTGACCTGAAATACTGACGTTTGTAATTGATGTATTATCCACCAAATCATCAGCACTCTACTCACTTGGGCCTGAGCTGTGGCCTATTTTAGGTGCCCACAGGAAGACCAGTGTTTGGTCTTGAGGTGATTTCATATGTATGGAATCTCTCCTTCATTCTTATCATCTTGCTCCTAACACACCATCCCCTCAATTTAATAACTTGGGCACATGTTAATTTGGACAGTTCCAAATATTAACCTGCTGTTTGTATTAAGTAATCTGGTCATTTGTGAAATCGTCTTAAAATTCATGTCTTGGGAGTTCTCCTTTGAAGTGGTTGAACTGATTTTGCTAAACTTTGTTGCCCGATTAGGCCTAGACGGTGGGAGCTGGAAGAGTTTTTGTTTTTTATCAAAGCAGTTTTATGTTTGCTGTTTTATTTTTTATAGTTTGTGTATTTGACTTAGTGGGGGTTGTTATAAATCATTTAGGCCTCAGGGGATGTCAGTTCATTAAAAAAGAACATTTTTAAAAATTGTAAACTTAATACATTTGAACATGATATTTGCTGATAGCATGATGAGTTACAGACATGTAAATGGAACCATAATATATTAAGAATATGCCTTACAACATTATTTTCATTCATTTTGTTTTTCTTTTTCTCCCATTTGCTTCTTTGAACAAGAATGTTTTGAAAATAGATGTTTCAGTTACGGTGTCTGTTGAAGAAATATGAATTTAACTCAACCTCAGTACTAGTAAGCAAATGTCCTGTCACTTTTTGCTACTGATACCATGGAGTTTATGCAAGTTATTACTGTTTCTTCTTGTGTGATATTACTTTCAGCCTGAAAAGGCTGTTTACTGATGAATCCCCATTAACTGTGATATTTAATCCACAATTTGCATCTATAAAATGTGTGTGTAAAATAAGTGACAGATTGTTACTTATTTCAGCTAACCTCTCATTTCTTGTCTAACTGTTTTCCAAATAAAGAAGTCGTTTTTTTTCCTGTATGACCCATCTTTCTAATTACTGTTTTGTTTTGCAGTTTCTACACTGAATTTATTTTGTGCACACTGACTTTTTCAAAATGTCTTTTCCTAAAATATCCCAAATTATATCTGCGAGTGTGTGTTAAATTTCCTGCAGAGATGAGAATATAAATCCTGTTGGCTGCAGGGTATTTTGAGTATACCTGTTTGAGTATTTACCTACTGATTTACCTATTTTGTGAATAGACCATGGTTGTCCTAGCTATCATGCTGATTATATATTTTTTGCATCCTTAGAATTTTTGTCAACAGAAGTTTGGCAATGGAGAAGATTAAATGCTTTGGCTTTGATATGGATTACACTCTAGCAGGTAAGTTTTATGCATTTTCCTCAGTTTGACAATGCATTTAGTGTGTAAAAGACATACCATGCCTCATTTCTTCTTATATGTAACAATATTCCTTTTTAATTACACACCCAATAAAAAAATCAGGATATTTTCCAAAATGCAATTAAAAAATCTGAAATGGTAATTAAAATTAGCATTTATTTAACTGACAAAAAAAATCAAAGAAAGACTTTTAATAGTTAACAAAACACTTAAAAGGTGGAACAGAGTTAAAGTAAAATTGAAAAGTGCACAGAATATTTAAGTGAAGGTCTGGAAGTCTTCACATTAAACAGGTTAATTGGTAACATTTCACATTATCTTAGATAATTGAAACAACTTTTTCCTAGACGTCCATGCTTATTTCAGCAAGCAATGCCAGACCACATTCTACTAAACTACAACAGCATGGCTTCATCGACACAAAGTGCGTGTACTTGACTTGTCTGCTGCCAGTCCAGATCTATCTCCTATTAAAAATGTATGGCATATCATGAAGAAGATTATCAGACCATGGCGATCACAGTTGAGCAGCTAAAGGCTTACAGCAAGCAACCAGGGACAACGTTTTTCCAGTTGTAAAACTACTACAAATAGTCCCTTTAGTTCTGAAACGATTAATAACTACATATATACTATTACTACTATATTACTACTGTTATGTAGTAAACTTATAAAGTGAACTTTTTACCACTTATTCAGTGATCTCACAGGTTTGTTATCTAGCACTAGACTTCTAAAAGAGTGTGGTAACAACCCAAGCATAGGATGTTACGACTCTGTAAATAGCTCCAATCTCAAAATGGGCCAAGTCTTAGGACCTTGACATTTTGCTCTGGAATAAAGAATATGGATAAATGAAAAAATAATCTCCTAATATTATCCCTGTTTGTCTTAAATAGCCAGCCTCTTATGAGCCATGACCAATAAACAAGTGCTAATGTTTTTACGGGAAGAGGCTGTAATTCCACACTGAGATCAGATAGGCCCTCTGATGGGCATGTCTGAAGCCATGCATGTTGACTAAAAGCATGAACAGGTAAACCAGATTTAGGCTTATTTGGCAATTTGCCTAGGTATTACCTAGGTATTATTATGAGATGTTTCTCTTAATAATATAGTTTAGGTTGCTTAATTGTGAAAAACAAATATCGGCAATTTTTTGAAAGGATGCATACTTTTAACTGGGCTAACAGCCACACCTGGTCTTAAGTGATGTATATAAAGATATTTATAAAGCAGATTAATAAACCAGATGGGCTGTGGGTCAAAGCCCCAATTGCAGTAAACTATAGACCAGCTAAAGACCTGTAGCCAACCCCATGAGCTGTTTTGCTTGGTTGCACATTGCTATGTTGCCCTGATGACCAGCTGCAAGGAATTGGATTTCTGAGTAGTGTGTTAAGCAGTTAGGCCTCTCCATTCCTCTTTGGTTTTTTTTCTTTCCAATATATAGAGTCTGACTTTGCACTGTTTTTAAACCATATCACGAAGCATACCAGTATCAGTATGAATACACAGACATGCCACTTCATCAGGAACACCTACCTTAATCAAGCTCATTGTGTATTTTATCAGGTCCACTTGCCATGCAGGTGTTCTGTGTAGTTTACAGTTACAAACTATTGTCCACCTGTTTATCTGCATTTGTTCGCTCAATTCATCAATGGTCAGGGCCCCCACAGGACCCTGGGTGATGCATCCTTCTTAGCACAACAGTGACATTGATCCAGTAGAGGCATGTTAGTGTGTATGCTGCTGGGGTTTAAACCCTGTCTCCACTTTCTGTCCACTTTATTAGACCTGTTGGTTCATCTTGCAGATGATGAGGATAAGTTCATAGAACCTTATTTGCTGGAAATTTTTGATTATTGGACTGTTCAGTCCAGCAGTCATAATGAGGTGTTTTGTAAATACACACACACACACACACACACACACACACACATTAACATTACAATACCAAGACAGTGTCACTGCTGTTCAGAGAATGATCCATCACCTAAATAATACCTGCTCACTGGTTGCAGCAAAGCCTCACTTTTGACAAGAGTTAAACTGATTGTCAGGGGCAACCTGTTAAAAGCAAAGCTCTATAAAAAGTCATAAAATAGAGTTGTTTAAAGCATTATTATGTACATAGCTTATTTGGTGACAATTCTTTACAATATTTGGACCACTATATTATATTATTGTGATTCTTTAATTTGAAGGTAGATGGTGCATTCTGTCTAGAAGTCTGCTGCAGGTGATTCTGATTAAATTTTCAGTTTCTGGTTGTGGCGCAAGAGAATAATGGGGTGTTGGACCATCTTGTGTCTGCCAAAATAAAGTACATTAAATTAATGGTTTAAATTTAAAAACAATATAAAATAAATATCTTTGTAATACAGTGGTACTCGTTGTATTTATTTATAATGTATGAAAAAATATATACAATATATATAGTATATTTCTATATTTCTATATATAGTATATATAGTATATATATAAGTATTTTCTCCATAAGGTGATAATGTATTTTCTTTGGTAACATGTTTATGCATTTATATTTGTTAAAAAGAACAAACTTTTACTTGTCTTTCTGTATTTTTCCCATTTTTTTACAGTGTATAAATCTCCAGAGTATGAATCTCTTGGCTTTGACCTGACTGTGGAACGGCTGGTTTCCATCGGATACCCTCAAGAGCTTCTAAACTTTGTTTATGACCCTTCCTTCCCAACCAGGTAAACGATAAATCACTTTTCTGTTAATCTAAGTTAGATTAGTAAGATTCTGTCTACTGTAGCTAACGTATACTAATATCAAATGACTATTACCACAAAGTGCAGGTGTGAATATAGAGTATTTAACATCCTTAAGCATTGTATTGTGTATGGCAGTATTTTTTCACAGTGCATACAGCAAACATCTGTATAAATTCTGCTTATAGTAAGAAAATAATTGCTAGGTCAAATTCAAATAAGGTCATTTCTTTGGATGTTTTTTTTAAAACAAATCCTGTTATCCTTGACAGAGGGCTGGTGTTTGATACAATGTATGGCAATCTACTGAAAGTAGATGCTTATGGCAACATACTGGTGTGTGCCCATGGTTTTAATTTCATGCGTGGGTGAGTAGCCCAGATTTTAAATCTTGTATGCTTTATCTATTTATATTTGTGTATAAGGACATTTATCAGCATGTGACTATAAATATCATATTTAAATATCTGAGCTATTGTTCTTCTCTTTTCCCTCTTTTTTGAGATAGGCCAGAGATTAGGGAACTATATCCAAACAAGTTTATTCAGCGTGGGGATACAGAACGATTCTACATCCTTAATACACTTTTTAACCTCCCTGGTAAGGAGTTCTATCTTGGATCTTAGATCTTGAAACAGAATTCTCTAGCTTAAATTGCAAATACTATGTAAAATCTACTGTATGCCTTTTTTCCCCTCAGAGACCTACCTTTTTGCTTGCTTGGTTGATTTCTTCACCAACTGTTCCAGATACACTAGGTATGTTTATGTCCTCATTGTCCACCTGAATACCTAATCCTTTCTTCAGTTAAGGCTCTTAGTCTTATACATTCTATTATGGTTGACCATTTTGTTTGTATTGATCCCCATAGCTGTGAAACTGGATTTAAAGATGGAGATCTCTTCATGTCCTTCAAAAGTATGTTCCAGGATGTCAGGGATGCTGTTGACTGGGTCCATTTCAAGGCAAGATAAATTGAGTCTGTTATTTTCACCAAAAATATTATTTTTCCTTACATTTGTATCTTACTCGTACCTCATCATTATGCTGATAAATAGCTGATGCATTACTTTTGTCTCATTTCTTAGGGATCACTAAAAGAGAAGACAGTTGAAAATTTAGAAAAGTATGTTGTGAAAGATGTAAGTAAAACATGGAATCTGTTAATGTCATTGCATCTTGTGCCTTTGTCCCTGTTGGTTTAAGTGAAGTAGTATATTTACTGTATGTCTAATGTTCCCACCCCCTTTCTCAAACAAGGCCAAGCTGCCTTTACTTCTCAGCCGCATGAATGAAGTTTCCAAAGTGTTCTTGGCCACGAACAGTGACTACAAGTACACTGATGTAAGGAATCTAGATGTTTTTACAAATATCAAGCACTTACTCAAAACATTGTTTGATTATAAGTCTAAATTTTGAATATGAATAAGCTATAAAATGTGTTATTTGAAATTATTATATTGTTTTATGTTGACTTGTTTGCATTTCTGTGGAAGCTGATCCTGTAGTACAACATGTGTCCTGATACTGCAGGTTACCTTGCTCCATTAATATTATCTTTTTGATATGTCTTTTTGTTTTTACTTTTTTACTTCTTTTAGAAAATCATGACATACTTGTTTGACTTCCCTCATGGTCCAAAAGTAAGTGGCATAATTTCATAATTAAGCATTCTATATCATATCTTAAAGCCTTGGATATGGGTCAGATTGCACTTCATTTTTGTACCTGTGCAGACCTGCAGTGTGTATTTTAAATGCAGTTGAGCAAAAGGGTTACCTGACCTGGTGTCTAATTATTTCCAGGTGAGCACACCTCATCGGCCTTGGCAGTCCTACTTTGACCTCATTCTGGTTGATGCCAGGAAGCCTGTATTTTTTGGGGAAGGCACAGTTCTGAGACAGGTGGATACGGTAAGCTGGCAGTGTTAAAGCACTCACAAGCACAAAGCAACCTTTCACGCCACTAGTGATATTGCAGAATAGTCTTCAGCCGTGTTGCCATTCCAAGTTTCAATCTATGTTCAGGACACTGGTTTAAACTTGTATCTTATTGAAACATGGATTCTTCATATATTCAATTATTTATTTGCTCTTACAGACCACTGGGAGGCTGAAGATTGGAACTTACACAGGGCCGCTCCAGCATGGCATTGTGTACTCTGGTGGTAAGTGTCACTTTCTTTTCACTTTCACTGTCATTTGTCATTTTCTGATGGTAATAGTTGTTTCTATGTGCTAGAGCATATTCACAGTTTACGTAATTTATTTGAGAAATACAATGTTTGACAAATAATAAGACAAATTACCATTTACATTTATGCCTATAACATGAGGATGTCTATTGCTATAGGTTCTTCTGACATTGTGTGTGATCTATTGGGAGCGAAAGGGAAGGATATCTTGTACATTGGAGACCATATTTTTGGAGACATCCTCAAGTCTAAGAAACGACAGGGTTGGCGAACATTCCTGGTGATTCCTGAGCTCGCTCAAGAGCTGCATGTTTGGACTGACAAAAGCTGTAAGTGTCAGTCCATTTCTTAGGGTCTGAATGTGTAAATGAGTGAAATATGTGACACTTTATTCTTGGTGTGCATGTGACATTATTTGTTTACTAATTATACCAAAACCAGAAAAATCACTTCATACTATATGTTTAGCAAGGAGTTATAGTGATAGTTGGAGACTAGCAACACCATATATTATGTTTAAACTGTTTTACTAAATGTTGGAACATGCTAACATAATTCATCTACACACTGACAGGACTATAAGTGCTCACATTACAAAACTCTAATGAGAGAACAGTTGGCAGACTGTGAAGACCAAAGCCATCAGAGTATGTTGTCAAGGCTAGTCATCATGTTCTCTTTTACAGCTCTGTTTGAAGAACTGCAAAGTCTGGATATTTTCCTGGCAGAACTGTACAAGTAAGTATGAGCTGTTCACATGTGTGTGTGTGTGTGTGTGTGTGTGTGTGTGTGTGTGTGTGTGTGTGTGTGTGTGTGTGTGTGTGTGTGT